>CM059446.1:24419154-24710090 GCA_030390025.1 Squalus acanthias | reverse complement strand
CTCACTCACCATCTTCACTCACTCACCATCTTCACTCACTCACTCACCATCTTCACTCACTCACTCACCATCTTCACTCACTCACTCACTCACTATCTTCACTCACTCACTCACCATCTTCACTCACTCACTCACCATCTTCACTCACTCACTCACCATCTTCACTCACTCACTCACCATCTTCACTCACTCACCATCTTCACTCACTCACTCACATCTTCACTCACTCACTCACCATCTCACTCACTCACTCACTTCTTCACTCACTCACTCACCATCTTCACTCACTCACTCACCATCTTCACTCACTCACTCACCACTTCACTCACTCACTCACCATCTTCACTCACTCACTCACCATCTTCACTCACTCACTCACCATCTTCACTCACTCACTCACCATCTTCACTCACTCACTCACCATCTTCACTCACTCACTCACTCACCATCTTCACTCACTCACTCACCATCTTCACTCACTCACCATCTTCACTCACTCACTCACCATCTTCACTCACTCACCATCTTCACTCACTCACTCACTATCTTCACTCACTCACTCACCATCTTCACTCACTCACTCACCATCTTCACTCACTCACTCACCATCTTCACTCACTCACTCACCATCTTCACTCACTCACTCACCATCTTCACTCACTCACTCACCATCTTCACTCACTCACTCACCATCTTCACTCACTCACTCACCATCTTCACTCACTCACTCACCATCTTCACTCACTCACTCACCATCTTCACTCACTCACCATCTTCACTCACTCACTCACCATCTTCACTCACTCACTCACCATCTTCACTCACTCACTCACCATCTTCACTCACTCACTCACCATCTTCACTCACTCACCATCTTCACTCACTCACTCACCTCTTCACTCACTCACTCACCATCTTCACTCACTCACTCACCATCTTCACTCACTCCATCTTCACCACTCACTCACTCACTCACTCACCATCTTCACTCACTCACTCACCATCTTCACTCACTCACCATCTTCACTCACTCACTCACTCTCTCACTCACTCACTCACTCACCACCTTCACTCACTCACTCACCATCTTCACTCACTCACTCACTATCTTCACTCACTCACTCACCATCTTCACTCACTCACTCACCATCTTCACTTACTCACACTCACCATCTTCACTCATGCACCATCTTCACTCACTCACTATCTTCACTCACTCACTCACCATCTTCACTCACTCACTCACTCACCATCTTCACTCACTCACTCACTCACTCACCATCTTCACTCACTCACTCACCATCTTCACTCACTCACTCACCATCTTCACTCACTCCCTCACTCACTATCTTCACTCACTCACTCACCATCTTCACTCACTCACTCACTCACTATCTTCACTCACTCACTCACTATCTTCACTCACTCACTCACCATCTTCACTCACTCACTCACCATCTTCACTCACTCACTCACTCACCATCTTCACTCACTCACCATCTTCACTCACTCACTATCTTCACTCACTCACTCACTATCTTCACTAACTCACTCACCATCTTCACTCACTCCCTCACTCACTATCTTCACTCACTCACTCACCATCTTCACTCACTCACTCACCATCTTCACTCACTCACCATCTTCACTCATTCACTCACCATCTTCACTCACTCATCACTATCTTCACTCACTCACTCACCATCTTCACTCACTCACCATCTTCACTCATTCACTCACTCACCATCTTCACTCACTCACTCACCATCTTCACTCACTCACTATCTTCACTCACTCACTCACTCACCATCTTCACTCACTATCTTCACTCACTCACTCACTCACCATCTTCATTCACTCACTCACCATCTTCACTCACTCACTCACCATCCTCACTCACTCACCATCTTCACTCACTCACTCACCATTTGCACTCACTCACTCACCATCTTCACTCACTCACTCACTCACTCACCATCTTCACTCACTCACTCACCATCTTCACTCACTCACTCACCATCTTCACTCACTCCCTCACTCACTATCTTCACTCACTCACTCACCATCTTCACTCACTCACTCACCATCTTCACTCACTCACCATCTTCACTCACTCACTCACCATCTTCACTCACTCACTCACCATCTTCACTCACTCACTCACCATCTCTACTCACCTCCTCACCATCTTCACTCTACTTCACTCCACCATCTTCCACTCAACACTCCCATCTTCACTCACTCACTCCCATCTTCACTCACTCACTCACATCTTCACTCACTCACTCACAATCTTCACTCACTCACTCACCATCTTCACTCACTCACTCACCATCTTCACTCACTCACTCACCAGTCTTCACTCTCACTCACCATCTTCACTCACTCACTCACTCATCTTCACTCACTCACTCACCATCTTCACTCACTCACCAATCTTCACTCACTCACTCACCATCTTCACTCACTCACTCACCATCTTCACTCACTCACCACTCACCATCACTCACTCCACTCACCATCTTCACTCACTCACTCACCATCTTCACTCACTCACTCACCATCTTCACTCACTCACTCACCATCTTCACTCACTCACCATCTTCACTCACTCACTCACTATCTTCACTCACTCACCATCTTCACTCATTCACTCACTCACCATCTTCACTCACTCACTCACCATCTTCACTCACTCACTCACTCACTATCTTCACTCACTCACTCACTATCTTCACTCACTCACTCACCATCTTCACTCACTCACTCACCATCTTCACTCACTCACCATCTTCACTCACTCACTATCTTCACTCACTCACTCACTATCTTCACTCACTCACTCACCATCTTCACTCACTCACCATCTTCACTCACTCACTATCTTCACTCACTCACTCACTCACCATCTTCACTCATTCACTCGCCATCTTCACTCACTATCTTCACTCACTCACTCACCATCTTCACTCACTCACCATCTTCACTCACTCACTATCTTCACTCACTCACTCACTATCTTCACTCACTCACTCACCATCTTCACTCACTCACTCACCATCTTCACTCACTCACTCACTCACCATCTTCACTCACTCACCATCTTCACTCACTCACTATCTTCACTCACTCACTATCTTCACTCACTCACTCACCATCTTCACTCACTCACTCACCATCTTCACTCACTCACTCACTCACCATCTTCACTCACTCACTCACCATCTTCACTCACTCACTCACCATCTTCACTCACTCCCTCACTCACTATCTTCACTCACTCACTCACCATCTTCACTCACTCACCATCTTTACTCATTCACTCGCCATCTTCACTCACTCACTCACTATCTTCACTCACTCACTCACCATCTTCACTCACTCACCATCTTCACTCATTCACTCACTCACCATCTTCACTCACTCACTCACCAGCTTCACTCACTCACTATCTTCACTCACTCACTCACCATCTTCACTCACTATCTTCACTCACTCACTCACTCACTCACCATCTTCACTCACTCACTCACCATCTTCACTCACTCACTCACCATCTTCACTCACTCACCATCTTCACTCCCTCACTCACCATTTGCACTCACTCACTCACCATCTTCACTCACTCACTCACCATCTTCACTCACTCACCATCTTCACTCACTCACTATCTTCACTCACTCACTCACCATCTTCACTCACTCACTCACCATATTACCTCACTCCCTCACTCCCTCCCTCTTTCAGTCACTGTACTACGCCCTCTGTATGTACTTTCTGCTCCTTCCCCTGGACTCCACACCTGCTAGCTTCAGCTGCAGTCATTACCTGCCCATTATTTCCCATTTCTGGGATCTGTAGCAGAGAGCTGCCAGTTATGGTCTTCAGTTTAGAATACGTTTGATTTCAAGGTGTAAGCCTGTGCTTAGATCAGGACCAAGTCAGATTACTGATGGTCAGTGGGTTAAAATGCTGTGGATTCCTCACACAGCCAATGACTGTTTTTCTAGGTTTCTCATGCATCATCTCCCAGTGATAATGGGATTAGGTGGGCAAATGTCGGATAAAGAGAAGGATTAAGTATTTACGCCACAGCTACTTTGAAACAACTAAAGAAAAACTCATGTGAAGTATTCTAATCAACAACCATAAACCTCAGACAAAGCACGACAAGACGGAAATAATCCCTGGGAGACAGTGGATGTAGGATGCCTGGTGTCCAGGGTGAACTCACAGAAGACTCGATCAGTCCACTTCTACACTTCGCACTGGTCGGGCGCAGGACTCACGTTCTCACCTGTCTAGTTGGTGGCTCAGAGCCGTCAATACTAAAGACTTTCCCTGTGGGATTGTGCGTACAGATCCCAGCATTGAGTCGCACTTCAGATCATCAGCTTCTTTAAAAGAAAGAGTTGCATTCATATAGCGCCTTTCATGACCTCAGGACGACCCAAAGCGCCTGACAGTCAGTTAAGTAGTTTTTGAAGCATAGTCACTGTTGTAATGTAGGAAACACGGCAGCCAAGTTGCACACAGAAAGCTCCCACAAACAGCAATGTAATAATGACTGGATAATCTGTTTTAATGATGTTGATTGAGGGATAAATATTGTCCGGGATACTGGGAGAACTCCCTGGCGCTTCGTCAAAAAGAGCCATGGGATCTTTTACATCCTGAGAGATTTTATGTCTCATCAAAAGAATAGCACCAACCGACAGAGCAGCACTCCCTCAGTACTGCCCCTCCGACAGTGCAGCGCTCCCTCAGTACTGCCCCTCCGACAGTGCAGCGCTCCCTCAGTACTGCCCCTCCGACAGTGCAGCATTCCCTCAGTACTGCCCCTCCGACAGTGCAGCGCTCCCTCGGTACTGCTCCTCCTACAGTGCAGCACTCCCTCAGTACTACTCCTCCGACAGTGCAGCGCACCCTCGGTACTGCTCCTCCTACAGTGCAGCGCTCCCTCAGTACTGCCCCTCTGACAGTTCAGCACTCCTTCAGTACAACACCTCTGACAGTGCAGCGCTCCCTCAGTACTGCCCCTCCGACTGTGCAGCGCTCCCTCAGTACTGCCCCTCCGACAGTGCAGCGCTCCCTCAGTACTGCCCCTCCGACAGTGCAGCGCTCCCTCGGTACTGCTCCTCCTACAGTGCAGCACTCCCTCAGTACTACTCCTCCGACAGTGCAGCGCTCCCTCGGTACTGCTCCTCCTACAGTGCAGCGCTCCCTCAGTACTGCCCCTCTGACAGTGCAGCACTCCCTCAGTACAACACCTCTGACAGTGCAGCGCTCCCTCAGTACTGCCCCTCCGACAGTGCAGCACTCCCTCAGTACAACACCTCTGACAGTGCAGCGCTCCCTCAGTACTGCACTGGAGTGTCAGCCTGGATTATGTGCTCAAGCCTCGAGTGGGATTATGAACTCATTGACCTTCTAACCCAGAAGGTGAGAGAATGCTGCCACTGAGCCACAGCTGACATTGAGATTTCCTGAGTTTGTTTGAGCTGCTTTACATAGAATCACTGCACTGCACAGATGAAAAACAGGGCACTCATGTCAGCACCAGCCACTCCCTGGTTTGGTATAGCAAGGTGTTACCTGCCTGGATGAAGCTGCTTCTACACTGCGTTAAAAGCACTCCCACATTATACGAACACTGTCCCTTCTAATTTTAAGGGGGTAAATGGCTGTTTTTCAGTCTAAAGGATGGTAGACAGTGGCTGTACCCCAAGGGTCAGTGCTGGGTCCACTGCTTTTTTTGATATATATAAATGACCTGGATATTGGAATACAGAGTAGAATTTCTAAATTTGCCAATGACACCAAACTTGGGTGTGTGGCAAACAGTGAGGATGATATCAATCGACTGCAACAGGACATAGAAAGGCTAACAGGATGGGTAGACAAGTGGCATATGGAATTTAATACAGAGAAGTGTGAGGTGATGTATTTTGGCAGAAGAAACAGGGAGAGGCAATATACACTTAATGGCACAGTTTTAAAGTGTGTGCAGGGACAGAGGGACCTGGGAGTTAATGTGCATAGGTCCCTGAAGGTGGCAGGACATATTGAGAGAGTGGTTAACAAAGCATATGGGATCTTGGGCTTCATAAATAGAGGTATTGAGTACAAAAGTAGAGAAGTTATGCTGAACCTTTATAAAGCGCTGGTTAGGCCACAACTGGAGTATTGTGTCCAGTTCTGGTCACCACACTTTAGGAAAGATGTGAAGGCACTTGAGAGGATGCAGAGGAGATTTACCAGAATGGTTCCAGGGATGGGGGATCTTAGCTACAAGGACAGGTTGGAGAAGCTGGATTTGTTTTCATTAGAGCAAAGAGGTTGAGGGGTGATTTGATAGAGGTGTAAAAGATTATGACGGGTTTGGATAGGCTAGACGGGAAAAGGCTGTTCCCACTAGTTGATGGTACAAGGACTAGGGGACACAGATTTAAGGTTTTGGGCAAGAGATACAGGGGGGATGTGAGGAAAAACTTTTTTATGCAGCGAGTGGTGAGGACCTGGAACTTGCTGCCGACGGAAGTGGTGGAAGCGAAGACGCTCAGGGCTGGATTTTGAATGACCCATGGAGTCGGGTTTGGAGGCGTGTGGGGGGTTAAATTTGTGGGGTCGGGGTTTCCGACCCCATCCCGACTCCATCCTGCCTCCACGCAATTTTGACATAATCAGTCGCGGGGTTCCCGACTCCGTCCCGCCTTCAAGAGGTGGGAGAGGCCATTAAAGCCCTTAACAAGCTCTAAATTGGCTCAGTAATGCCATTTTGAAATGCTGTAGCTAGTTTAACCCTCTTCTGACGTGAAGTACGCCTGGTGTGAAACACTCCAGTGAAACCTGGCAGGAGCACAAGTGGATAGCTGACTATCGGCTGCAGGTCCACTATTACAACGGAGATGTGATGAAGGTAGTAGTAGTATTCGGTCTGAACGCTGCCTCTGATGCTGCTGCATTGAATGTCTTCAGAGACTGCATGGGAGGACTTGCTTGGCAAAAAAATTCTCTCTCTCTCTCTCTCTCTCTGTCTCTCTCTCTCTCTCTCTCTCTCTTCTCCACCTCCCCCCCATTTTTGCGTCCAGGTCCACCCACATCAAAAGCCAGGCAGGTCCTCTCTCACCAACAGTCTCTGAGACTAGGCAGTCAGCAATGATGACATCATCAGAGGCGGCTTTCAGACTGAAAACACTAATTAGTTGATGGGTTCCCACATGCTCCAACTCAATTGCCCAATTAAGTGAAAATTGCATCAGGCATCCACATTAATCTGGAGTCGGGGGGGAAACACGAAATGCAGATTACACGACCCCAACCCGACCCCAAGACAAAATCCAGCCCTCGGACTCTGTGATCCTTCAACAGGCTGCGCGGCCCATTCAAATTTCCGCGCATGCGCAGTTTTTCCATTATAAAGCTGGCAAGCGGTCTGCGCGGGACCTCCAGACAGCTGTGCAGCTTAACAGGAACATTACATATAAATATAAGAAAATTATGGACAGAAAACGACCAGCTGATCCATCAAGCCTGCCCCACACTTGTGATGCCTGAAACATCACAACTAGACACTTCACCCTAACAGCCATGTGATCAACAACAACAAGAACAATAACTTGCATTTATATAGCGCCTTTAAAGTAGTAAAACATCCCAGGAGCGTTGTTCGGGTAGAAGGTCTGATGGTGTTGGGGATGTGAGCAACCAACATTTATTCCTCAAAGCAAAACCACTGAAAAACAGATTATCTCGTCATTTATCTTATTTACCGATTGTGGGATCTTGCTGTGCACATTTGGCTACAGAATAAGAGTGACTACACTTCAAAAAGTAACGAATTGGCTGTGAAGTGGTGTTGGGCTTCCCAAGGTCGAGAAAGGTGCTCTATAAATGCAAATCCTTTTGTTCTGATTTTCAAGGCAATGGTTAATCCTCAGCTCATTCGCTCGAAAAGGGCAGGTTACTGTTTCCAGATCACAGGAGGGAAAGTCCGCCTCTGGGAATTGCACAGCAAATTGCAAAGAACCTGTCTGGTTCAGGGGTTCCTCGTGGAATTCGGAGTGCTCTGGAAGCCTGCAAGATTCAGGATTCCCGGCTAATTTTAATGGGAACTGTCTCCTGCTCCCCTATCGTATTCCCATTCGCTGGGATTGCCACAGCTGTTTCTGCCTGTCTCAGCCGCCCAGCCAGCTTTATCTCAGGAGTCAAAGAACTGGTGTCCCCAGTCTAACGCAGCACGAGTTCTATTTCTTCTTGTTGTAACAGGTTCAGATTGCGACCCGCCTAGATTTTTGAATATTAAGGGAATCAAGGGATATGGGGATCGGGCGGGAAAGTGGAGATGAGGTAGAAGATCAGCCATGATCTTATTGCACCTCGAGTCTCTTCGCCGGGAGCAAGCGGAAGCCAAGTGCAAACAGTGGAAGGAGCGCACATCAACCCAAGCAATCCACCCACCCGCCCCTTCAACCACCGTCTGCCCCACCTGTGACAGAGACTGTAGGTCCCGCATTGGACTCATCAGTCACCTAAGAACTAATTTTTAGTGTGGAAGCAAGTCATCCTCAGTTCCGAGGGACTGCCTAAGAAGAAGAATTGGCAACTGCATTTCCTACATTAAAACCATGACTACATTTCAAAAGTACTTAATTAGCTGTAAAGCGCATTGGGTGAAGGTTGTGTTCAATCACTAATATTTGTTTTTATTCACTCACAGGATGTGGGTGTCGCTGGCAAGGCCAGTAGTAGTAATGTAGGGCAGAGTATAAATCAGGAAATTAGAGGTGCATGTAACAAGGGTAATACAGTAATCATGGGGAACTTTAATCTACATATAGACTGGGCAAACCAAATTTGCAGTAATAGTGTAGAGGACGGTTTAATGGAATGTGTACAAGATAGTTTTCTAGATCAGTATGTTGAGGAACCAACTAGGGAACAGGCTATTTTAGATCTAGTATTGTGCAATGAGAAAGGGTTGATTAATAACCTTGTAGTAAAGGGGCCTTTAGGGAAGAGTGACAAATCCCCTGGACCTGATGACCTGACCGGTTTTAAAAGAGGTAGCTGCAGAGATAGTGGATGCACTGCTATTAATCTTCCAGAATTCCCTAGATTCTGGAACAGTCGCCAAGGATTGGAAGGTAGCAAATATAAACCCGCTATTTAAGAAAGGAGGAAGAGAAAAAACAGGGAACTATAGGTCGGTTAGCCTGACATCAGTAGTAGGCAAAATGCTAGAATCTATTATTAGGTACATGGTAACAGGGCACTTAGAAAATTGTAATATGATTAGGCAGAGTCAACATGGTTTTATGAAAGGGAAATAGTGTTTGACAAATCTGTTAGAGTTTTTTGAAGATGTAACTAGTAGGATGGATAAGGGGGAACCAGTGGATGCAGTGTATTTGGATTTTCAAAATGCATTCGATAAGGTGCCACACAAGTGGTTATTACACAAATTTTTTAAATTAAAAAAAAATTCATTTATGGGATGTGGGCATCGCTGGCAATGCCAGCATTTATTGATCCCTAATTGCCCTTGAGAACGTGGTGGTGAGCCACCTTCTTGAACCGCTGCAGTCCGTGTGGTGATGGTACTCCCACAGTGCTGTTAGGTCAGGAGTTCCAGGATTTTGACCCAGCGACGATGAAGGATCGGCGATATACTTCCAAATCAGGATGGTGTGTGACTTGGAGGGGAACTTGGAGGTGGTGGTGTTCCCATGCGCCTGCTGCCCTTGTCCTTCGAGGTGGAAGAGGTCGCGGGTTTGGGAGGTGCTGCCGAAGAAGCCTTGGTGAGTTGCTGCAGTGCATCTTGTAGTTGGTACACACTGCAGCCACGGTACGCTGGTGGTGGAGGGAGTGAATGTTTAAGGTGGTGGATGGGGTGCCAATCAAGCGGGCTGCTTTGTCCTAGATGGTGTCGAGCTTCTTGAGTGTTGTTGGAGCTGCACTCATCCAGGCAAGTGGAGAGTATTCCATCACACTCCTTACTTGTGCCTTGTGGATGATGGAAAGGCTTTGGGGAGTCAGGAGATGAGATACTCGCCGCAGAATACCTAGCCTCTGACCTGCTCTTGTTGCCACAGTATTTATGTGGCTGGTCCAGTTAAGTTTCTGGTTAATGGTGACCCCCAGGATGTTGATAGTGGGGGATTCGGCGATGGTAATGCCATTGAATGTCAAGGGGAGGTGGTTAGACTCTCGCTTGTTGGAGATAGTCATTGCCTGGCACTTCTGTGGCGCGAATGTTACCTGCCACTTATCAGCCCAAGCCTGAACGTCGTCCAGGTCTTGTTGCATGCGGGCATGGACTGCTTCATTATCTGTGGAGTTGCGAATGGTGCTGAACACTGTGCAGTCATCAGCGAACTTCCCCATTTCTGACCTTATGTTTAAGGGAAGGTCATTGATGAAGCAGCTGAAGATGGTTGGGCCTAGGACACTGCCCTGAGGAACTCCTGCAGCGATGTCAAAGGGCTGTGATTAAGGATCTCAATGGGATTGAGGATCGGTTAATGGACAGAAAACAGAGGGGGCGATTTTCCCAGCGGAGGCGAGATGGAGGCGAGTTTCAGTTTGGGTGGGTTTGAAACTCGCCTCCACTGATAGGTTTCAAAAATTTGCTATTTTCCCATGATTGGCCACTTGATTTCAGAGGTGTGGAATGCCCTTGCTCAATTAGTGTTTTGGGACTGAAACTCGCCTCTGTTGACAGCACTTTTCCAGTCTGATTTTGTGGCTTCTTGCTCCCTTGGCTCATTCCACAGCATTTCTGCGTCTCCTGCACCACCTCCAACATCTTTTGAGAAACCACTATGTCCAATTCCAAGGCAAGGGCCTCCCTGAGGCTCTCAGATGAGGCGCTGCAAATGTTGTTTGAGGGGGTGACAGCTAGCAGGGAGGTGCTCTTCCACTCATCTCGGAGGAAGAGGCCTGCCAAAGAAACCAAGGCTGTGTGGCTGCAAGGGATATAACCTCCAGATCTGTGTGCAGATTGGGAGACTGTTTCTGTGTATTGATGAAATGCCATCCCCGATGGAAAGCATTAAAATGATTTGAAGCCAAAATGTTGGCGTTATGCCATCTGTTCTTTCGCCTTAGGCAGCTCCACATTGTGGGCACCGCCACACTTGCGTTGTCAGGTTGGTGGCCTGAGTGAAAGGAGGCCAGAGAGTCATGTCCATTGTCAATGATGTCCTAGGATGGAGCCAAGGACATGTGCCAACTTGGGCAACCAATGCAAATCTGGCCATGATAAGTTCATCCCTTGCATCCTGGGCAGCCATGTGCTCGTGTGCTGCCGCTGCCACTGGTCGATACACCAGCGCGCTGACCTCCTCCTGCTCCTCCTCCTCCTCCTGCTCCTCCTCCTCCTCCTGATCCTCCTCCTCCTCCTGCTCCTCCTCCTCCTCCTGATCCTCCTCCTCCTCCTCCTGCTCCTCCTCCTCCAGATCCTCCTCCTCCTCAGCCTCCTCTTCTTCCTCATCATCCTCATCTGAGGAGGGCTGGAACTGAGCCGCTTGCTCATCAGGAAGCTGCAAGCCACGACGCTGTGTGATGTTGTGCAGTGCACAGCAGACCACGACCATTCTGGAGACTCTGTATGGTGTATACTGCAGGGCTCCACCTGATCGGTCAAGGCAACGGAAGCGCATCTTCAACAACCCAATGGTTTGCTCTATGGTGGACCTGGTCGAAGTGTGGCTGGCATTGTAGCGCTCTTCAGCCTCGTTAGCTGGCCTCCTGATCGGCGTCATTAGCCATTTCTTCAGGGGGTAGCCTTTGTCACCAAGGAGCCATCCGTTAAGTTGGTTTGGCGGATTGAAAAGCGGAGGAACACTAGAGTGCCTCAGGATGAAAGAGTCATGGCAATTACCACAGAACTTGCCGCAAACATGCAAGAACTCCTTCTTGTGGTTACACACCAGCTGTACGTTGAGGGAGTGGAAGCCCTTCGGTTGACAAAGATAGCTAGGGTTGTGATGGGGTGCCCTAAGGGCCACATGTGTGCAGTCTATGACGCCCTGCACCATTGATATGCCTGCCATATTTGCAAAGCCAACCAAACGGGCGGTTACACTTGATCCCTTGTGAACTGGATATAATTGTGGGCCTTAGCAAAAAGGGCATCGGTAACCTGCATGATGCAACTGTGGGCGGCCGACTGAGAGATGCCACTGATGTCTGCTGATGATCCCTGGAAGGAGCCTGAGGCAAAGAAGTTGAGTGCGGTGGTGACTTTGACAGCCACTGGTAAGGGGTGTCCACCCGTTCCTCTGGGCACCAGGTCTTGCTGCAGCAGGCCGCAGATCTATTGGACAACCTCTCGCGGAAGTCTCAGTCTCCTTTGGCACTGCTGCTCACTCATGTTGAGGTAGCTCATCCTTTGTCTCTAAACCCTCTGTCGGGGGTATCTCCTGCGGCGAGGTGCCTCGATGTGCTGGCGCCTTCTGCCCTGTGCAGCATCAGGTGGCTGAGCAGGAGGTTGGGGCTCCTGCTGGTGTTGTCCTGAGCTGCCTGGTTCTGCTGCTGTCCTGGATGGTCCTCATCCTCATCTGAGGTCCATGCAGAAAGAAAACGAATGGTTCCCATTCTGCTTGCAGATGCCTCCTTTGGGGAAGCGCTCATTGCAAGCGGGGAGAGGGTCTTCCAAGGAGGTCCCACAGTTGATTGAGTCAAGCTGCAGCACCTCCGACTTCGGAAGGCCTTCTAAAAGTGCTCAGAGACCTTTTAAAGCAAATGTCTGGCACCTACAAGTAATCCTTGCTGCAGTAAATGAGGTCTTGTTGGACCTGCAGCTGTGAGGAGGCCACCCATGAGTCAACCCGCCAGGTTTACCTGGCGTGGTTTAGGAGGTGCGTGGAGCACGCCGAAATCCTCGAAAAATCACGAGGGCCTCTCAAAATAGGCTTAGAGAGGCCCTTAATGAGCATTTAATTATGTTAAATAGCGCTATGGCCAGCTGGAGGCGGGACCGTTTCCCGACCTCCAAAACCGGCACCAGCAGAATCCCCATGGAGGCGGGTTGGAGGCGGGTTCCGAACCTGACCTCTTCGATTCTGATTTTCTCGCCTTTCCCGCCTCCAAACCCGCCTCCTCCGACGGCAGAAAATCGCCCCCAGAGAGTAGGAATAAACGGGACTTTTTCGGGTTGGTTGGCTGTAACTAGTGGGGTACCGCAAGGATCAGTGTTTGGCCCTCAGCTATTTACAATCTACATTAATGACTTAGATGAAGGGACTGAGTGTAATGTATCCAAGTTTGCTGATGATACAAAGTTAGGTGGGAAAGTAAGCTGTGAGGAGGACGCAAAGAGGCTGCAGAGAGATATAGACAGGTTCAGTGAGTGGTAAGAACATGGCAAATGGAATACAATGTGGGGAAGTGTGAAGTTATCCACTTTGGTAGGAAAAACAAAAAAGCAGAATATTTTTTGAATGGTGAAAGACTGGGAAATGTTTGCATTCAGAGGGACCTGGGTGTCCTTGTACATGAATCACAGAAAGTTAACATGCAGGTACAGCAAGCAATTAGGAAAGCAAATAGTATGTTAGCTTTTGTTACAAAGGCATTAGAGTATAAGAGTAAAGAAGTCTTACTACAATTATACAGGGCATTGGTGAGGCCACACCTGGAGTACTGTGTGCAGAGTTCTGGTCTCCTTCCCTGAGGAAAGACATATTTGCCTTAGAGGGAGTGCAATGAAGGTTCACCAGACTGGTTCCTGGGATGAGGGGATTGCCCTATGAGGAGAGATTGAGTAGACTAGGCCTATATTTCCCAGAGTTTAGAAGAATGAGAGGTGATCTAATTGAAACATATAGGGGGGAAAATTGTTCGCTTAGTGCCTCCCGTTAGCGCCAGTAGATGGCGCTAATGGGGCGCTAGACCAGTATCGCTGGGGCGAGGTGAATCTGGCCCCCATCATAGCGCCGCCGGTAACAGGTATCGCCGGGAACGTCAATGTCAGGTAGATCATGACGTCAGTGAGTGTGCAACGCTCACTGACCGCCCGATTTGCAAAATTGATTCTCGCCACTTACCTCACCACCTGGAGTAAACACCAACAGGGAGAGCTGGCGTGCAGCACCAGGAAGCCGGCTCCAGGGATGTTATTTAAAGGGATCATCAGTAATCACTCGCAGCTGTCAAGTTAGTGCAGTCTCAGTGTTTTTTTTGTTAGTTTCACCCACTGCAACAGTTTCATTCAGTAATTTCAAGGTTCTTTTTTATCAGTATCCTTCTGGCGACTTAAAAGTAGCTCCATTTATTCTTCAAAGATTCAAACTGCTACACTTGGTAACATTAATGGGGGTTGTACTGGCATGCCACCTCACCCTCCAGGATCTACAGCGGAGGGAGCGCAGGCAGTGAGAAATACGGGAACATGTGCACAGAGAGATGAGGAGGGACATCAGGGGGCTCTCACCAGGAGGCCTTACCCTCCGAGGGTATTCCGAGAGCACTTCCCCTCCCTTCAATTAAGCGAGGAGCGAGGACGCATAGTGCCAATATCTGAGCTGGTGTCTGCGAGTGAGAGATGCAGTGACGCGGTGTGTCCTTCCTCCTCCTCTTCTCCCGCCTCGCTCTCTGCGGTGCCCTCAGGGACAGGCTGCTCAGGTGCTTGCTGATTATCTGAAAGCATAAAGACACAAGAGTCAGGTTAAGGTGAGTGGAGGGAGACAGGAAGAGAGAAATGCATGCATGCGGCAGGATTAGCTGGAAAGTGTGATATGAGAAGAAGGAGTAGGGATGAACATACCGTTGTTGTCCCCAAGGGAGCCAACATTGTCGGTGGCCATGGCACCCACCACCTGGCGCCCAATGATCTGCAGCACTCTATTCTCCAGCTCAGACAGTGGTTGGGTGTCGGCTTGTCCCCCGCCTGTGCGCTCCTGCTCACTCCTGTTGTGAGCCACCTTGGCTTGCAAGAGAAAGGAAAGTTTGTGAGTGAGTGTGGAGCAATGTGTTTAGGTGATGTGCCTGCCATAGTTGAATAGCTTTCATTGTGTGCAAGGCGTGAGATGTGGGTGTGAGTGTTGGTAGGTAGAGATTGTTGTTGGGTGAGTGCTGGGGGTGTGGTGCGTTGGGCAGTGTTTGAAGACTGTGGTTCAGATGGTGGTATGTAGCATTTGTTGAAGCATTCAGTCACCCTGACCACCCGAGTGAGGTTGTTAAATTTCTTCCTGCACTGTGTGTGGGTCCTGGGGACCACAGTGCTGCCCGAGACATACTGCGCTACCTCCCTCCACATGGTGCGGAAGACTTGTGGTGAGGACCTCCTTCCTCTTGTCGGGTAGAGCACCGCCCTCCATCTCTCCACAGTGAACACCAACACCTCCAAAGCTGGATCGCAGAATCTGCGGTCTCTCTCCCTGGGGCGTGGACCTGCCATGAGTACAACTGCTTCAGTCCTCCGGCTCCTTCTCCTTGTTCTGCTTCTGCTTCTGCTTCTGCTTCTGCTTCTGCTTCTGCTTCTGCTTGCTTCTGCTTGCTGAGGCAGCTGCACAGCCAGCAATGCTGAGAATGAGGTGCTGCAGCATCAATGAACCTCCCCTTTAAGTAGTGAAAAAAGTCTGTGGCAATAATGAGTTGTGATTAGACTGCACCCGATATTGGTCCACCCTTTAAGGGTAACATCAATGAGCTTGGGTTTTAAGACTTAATTTAGGATCCAATCATGTTATTGAGCAGTGAGCACGAATGTTTTGTGCAGTCTAAAGCATTTGTGCCTGGCAACTTTTCTACTAACACCGCCCATTCATTGGCTATAATGAATTTCTAGCCCTATATAAAACTCTTAAGGGGCTTGACAGGGTTAATGCTGAGAAAATGTTTCCCCTGGCTGGGGAATCTAGAACATGGGGTCACAGTCTCAGAATAAGGGGTCGGCCATTTAAGACTGAGATGAGGAGAAATTTCTTCACTCAGAGGGTTGTGAATCTTTGGAATTCTCTACCCCAGAGAGCTGTGGTTGCTCAGTCGTAGAATATATTCAAGACAGAGGTCGATACATTTTTGGGTACTAAAGGAATTAAGGGATATGGGGATAGTGCGGGAAGGTGGAGTTGAGGTAGAAGATCAGCCATGATCTTGTTGAATGGCCGACTCCTGCTCCTATTTCTTATGTTCTTATGTTCTTTAGGCCGGCATTTATTGCCCATCCCTAGTTGCCCTTGAGAAGGTGGTGGTGAGCTGCCTTCTTGAACCGCTGCAGTCCATGTGGTGAAGGTACTCCCACAGTGCTGTTAGGGAGGGAGTTCCAGGATTTTGACCCAGCGACGATGAAGGATCGGCGATATATTTCCAAGTCAGGATTGTGTATGACTTGGAGGGGATCTTGGAGGTGGTGGTGTTCCCATGCGCCTGCTGCCTTGTCCTACTAGGTGGTAGAGGTCACGGGTTTGGGAGGTAATGTCAAAGAAGTCTTGGCAAGTTGCTGCAGTGCATCTTGTAGATGGTACACACTGCAGCTATGCTGCACCAGTGCTGGATGGAGTGAATGTTTAAGGTGGTGGATGGAGTGCCGACCAAGTGGGCTACTCTGTCTTGGATTATGTTGAGCTTCTTGAGTGTTGTTGGAGCTGCACTCATCCAGGCAAGTGGAGAGTATTCCATCACACTCCTTACTTGTGCCTTGTAGATGGTGGAAAGGCTTTGGGGAGTCAGGAAGTGAGACACTCGCCACAGAATACCTAGCCTCTGACCTGCTCTGGTAACCATAGTATTTAAGTGTCTGATCCAGTTAAGTTTCTAGTCAATGATGACCCCCAGGATGTTGATGGTGGGGGATTCAATGATGGTAATGCCATTGAATGTCAAGGGGTGGTGGTTAGACTCTTGCTTGTTGGAGATAGTCATTGCCTGGCACTTGTGTGGCACCAATGTTACTTGCCACTTATCAGCCCAAGCCTGCATGTGGGCACGGACTGCTTCATTATCTGACGAATTACAAATGGAACTGAACACTATGCAATCATCAGAAAATATCACCACATGTGACCTTATGTTGAGGGAAGGTCATTGATGAAGCAACTGAAGATGGTTGGGCCTAGGACACTGCCCTGAGGAACTCCTGCGGCGATGTCCTGGGGCTGAGATGATTGGCCTCCAACAACCACAACCATCTTCCTTTGTGTTAGGTATGACTCCAGCCAGTGGAGAGTTTTCCCCCTGATCCCCATTGACTTCAATTTTACTGGGGCTCCTTGATGCCACACTCGGTCAAATGCTGCCTTGATGTTGAGGGCAGTCACTCTCACCTCACCTCTGGAATTCAGCTTCTTTGTCCATGTTTGGACCAAGGCTGTAATGAGGTCTGGAGCCAAGTGGTCCTGGCGGAACCCAAACTGGGCATCAGGTGAGCAGGTTATTGGTGAGTAAGTGCCGCTTGACAGCACTGTCGATGACATCTTCATCACTTTGCTGATGATTGAGAGTAGACTGATGGGGTGGTAATTGGCCGGATTGGATTTGTCCTGATTTTTGTGGACAGAACATACCTGGGCAGTTTTCCACATTGTCGGGTACATTCCAGTGTTGTAACTGTACTGGAACAGCTTGGCTAGAGGCGCGGCTAGTTCTGGAGCACAAGTCTTCAGCACAACATCCGGGATATTGTCAGAACCCATCGCCTTTGCTGTATCCAGTGCGCTCAGCCATTTCTTGATATCACGTGGAGTGAATCAAATTGGCTGAAGACTGGCATCTGTGATGGTGGAAACTTCAGGAGGAGGCCGATATGGATCATCCACTCGGCACTTCTGGCTGAAGATGGTTGCAAACGCTTCAGCCTTATCTTTTGCACTCACATGCTGGACTCCACCAACATGGAGGATGGGGATATTCATGGTTCTCATCCTCCCGTTAGTTATTTAATTGTCCACCACCATTCACGACTGGATGTGGCAGGACTGCAGAGCTTTGATCTGATCCGTTGATTGTGGGATCACTTAGCCCTGTCTATAGCCTGCTGCTTTCGCTATTTAGCATGCATGTAGTCCTGTGTTGCAGCTTCCCCAGGTTGGAACCTCATTTTCAGGTTCGCCTGGTGCTCCTCCTGGCATGCTCTTCTGCACTCTTCATTGAACCAGGGTTGGTCCCCTGGCTTGATGGTAATGGTAGAGTGAGGGCTATGCTGGGCCATGAGGTCACAGATTGTGGTGGAATACAATTCTGCTGCTGCTGATGACCCACAGCACCTCATGGATGCCCAGTTTTGAGCTGCTAGATCTGTTCTGAATCTCTCCCATTTAGCACAGTGGTAGTGCCACACAACACGACGGAGGGAGTCCTCAGTGTGAAGACTGGAAAGTGTAAATCTATCCCTGTCTTGACATTCTTGGAGCTTGCTATGTGGTTGTAAAAGACTGTAAATTTACAAACATATGAAAATGATGGCAGGAAAAGATGAGCTAGTCCATCAAGGTTGTCCCACGCTCATGATGTCGAGAGCATCATGACTAGGTGCTTCCTACTCCCTCTCCCCAAACCCACCACCCCCCCTGCCCCGGCAGCCATATAATCTCCTGGGAGAGACCAAATAAAACAAGGCCAATAAAGGAGAAAAAAAATCAAGTAAATTCCTCTCCTCCACCCTCAGGCGATCAAAACCAGGTCCGGGAGAAAGCGTGGACCATTCGAACGTTAACTATTAATCCACTTACCTTCTATATGATGCAATTTATGCCCCATCCAAGAACCAGTCCAGCTCCCTCTTGAAGCCATGCCGAGAGTCAGGAATACTGCACCAGCCGGCAACGCATTCCAGAGGCTCACTTGATAGGGTGGATGCTGGGAGAATGTTTCCCTTGGCTGGGGAGTCTAGAACCAGGGGCCACAGCCTCAAGATAAAGGGTAGGCCATTCAGGACTGAGATGAGGAGAAATTTCTTCACACAGAGGGTGGTGAATCTTTGGAATTCTCTACCCCAGAGGGCTGTGGAGGCTCAGTCATTGGGTGTATTCAAAACAGAAGTCGATAGATTTCTGACTAGTAAGGGCATCAAGGGATATGGGGATAGTGCGGGAAGGTGGAGTTGAGGCAGAAGATCAGCCAGGATCTCATTGAATGGCGGAGCAGGCTCGAAGGGCCGAATGGCCTACTCCTGCTCCTATTTCTTATGTTCTTATGTTCTGACTATTGGCAGAATTCCCACACTTAAAGGGATCAAGCATATAATCTCAAGCATGTTTTGATATTTAATTGTTAATTACAAATTGGATATTGTAACTCTTGGAGCACTGCCAGCTCGAAGGAACTCCAAGTATCCTGGGCCAACCATGCTTTCAGCTCACACACTGTGGTGTTGAAACAAGTCCTAATATTACAGTGATAAACTTTCCAAGTGTTAGATGTGGCTTTATTACTGTAATATTAGTAGACCTATCACAGTGTTGCTCTTGGCAAGTTGCAGAACAGGAGCACTATACCATGTATCCCAGAATGTATTATTATATATTGTAAGCTATTGCAGTGGGCAGTGGTAGGTCTTTAAGTAAATATGAATGAGTTTATCACTAATTATGTAAATGAGTAGAACTTGCCAGCTGCCACATACTGGAGTCTGAATCTCAATTACTTGCTTCAACTCGAAACAAGCTCCTGCACAATCAGCACAGACCAACCCCTCATTGTAAACATTAGGGATCGTTTTTGTAGTGCATCCTCTTATAGCTAGTGGCATTTGGCTGGTTTGCTTAACTGTGATTTTGAATTAGTTGTGTTTTTTCATCAAGGGCACTTTTGAGCCAGTGTTGATTTTCAGCCCCGAGTAACTTTCCCCTTTGTTCAGAGAGGCTGAGAATGTGCACTGGAGCTAAAAAAAATATACGGGTAGACTGACCCAGAACTACGGATATCATCACAAAAAGTGGATTAAACTAAAAAATATTAAACCCCGCTCATCTTTTTTTTTCCTGTGCCCTCTGTCCGTCAGCCGTGGCTCAGTGGGTAGCACTCTCGCCTCTGAGGCCGAAGGTTGTGGGTTCATCGACCCACTCCAGAGATTGGAGCACAGCGCTGCACTGTTGGAGGTGCCGTCTTTTGGATGAGATGTTAAACTGAGGTCTGCGTCTGCCCTCCCAGGTGGACATAAAAGATCCCACGGCACTATTTTGCAGAAAAGCAGGGGTGCTATCCCCAGTGTCCTGGCCAATGTTTATCCCTCAATAACACAAAAACAGATTATCTGGTCATTTATCACATTGCTGTTTGTGGGAACTTGCTGTGCGCAAGTTGGCTGCTGCGTTTCCCACATTACAACAGTGACTACACTTCAAAAAGTACTTCATTGGCTGTAAAGCACTTTGAGACGTCCTGAGGTCGTGAAAGGCGCTATAGAAATGCAAGTCTTTCTTTCTTTCTTACCCACTCTGTTAACCTCCCCACACTCTCCTTTACCAATTCTTTTCTATTTCCCATTCCCTTTCCCTCCCCATACTCCACACTCTTTCCTTCCCCATTCTCCTGTCTATTTTTCTTATTTGAGCCTTTAGAGAGTCACAACTGAATTTAATTAACTTGTGCTGCTGGGTTCCATAAGGTCAAAGCCTCTTAATTTGATGCGTTTGCACGAGTGTATTTTCTTGAGAAGAATGTTTTGAGTTGTGACATGACTGCAACTTCAAGGGTTAACCCATCAAAGGTATTTCCAGTGTGTAATAAAGATAATTACCTCTGTGAGATCCACTGAACTGGTTACCTCACAAGTGGAAATAAAAGTCCTAATAGCAAGCAGCACATCTTGTTGCACCATTGGAGGTTGTCCATTGATCCCTTCTAATTTCCTGAAGTTACCTGGGCTGTTATAGGAGGCAATGTCCCAAATGCAGGAAGGAACAACCTCTAGTACAGCCTCGTACCTCTTAACAGCTAACTCAGGGGTGCTATTGAAGGGATAATTACTAGTCCTAGCCCCTTTAGGGCTACCCCGGATCAGGCGTATTCCCCAGACGTTCACTTTCAACTAAAGTTTGAGGTAGCCGAATCCTAAAGACGCTTAATTGGGTCTAAAGGTCCAGACTATCTCCCCCTAAAGGAAAGGAAAAACCTGAAGATGTTACCATCCTCCAGATAGCACTTTTAATAAGTTTAGCTAGACTGTAACGTTCCGGATATTATGAGGGTCTGGAAAACTCCCTCAGAATTCTGCAACTCCTCACCAAAGAGCGTACAGAGATTGAGTTCACGAGTTTGATACAGAAGTATTATGTGAGATAATTCTAAAAATATATAGATTTATTAAAGAACCGACATGTAATTTACAGTTGGTGAGTCAATCGCAACATTAACAGTTCCAAAAACAGAAATCTTACAATTCTATTATCAGAGATCCTTATTCTCAAATCTTAACTTCGTTACATTTTTACAGTTATTAGTCTTATTCCAGGATATCCACCAAAATCAAATACAGTACAATACCTTGATCCCCGAGGTACAAAGAGTTGTGGACTTACAGAGCTTGCCTCTGAAGCCTGAAAATCGCTTTGCCCCTTTACAGTGAATCTATCATCCCATTTGAAAGTTCAATATTTATATCCTGTTTCAGTGGTATTTCCTTTGAAGTTTTCTGCTGATGTAAGCTAATTATCTCTAGTCATTTTTCTGCTGACTCCTGCTATTCTTACAGTCAGTTCAGCTGGTAGCAATGCAGACTCGTGTCTCTCCTTTAGGTGTTCGAAGCTTATCATAAAAAACAGTGTAACAGCAAGTGCATCTATTTGATGTCATTCTTACCAAGGTCTTCTGTTTGTGTCCTTTTACGATGTGTAAATTAAACCACCTCAACCGGGTGCACCATTGTCTTCTTAGTTACCTCAGCTGGTTGCAACACAGAATCATGTCTCCTGTGTTTCATTTGATGTCATTTTTACGAAGGCATATGTTTCTTAATTTTCTGTGTTTCTTTCCGAAGTGTAATTTAGGACACCTTAACAGGGTCTACCATTGTGTTCTTTCCAAAGCTTCAGACCTCAGGAGCTTCCAACCTCCTGTTTCCATAAGGTTATTGATTCAGTGTCAACACCTTATCTTATCTCAATAGCCTGAATGCTGTTTACAGCTTTAGATTGTTGAAGCTTCCAGATTTCCAAACCCAGTTTGTCATGTTTTAATAAGGCCAGAATTATTTCATAGAATGGTGTATTTTTCTGAATATGGCTTATTCCTTCACACTATTGGTATCTTCTGGGCACCCTTTAGGTCAGGGAATACACTCCATATGGGAAACACTAAGGAGGGCTGGGAGAAAATTATACCTTGTCTGGAGGTATTAAGACTCTTTGGGTGTTTTCTGCCGTGACCAAAGATCATCCACGGAAAGAAAACAGGTTTGGACAGTGGAGGTTTGAGGACTGAGAGAGATTTTAGAGATAACAACAGAAAACGCAGGAAAAACTCAGCAGGCCAGGCAGAATCCGTGGAGAAAGAAACAGAATTAACATTTCAGGTCGAACACCTTTCGTCAGAACTGGAAAAAAGCAGGAAATGGAATAGATTTTAAAGCAGGTTTAGGGGCTGGGAAATGGGGGGAGGGGATGAAAGAACAAAAGGGAAGGTCAGTGATAGGATAGAAAGCAGGAGAGCTTAAGAGACATTGAGAGACATTAAGAGATATTCAAGGCAAGAGGAGGTGGTAATGGGACAGGTTAAGGAACAAAAGATGGCTCTGGATGAAGTGTGAATTGCGCTGGCAGAATGAAGGACAGCTGCCATGTGGGAGGGAAGAAAAAAAGGACCAAAGAAAAAGTGTGGATAAAAAAAAAATATATGTGATAGGGGCCGAGGTTATGATCTGAAATTGTTGAACTCTATGTTGAGTCCAGAGGGCTGTAAAGTGCCTAATTGAAAGATGAGGTGCTGTTCCTCGAGCTTCTGCTGAGCTTCAGTGGAACAATGCAAGAGGCCGAGGACGGTGAGGTCTGAGTGGGAGTGGAGCGGTGAATTAAAGTGACAGGTGATTGGAAGCTCGGGGTCCCCCTTACAGACTGAACGGAGGTGTTCCGCAAAGCGGTCACCCAATCTGCGTTTGGTCTCCCCAATGTAGAGGAGACCACATCGTGAGCAGCGAATACAGTATACTAAATTGCAGGAAGTACAAGTAAATCGCTGTTTCACCTGGAAGTGGTGTTTGGGGCCCTGGACAGTGGGAAGGGGGGAGGTATAAGGGCATGTGTCCGCGACTCTTCCGACACCCTCCGCCACTTTAACAGTTTCCAGTTTCCCGGCCCCAACCGCCTCCTTTTCACTATGGATGTACAATCCCTCTGCACCTCCATCCCCCACCAGGATGGCCTGAGGGCGCTCCGCTTCTTCCTTGAACAGAGACCCAACCAGTCCCCATCCACCACCACCCTCCTCCGCCTGGCTGAACTTGTTCTCACATTGAACAACTTCTCCTTTGACTCCACTCATTTCCTCCAAATCAAAGGTGTTGCTATGGGTACCCGCATGGGTCCTAGCTATGCCTGCCTTTTCGTGGGATATGTGGAACACTTTTTGTTCCAGTCCTACTCGGGTCCCCTCCCTCACCTCTTTTTCCAGTACATTGATGACTGTATCGGTGCTGTTTCCTGCTCTCGTCCTGAACTAGAAAATTTCATTCACTATGCTTCCAATTTCCACCCTTCCCTCATGGTCCATCTCCGACTCTTCCCTTCCCTTCCTCGACTTCTCTGTCTCCATCTCTGGTGATAGGTTATTGACAAACATTCACTACAAGCCCACTGACTCCCACAGCTACCTCCTGTAAGGACTCTATTCCATTCTCCCAGTTTCTCTGTCTCTGCCGCATCTGCTCTGACGATGCCACCTTCCATACCAGTGCTTCCGACATGTCTTCCTTTTTCCTCAACTGAGGATTCCCCTCTACAGTGGTTGATACGGCCCTCGACCGTGTCCATTCTATCTCCCGCACTTCTGCCCTCACCCCTGCCCCTCCCTCCCGGAACCACGATAGGGTTCCCCTTGTCCTCACTTTTCACCCCACCAGCCTCCACATTCAACGGATCATCCTCCGCTATTTCCGCCACCTCCAGCGTGATCCCACCACCAAACGCATCTTCCCCTCACCTCCCCTTTCAGCATTCCGAAGGGACCGCTCCCTCCGCGACACCCTAGTCCACTCCTCTACCACCCCTAGCACCCCTTCCCCTTCGCCCGGCACCTTCCCGTGCAAGTGCAGGAGATGCAACATATGCCCTTATACCTCCCCCCTTCCCACTGTTCAGGGCCCCAAACACCCCTTCCAGGTGAAACAGCGATTTACTTGTACTTCCTGCAATTTAGTATACTGTATTCGCTGCTCACGATATGGTCTCCTCTACAATGGGGAGACCAAACGCAGATTGGGTGACCGCTTTGCGAAACACCTCCGTTCAGTCCATAAGGGGCACCCCGAGCTCCCGATGGCCTGTCACTTTAATTCACCGCTTCACTCCCACTCAGACCTCACCGTCCTTGGCCTCTTGCATTGTTCCACGGAAGCTCAGCGTAAGCTCGAGGAACAGCACCTCGTCTTTCGATTAGGCACTTTACAGCCCTCTGGACTCAACAGAGAGTTCAACAATTTCAGATCATAACCTCGGCCCCTATCACATATATTTTTTTTTTATCCACACTTTTTGTTTGGCCCTTTTTTTCTTCCCTCCCACATGGCAGCTGTCCTTCATTCTGCCAGCGCAATTCACACTTCATCCAGAGCCATCCTTTGTTCCTTAACCTGTCCCATTACCACCTCCTCTTGCCTTGAATATCTCTTAATGTCTCTCAATGTCTCTTAATCTCTCCTGCTTTCTATCCTATCACTGACCTTCCCGTTTGTTCTTTCATCCCCTCCCCCATTTCCCAGCCCCTAAACCTGCCTTAAAATCTATTCCATTTCCTGCTTTTTTCCAGTTCTGACGAAAGGTCTTCGACCTGAAACGCTAACTCTGTTTCTCTCTCCACGGATGCTGCCTGGCCTGCTGAGTTTTTCCAGCGTTTTCTGTTGTTATTTCGGATTTCCAGCATCTGCAGTATTTTGCTATTGTATGAGAGATTTTAGAGCTTTGTTTGATCACATTTAAGGATAAGGAAGATTTTTTTTTACATTACATTAGTGCTGTAGAGTCCAAGATAGGGTAGACTCTGTATGGACTGTGGAAGGACCTGCAGTCCAGGTCTTGGGAGAGAGAGTTGTGCTGTTTCCCACATTTAGTTGTGGATAGTGTAGCTGGTCTTCCTGTAGACCGCCCACACAGTGAAGTTCTCCATTCCTCATGTGCGCAGACTGACCGTGACATTTTGGCCTGCGCACATGGGCCTGACGCCCTGACCTCATTGCTGCCTTCGGAGCATGTGGTTACTGACCTTGCGTTGAGCCTTTAAAAAACCTGTGCCCTCCAAACTTGCGTTGGAGGCAGTTCAGAGAAGGTTCACCAGGTTGATTCTGGAGATGAAGGGGTTGTCTTATGAAGAAAGGTTGAGCAGGTTGGGCCGATACTCATTGAAGTTTAGAAGAATGAGAGGGGATCTTATTGATACATATAAGATTCTGAGGGGGCTCGACAGGGTAGATGCAGAGAGGATGTTTCCCCTTGTGGGGGAATCTAGAACTAGGGGGCATAATTTCAGAATAAGGGGAAAACCTTTTAAATTGGAAATGAGGAGGAATTTCTTCTCTCAGAGGGTTGTGAATCTTTGGAATTCTCTTCCCCAGAGAGCTGTGGAGGCTGGGTCATTCAATATATTTAAGGTGGAGAGAGACAGATTTTTGAATGGTAAGGGAGTCAAGGGTTCTGGGGAGCGGGCAGGGAAGTGGAGTTGAGGCCAAGATCAGATCAGCCATGATCTTATTGAATGGCGGAGCAGGCTCGAGGGGCCAAATGACCTCCTGCTCCTACGTCTTATGTTCTTATTAAACCACCAGACTTAAAAACTCTGCCTGGCTTCTCCAGATGTTGCTAATGGTTCGGTGAGGCCTACGCAACAGGAGCCAGTGGATGAAGACCAATATACAAGCAGCCTGCCTGTTCATCAGCACACCACTAACCGCTGGCTGATAGGGGTACAAAGTCAAGAAAAACTAGTCTATGGGGAGACCGCGATTGATGAGTCAGTTGCATCTTTTCCATAAGCCTCTCTAGTGCAGTACTGAGGGAGTGCTGCACTGTCGGAGGTGCTGTCTTTCGGATGAGATGTTAAACCGAGGCCCTGTCTGCTCTCTCAGGTGGACGAGCAAGGTCCCATGGTACTATTTCGAAGAAGAGCAGGGGAGTTATCCCCGGTGTCCCGGCCAATATTTATCCCTCAATCAACATCACTAAAAAACAGATGATCTGGTCATTATCACATTGCTGTTTGTGGGAGCTTGCTGTGCGCAAATTGGCTGCCGCGTTTCCTACATTACAACAGTGACCACACTCCAAAAGTACTTCATTGGCTGTAAAGCGCTTTGAGACGTCCGGTGGTCATGAAAGGCGCTATAGAAATGCAAATCTTTCTTCTTCAGTTGAAATTCCTCCCAGCCTTTGACCAACCTTCCCGATTCCCAGAGTTGTTCCTGAGCACAAAGTGTTAAAATTATACTTTTGAAAAAAGAGCAACTGGTTTGCAGCCTCTGAACTGTTTACGCTCCTGTAATCTTAACATATGGACATTCCTTCTGTTAAATGCATATCTAGGTCTTGATTTATTAGTGAAGGGGTGTGTTGTGATATAGCCAATCCTGTGCACAGCTTGGTATCCACCCCTTACCTCCAAGGAACAGAGTTTGTTCCAACTACTGATCATATTCCACAACACAGCTCCAATTAGTTTATTTTACAGTAAACTTGGATCCAACACAGCCTTAGTCCTTGAGAGCACCTACACATGAAGGGGTCCCTCATTTCCAATTCTCATTGCAGTGTCATCATGAAGCACTCCCAGATCAGTCTGATGCAAAGTAATGCGCCCCTTACAATAACAGTGTGCTATTTTTACCATTTCTCAATGAACGTATAATGCGTGAGATTGCCAATTGAGGGGCCGTTTTGAGCTGCAGGCCCACACCCACTGGGAACTGGATTGTGACTGGTTGAACTCATCTCACGTAGCACCCTAGAGATAGCGGATGCACTAAGTATGATTTTTCAGAATTCATTAGACTCGGGAACAGTGCCCATGGATTGGAGGGTAGCTAACGTTCCCCCACTATTCAAAAAGGGGGGTAGGGAAAAAGCAGGTAATTACAGACCTGTAAGCCTTACATCAGTTGTGGGCAAAACGCTGGAGTCCATCATTAAGGATGAAATAGCGGAGCACTTAGCAAATGGGGACAGGATAGGACAGAGTCAACATGGATTTACAAAGGGTAAATCGTGCTTGACTAATCTATTGGAATTTTTTGAGGGAGTAACTGGTAAAATAGATGGGGGAGAGCCAGTAGATGTGGTGTACCTGGACTTCCAAAAGGCCTTCGACAAGGTCCCACATAAAAGATTAGCATGGAAAATTGAAGCTCATGGGATAAAGGGGAAAGTATTGACGTGGATAGAGAACTGGCTGTCAGATAGAAAACAGAGAGTTGGAATAAACGGCTCATTTTCTGAATGGCAGGCAGTAACAAGTGGGGTACCACAGGGATCTGTCCTGGGTCCCCAGCTGTTCACAATTTACATTAATGACCTGGATCAGGGAGTCGGATGCAGCATTTCCAAATTTGCAGACGACACTAAACTAGGAGGGGGGGTGGGCTCAGAGGAGGAGACCAGGAAGCTCCAGAGCGATTTGGACAGACTGGGTGATTGGGCGGATAAATGGCAGATGCACTATAATGTGGACAAGTGCGAAGTTATCCACCTTGGGTGCAGGAACGGGAGGGCAAATTATTATTTAAATGGCAATAAATTGGGAGAGGGGGAAGTACAGAGAGACCTGGGTGTTCTTGTACACCAGTCACTGAAGGCGAGCATGCAGGTGCAACAGACGGTCAAGAAGGCAAACGGTATGCTGGCCTTCATAGCAAAAGGGTTGGAATACAGGAACAGGGATACCTTGCTGCAGCTGTACAGGGCACTGGTGAGACCACACCTCGAGTACTGTGTACAGTTTTGGACACCTCATCTGAGGAAAGATGTTCTTGCCATGGAGGGGGTGCAGCGGCGATTCACCAGGCTGATACCAGGAATGGCGGGATTGACCTATGAGGAGAGACTATGTAGTTTAGGGATGTACACACTGGAGTTTAGAAGATTGAGAGGGGACCTCATAGAAGTGTATAAAATTCTGACAGGTCTAGACAGACTAGATGCAGAAGGAATGTTTCCCTTGGCGGGTGAGAACAGAACTAGAGGACATAATTTAAGGATAAGGGCTAAACCATTTAGGACAGAAATGATGGGGAATTTCTTCACTCAGAGGGTGGTGAACTTGTGGAACTCATTGCCACAGAGGGCAGTGTACGCCAGCTCATTAAATATATTTAAGAGGGAATTAGATATATTTCTACAGGCAAAAGCGGTTAAGGGTTACGGAGAGAAGGCGGGGACGGGATACTGAATTGGAGGATCAGCCATGATCTCATTAAATGGCGGAGCAGGCTCGAAGGGCCGGATGGCCTACTCCTGCTCCTATCTTCTATGTATCTATGTACCCTTAAAGCCAGCATACAGAGGAGACTTTCCTCGCGTGTCTCTGGGCTGGCTATGAACCCAAGTCCCAGTGTCAAAACATCAGTGCCTATCCCACTGTGCCACCCACTTCTGCCCTGGCTCAGTGGTAGCACTCTTGCCTCTGAGGCATTAGGCTGTGGGTTCAAGTCCCACTCCAGAGACTTGAGCACAAATTTGAGGCTGACACTCCAGTCCAGTACTGAGGGAGCAATGAAAATCGGGGATGTGCAAGAGGTCAGAATTGGAGGAGTGCAGAGATCTCGGAGGGTTGTAGGGCTGGAGGAGGTTACATAGATAGGGAGGGGCAAGGTCATGGAGGGATTTGAAAACAATTTGTTCCTTTGTCAAAAACTTCGTTCCAGGCGACGACTGTAACCCAACTTACCGCACATCTCCTGGACCAGTTTATTCCGGTCCAGGTACTGTTGACGCAGTATTTTGATCAGGTTGAGCCAAGGTCATGTTCATTGGCCTGAGGATAGAACGTTGTTTTCATTTGGCCAGCTTTTAAATCAAACAGCTAGAGCAGGGACAAATATTTTCAACAGGAGAAGGCACGTCAATGGGCTATGGGAGCAAACTTGTTTTCTCAGGTCAGTTCAATGAACGGGAGGCAGGAACAGTAGTCAGGACGTGTTTGAACTCAACAGGCTGGAGAAAGCTACAGATCTGTGAACAGCCCTGCGCCGTGAAACGCTCAGGGCTGTGGTCGCTTTGAGAGCCACAGGGCGGTGTGCACCCGACACATTGCCCCTGCAGCCTGGGTCGCACGAGATGGCACTTCGCGGTGACCACCGTGGGCGTCTGATGCCAGGGCTGCCAGGGTTCTGTAGGCACTGCGATGTCCTGCAGCCTTCTGCCTTCAAATTCAGACCAGCACGCGTTCATTCTGGACACTGTCTACGCTGCTTTGATCTCCGCTGAGGTGAGGGCAGGGTACTGCTGGAGTCTGGGAAAGCAATTATGCAACAAATAAGATTTAATCAGACTTAATAAAAGTTAAAGAAAATTTCTACTCTGATTTGCAGGTGAGGGAGAACTTTTATTCTCATGCACAACAATTGGCACGAATGTCACTATTCACCCGAGTGGTGTCAGCTAACGGCTAGTCCCAGGTGGAGAACGACACTCGTTGTTGCCAGTAAGGATATGTTATTCGGATTGTCCATCGCAGCAAGAAAATTGCTGATGGGCCTTTTTTTCTGGCCTCTGTTGTCCCAAGCTTCCCTCATGTGTGGTTTGCATTTAACTGGCTGTCACCAGTTAGGATGACATTAGCTTTGAGCAACCAGGACATGTTTGCTGACAGCAAGCACTCTCTAATGGCTGGTAACCCTGTACTACTTGACCCCCCCTTCCAGTAGGAACCAGTCGGGTAGGTCTGCAATCTGATCTCTCTGTTGGGCCAACTGACATTCAATGCAGATTCTCAAGCAAACCCTCATATTGGTCCAACCTTGGGACGTTTTATTACGTTAAAGGTGCTATGTGACATGAATCTTGTCATTCATGTATGAAGTAATACTGGGCGGCCTGCTGGTGGCGCTGTCCAGGGAGAGTATAAATAGTCGGGCATGGGCCCAGCTTGCTGAGGACATTCCTCAACAGGAACTAGTGAAGGACACAACTAGATCTCCATGTTGAAAAACAGTTGATTAAAGCTTTGTTTAACGCTTAGACCAAGTGCCTAGTAGTTTTCTCACGTCACTATGCAAATGCGAGTTGTTGTTGTACCGGCTGAAGCCCTTACCCGATATCGTATTGCACCCATTTCACAGCCACTTCTCACTCAGTCACTAGTTCACATGACGTTAATTGCCCAGGGAGCTAGAGTCAGAGGACTGAAGGGCACAGGAGGGGAGGTAACACTGGAGATGGTTGCACAGGTTTATTTTTTTATTCATTCCCGGGATGTGGACTTCGCTGGCAAGGCCGGCAATTATTGCCCATCCCTTCTGAAAACCTATCATTTCGCGTTAACTTCTGTCAACCGCCAAAAACGTTGTCGTCCATTCTGTGAAACTCTTCGGGAGGTTTTTCTATGTTGGAAGTGCTATAAGAATACAGGTTGTTGTTGACTTACGAGGAGAGAGACTTGCTAGCCCTGAAAGTGGGCGAATGAGAGGTGACCTAATAGAAATCAACAACTTGCATTTATATCACGTCTTTAACGGAGTCGAAGATCTCAAGGCTCTTCACAGGAGCGTTATCAGACAAAAATCGGCACCAAGCCAGCGAAGGTGACCAAACACACGGTCAAAGAGATAGGTTTAAGGAGCGTCTTAAAGGAGGAACGAGAGGTTGAGAGGCGGCAAGGTATAGGGAGGGAATTCCAGAGCTTAGGACCTTGGCAGGTGAAGGCTTGGCCGCCAATGGTGGTGCGACGGAAGGCAGGGTGGACAAGAAGCCAGAATTGGAGGGGGGCAGAGATCTCGGAGGGTTGTCGGGCTGGAGGAGGTTACAGAGATAGAGAAGGGGCGAAGCCAATGGAAGGATTTCGCAATGGAGGCATTCGGGGACCAGGAGCCAATGTAGGTCAGCGAGGTAGATCTGTAATATTACTGCAAACTAAACTGCGCTATTTGTACAACGGGGTATAAAGGAGCAAAGGTCAAATTGAGGATTACATCAAGAACTTCTCCATACAAAGTGTGGGCAACACATGGGGAGTAATTTCCAGAGTACACACTAGCGGTGGGAACCTTTCCTGCTCACACTGTGGGCTGGATTTCCCCAGCAGAGGCGGGTTCATAGAAACATAGAAACATAGAAGATAGGAGCAGGAGTAGGCCATTCAGCCCCTCGAGCCTGTTCCGCCATTTAATGAGATCATGGCTGATCATCCAAATTCAGTACCCTGTCCCTGCTTTCTCCCCATATCCCTTGATCCCTTTAGCTATAAGAAATATATCTAACTCCTTCTTGAATATATTTAATGAATTGGCCTCTAATGAATTGGTTCGCATCGGGTTCGGTGTTTGGGGGGTTCCGGTCCCACTGCTGCTTCCAGCCGCACTGAGATAACGGTTTTAATTAGATTGGGCTGATTAAGCCCGCTGTGTGCGCTGCCCGGCCCAATCAGTGGGTGCTGGTCTGTTGCTTGCCTTTGCTGATGTCTTTGACTCAGCTGCATTTAAGGGGCCCGTGCAGCCTTTGGGTTTCATTGACTTTCTGATGCTCCTGATACCTGGTCTTTGCAAGATGACTGCTGCAAGAACAGACGCTGCTCCCCGCTTTGATGATGGCTCCCTCCATGCTCTTGTGGAGGGAGTGAGAGGGCGCAGGGAGGTTCAGTTGCCCTCCAGTGGACGGAGGAAGCCTCCTCAGCACACAAAGGCAGCCTGGCTGCAAATTGCTGAGGAGGTGAGCGCCAGGTCTTTGTGCTCACGCGCCTGGGTTCAGTGCCGCAAAAGGTTCAATGATCTGCTACGCTCAGCAAAAGTGAGTATCACATCACACTTACCTTCAATCTGCTCCCCATCTCCTCTCATCACCAGCACTCTGCATTGTCAACCTACTCCTGCACATCCCAACTTACACTTACATCCCTTACACCCTTAACCATCCCTCTCTCTCTATGTACAGAATCACTCCACCATCCGACTATGCACCCCTCACACTCGCTCTCACTGTTATGCAATGACAACAACTAACAATGCACAGGGAGGGCCCTTGGTATTGGCACCTCACTCCATCTTTGTCTCCCTCTTGTAAGGGGTGAGACCTGTGGCTCTGTGCGTAGCCTGGGTGCTAGTGCGAGGTTAGGCCTTGTTGCCTGTTCTGGTCTCCAGCCAGCCTGGTAACACTAGACACCTGTGAGTGGTTCGACCCACTCGCCCTTACGGTTCTGACACTGGACTTAGGTGCGAGAGCAATAATGCAGAGAAAACTCAGGTAGACCCGGTTGAATAGTGCGAAATGGAAAATCTTTATTGCATATTATTCAAGATTACAAAATACATGTCATAAGCACAGATTAATGACAGTACAATCTTACACGCAGTTACGTAACTAATTTTTGGGAAACGAGGAGCGCACGACACATCGAAAGAGGGGACACACATTACAATTATCCTTAAAACTTAAACCCTCCCCTATCAATACCTGTCCTAAACTAGATTTGTAGGATCGAGACTCATGCTCACCACTCGTGATAACTCGGAGAATTCCGAAACTCTGCTCGGATGTTTTTACCGCAGCACCTGACCACCCACGTGTTGATCAGGGGTCTCTGTACCCCACTTGTTTACTCGTTTCTGCTCCGGCTAGCAGGCTGGACCGTCTGCTGTCATGAAGATCTGTGTTGTCCTCGGAGTTCCGACACGACTCAAAAAATAGTCTTCCTGTGCCCTCGCACCGATGCGATAAAATTCGAAGAATGGTCTTCCTGTGCCCTCACCAGTTTGTAAAACTCAAAGAATGGTCTTCCTGGGCAAGGAAAGTGTTTATTCGACCTACAGGCGCGGTCGGGGCTTACTGACCGTGGCGGTACGTAGTGTCGTCTTCTTCTCTTCTCATCTCATCTCATCTCATCTCATCTCGGGCCTTCGGTTCCAACACCGTTTACCGACTTCTCGGGATGGTGTGCCCGTTTCAAGGCTTCACAGCCCAGTTCTACACGGATCTTCGCGGCAAGCCACGAGGTTGATCCTGGCGGATCAGAAAGTTCACTAGTCTTTCAGCAAGTCAAGAGGCAGAGTCAAGAGCAAACGGCAAGAGTCAAAGAGGCAAGAGAAAGATGGACGGTTGTACCTTACAGTTATAGTGCTGTAATTCCTCTTTTCCCGCCCAATCTTAATGTCTTTTCTTTTGTCAGGGTTTTGGCGCTCAAACTTCTTGTATAGGGTGATCTCCGTTTTTAATGGGTTTCGGTGATACTTGTAACTGTCTGAGTACCCGTTAATACTTCTCCCATTGTGGAACCGGCCAGCATTCTCCCTGGAGGGGTTTTGGGGCTTCCAAATGTTTCTGTAACTACCCGCAAACGGCTCTCTCATCGTAGAGTCGTGGGGATTTTGCATATTAATGTCTTTGGATGGGTTCTTGATCGCTCGGTACAATAGCCCTTATTCGCACCTGGGAGACCGATTCCAGTATTTATGTGTAAAATGCAAACCCATTATGTCTTGTGAATTATCTCAAATGTGCTGAGTCTTGTCCGATCTCGCACAAATGTTTATTGGAACGCCATCTTGTCTGCTTATTGAAAAGTCTAGAAGATTCTGCCACGAGGCGTGGCGGCCATTTTACAGGCTGCTTGTGTCCACTTTGAAAACCTGACAGCATTCTGCTGAAATAAAGCTGTTTGTACGAAACTTTATGTCTCCTTCTTATTTTATAAAATCGCGATAATTTTGCGAATTCTACACTCTAAGCATCTATGTTATGGATTCTTTACACTCACTCCATCAATCTCGCTGAAACTCCACTTGTGTCTCTCATTGCAGGATAAGAGAGCCCACCATAAGAGGCCACCTTCGATGGCGCATTTAACATTTAACTAACGCTGAGGAGGCTGCTATTGAGATCATCGGAGGTGCAGAGGACGGAGAGACGGGCGCAGTACAGCAAGCTGGTGACAGAATAGATTTGCAACCTTCTCATTTAGATTTCATGAGTGACTGATATGACATCTGATGTTCATACAGATTGAGTTCTGATCATCTGCACAATGGGATGTGTCTGCTACGTTAATATCACATGTCTAACTCATGCCTTTACTTCCGCACAGGACCATCAAGAGCCCCCCTCCCCACTGTCCAGGAGGAAGAGCTGGACGACTCCTCAGAGGAACCTCCAGCCTCTGTTGGTGCCGCGTCAGCAGAAATGAGCGCACTCAGCACCAGCGCAGAGACGCACACCTCGGTGGGTAGTTTGCGAGATAGAGTAGTGTTGTCACCTGGTGTATCACAGATCACAAGTGAGCATCAGCAGATGGTGGAGACAGGGGCAGCAGTGGAGAGTCCTCGTCGGAGGGCGCAGGACGCTCCTAGCTCTGCTCAGCTGCATGTGGACGCTGTGCCTCTGGGGCCATCCAGAAAGAGAGCGGTGCTGGAGCTTCAGGAACAAGTGCAGGAGGCTCTGACTGGGTTTGCATCCACGGTAACTGCGAGTGTGCAGAGAATGGAGGAGTCCATCTCAAACATGAGCAATGTCGTGGTGCACTCAATGGCGAATATAGGTGCCACCATGGAAAGGATGGCAACCTCCATGGAGGACATAAATCGCTAGACTCAGGAGAACATGGTAACACTTCTAAATAGATAGTCATCTATGGAGGATAGATGGGCATCTATTGAGGAGAGAAACCAGAGGTTCATGGACGTCCTTGTTATGCAGAATGTCAGCACAGAAATGGGTCCTCATGGCACCACAGATGTGCAGCAAGGTGCTCTCCAGCTACTTGCTAGCAGTGAAGTGCGGGTGACCCATGAGAGGGATGTTGGTGGTCGACAACAAGGAAGTGGGGGCTCTTCTCTAAGTGCTCACACTCCCATGCCACTGCGGAGCCCTCGGTCAGAGCCCTAGATTCCTCACCCAACTGAGATGACCATCTCTGCCCCTGCACAGCCGCAGGAGGAGCAGAGTGTTGCCAGGCTCCCAAACCCAGAGGACACCCGCAACGGCGTCTGAGCAGGCGCAGCAGGGAAGTGAGCAAGCTGCCTCCACATCTGCTGAAGCCACAGGGGGAGCACCACGTAGAAGTACGTGTAAGAGAAAGCTAACACACAAATAAATAGTTACAAGGGTACTCACTTGGGTGTTTTGATATAATACAAAGTTATGTTTGTCATCTTTATTTCTATTGTATTAAACAAATGCGATGTCAAAGATTCAAAGAGTTGGCCTATGTGTGCTCAGAATTGGAAGTGGCACTGTGAGGGGTGGGGGCGTCTTTCATCTGCAATGATGGTGGGGAGAGTGATAGGAATGCACAGTTCATTGTACAGAAGCTGTATGGTGTGTAATGAAGGTCCTGCAACCCTCATGTGCATGTGCCAGCCACATGTCTTTGCTGCGTAAAGTTATGCAAATCTGGCATGGATTCATGCATCCCTTGCCTCACGGACAGCAATGAGCTCCCGTGCTGGTAGCACTGGGACAGCCGCCTCCACCAGGTCTTCCTCATCTGCAGTCTCATTCAGCTCTTCCTCCTCCTCCGAGGAAGCTGTGCACTCTGCCATTTGTTCCTCAGGCAGCTGTAAGCCACGCTGCTGTGCGATGTTGCGCAGGGCACAGCAGACCACGATGATTCTGGACACCCTGGCTGGTGCGTACTGTAGGGCTCCACCAGATCTGTCCAGGCATCTAAAGCGCATTTTGAACAAGCCGATGGTTTGCTCGATGATGCCTCTGGTGGAAATGTGGCTCTCATTGTAACGCTCCTCAGCTTCATTTGATGGCCTCCTCATCGGTGTCATTAGCCACATCTTCAGGGGATAGCCCTTGTCTCCAAGGAGTCATCTGGAGAGTTGTGTTGGCGGATTGAAGAGCTGAGGCACAGTAGACTGCCGCAGGATGTACGAGTCATGGCAGCTGCCAGGGAACTTTGCGCACACATGCATAATGATCTTCCTGTGGTTTACACACCAGCTGGACGTTAAGGGAGTGGAAACCCTTGCGGTTCACAAATTTAGCTGGGTTGTGATGGGGTGCCCTGATGGCCACATGAGTGCAGTTGATGACGCCCTGCACCCATGGGAAGCCTGCCATATTGGCAAACCCAACCGCCCGCACGGTAACACTTGCTTCGTCCGTTGAGAAGTGGATGTAATTGTGTGACTTGTCAAACAGGGCATCGGTAACCTGCGTGTGCGGCCGACTGGGAGATGTCGCTGATGTCTGCAGCTGATCCCTGGAAGGACCCTGACGCAAAGAAGTTGAGGGCGGTGGTGACTTTGACAGCCACTGGTAAGGGGTGTCCACCCGCTCCTCTGGGCTGCAGGTCTTGGTGCAGCATTGTGCAGATGTCTGCGACTACCTCTCGCAAATGTCTCAGCCTCCTTTGGCACTGCTGCTCAGTCATGTTGAGGAAGCTCATTCTCAGCCTGTAAACCCTGTGTTGGGGGTATCTCCTGTGGCGCGGTGCAGCCCTGCGCTGACAGCTTCTGACCTGTGCAGCATCAGGTGGCTGAGGAGAAGGTTGGCGCTCCTGCTGTTGGTGCTGCTGGTGTGCCTGGTTCTGCTGCTGCCGCGGCTGCTCGTCCTCCGGTTCTGAGGACCAGGATGAGAGAATATAAATTGTTCCTATTCTGCTGGTCTATATGTCAGTTGAGGAAGAGATGTTATAAGCGCTCAGTCAATGTGGAGAGAGGCTATTCCAAGAGGGCACAGTGCATACAGATCTCAGAACACACACAACCTCAATACACCTGAAAAATATCTTCCAAATCCTGAAAACAGAAAGTTCTGGCATTTGAAATTGAACTGATGTGGCAGGTTAGGTTTTATGCCGCAATTGCAGCTGTCAACTATTCAGCTTGTTGAAATACCCGACACAATCAGCTGGCGTGTTTGTCGAACGCCGTGAAACACGGTGAAAATGTGGCAAAATCGAAAAAGCCTGGTAAAAATAGGATTAAGCAGATAGTTAACAAGCTGTTAAGTGCCTTAAGTGCCTCTCCCGCCACTTGGGGTCGGGTCTGTTTGGGACTCGCAGACCCGACACTTTGGAAAGTAGCGTGGAGGCGGGATAGCGGCCGGGTTCGCAACCCGCCGTCAATCATTTTGATTTGAACTCCAAACCCGCCCTCTCAGCGCCGGCAAAATCACGGCCTGCGTATTGGAATATCGTGGGCGCACTGTCAGCAGGTAAGATTCTCCACCGCCAGCGCGCACTCGGAACATTACTGCCATGGAGTGGAATTCCAGGTAGGAAAGACGGGAACCATTTAAGAAAAAAGATGTAATGTTGGTCTTTCTGGACGGCTGACCTAACGTGGGCCAAATAGCTTTGCTCATCTGTGTCCAGGTTGTGATCTTGTGAACAACTGCATTCCTTTATGTCCATACATATATATCCTGCGATGCCACTTTATCTCTAGGCCCTCTCAGATATCGAGTCAGGAAGTTTATCAACTAACAGAGTGAATGTGGATTGTGGGCTGCAGAGATAGTTCTTGTTCTCTTGAAAAGTAAAAAGGAAATGTAAACAAATACGAGTTATCTAATGGTGCCTTTAGCCTTGAGCTTGGAATTTGACAGTGTGCCAATATTCTGTTTGCCCATCTGCGGTGTTGGGTAACAGGTACATTTGCTGTGTGCTGTGTACCTTGTAAGAAAAGTAAACCACCTGATAGATCACCTTGTTGCAGTTCAGGCTTCTTTAGTGCAGTTTCCCTTTCAGCGGTTATACCAGATTAGTGAGTGGACCCTTACGATTCGGTGGTGTATGTCTTAAGCTGCGTAGGCCATGGGTAATAATTTCGCTGTTTTATAGTGATACCACACACTGCAATGAGGCAGCATTCTTCTCATCGCTCCTGTCTATCGCAAAAATAATCCACGTGAGACCAACTTCATACAGGCTAAGACAGCTAAATAAATATACTTAGAATTAAGTGCTTTATAAAAGTAAGGAAATTAGCCAAATAATACAGCGTAATTAATGTACAAAAAAGATCTAGAAAGAGTCCACATGATATTAATTTGCTCCTTTCAAGCTTCAGACTGGAACTAGCGTGCTCTGGTCAGACATTTTCTTAATTTAACCTGGGCAGCGTAAGTCCAGCTTTCTGAGTGTGCGGCCCTGCTTTGAGCCAGCTTCGCTCACCACACAACACCTCTCCATTGTTACCACTTCTTTAGGAACACAGGAGCATTATAAAGAAAAGAAAGAAAGACTTGCATTTATATAGCGCCTTTCACGACCACCGGACGTCTCAAAGCGCTTTACAGCCAATGAAGTACTTTTGGAATGTAGTCACTGTTGTAATGTGGGAAACGCGGCAGCCAATTTGCGCACAGCAAGCTCCCACAAACAGCAATGTGATAATGACCAAATAATCTATTTTTGTTACATTGATTGAGGGATAAATATTGGCCAGGACACCGGGGAGAACTCCTCTGCTCTTCTTCGAAATAGTGGCCGCAGGATCTTTTACATCCACCTGAGAGAGCAGACGGGGCCTCGGTTTAACGTCTCATCCGAAAGACGACACCTCTGACAGTGCAGCGCTCCCTCAGCACTGGAATGGAGTGTCAGCCGAGCTTTGTGTGCTTCAGGTCTCTGGAGTGGGACTTGAACCCACAACCTTTGTGACTCAGAGGCGAGTGTGCTACCCACTGAGCCACAGCTGACACTTAAATTTTTATGAACATCAATAGGCCATTCAGCCCCTCAAGCCTGCTCCGCCATTCAATTAGATGATTACGTTCTCAAGTCCTTGGAGTGGGACTTGAACCCAGGAGCTTCTGACTCAGATGCGAGAGTGCTACTACTGAGCCATGGGTAGCAGGCCTTAACGTTGATTTCCGAAGGACAGCACCTCCCTTCCCTGTGACCTCTACCCCTAAGAGAGGCATGAGCTGCAGTGTGTTGGGAACACTATCACCTTAAGTTCCCGTGCAAGTGATAGACCGTCCTGATTTCGACATATATCGCTGTTCATTCATCGTTATTGAGCCAATATCCTGGAATTCCCTACCTAGCACCATCATCACAAGGACTGCAGCGATTCCAGGAGGAGGCCCACCACCACCTTCTCAGGGCAACTAGAGATGGGCAATAAATGCCAGGCCTTGCCAGCGACGCCCACATCTAAGAACAAATAAAAAAGTATTTACCCTGTGTCTTTAGTGTCTTAAAGTCCACTTGGTTCAGATGGGAGCTTTCAGGGAACATAAAAACTGACTGTAAAAGCTTCTATAGATATGTGAAGAGAAAAAGATTGGTGAAGTCAAGCGTAGGTCCCTTGCAGTCAGAATCAGGGGAATTTATACTGGGGTACAAAGAAATGGCTGACGAATTAAATACATACTTTGGTTCTGTCTTCACAAAGGAGGACACAAATAAACTCCCAGAGATGTCGGGGAACATAGGGTCTAATGAGAGGGAGGAATTGAATGAAATCAGTATTTGTAGGGAAATGGTGTTAGGGAAATTGACAGGATTGAAGGCTGATAAATCCCCAGGGCCTGATAATCTACATCCTAGGGTACTTAAGGAAGTGGCCCTAGAAATAGTAGATGCATTGCTGGTCATCTTCCAAAATTCTATAGACTCTGGAACAGTTCCCATGGATTGGAGGGTAGCTAATGCAACCCCACTATTTAAAAAAGGTGGTAGAGAAAAAACGGGGAATTATAGCTTGACATCGGTAGTGGGGAAAATGCTAGAGTCCATTATAAAAGATGTAATAGCAGAGCACTTGGAAAACAGTGACAGGATCGGACAAAGTCAACATGAATTTACAAAAGGGAAATCATGCCTGACTAATCTACTGGAATTTTTTGAGGATGTAACTGGTAGAATAGATAAGGGAGAAACAGTGGATGTGGTGTATTTGGACTTTCAGAAGGCTTTCGATAAGGTCCCGCATAAGAGATTAGCGTGCAAAGTTAAAGCACATGGGATTGGGGGTAAGGTACTGATTTGGATAGAGAACTGGTTGGCAGACAGGAAGCAAAGAGTTGGAATAAACGGGTCTTTTTCCGAGTGTCAGGCAGTGACTAGTGGGGTACAGCAGGGATCGGTGCTAGGACCCCAGCTATTCACAATGGGCCGAAAATTGATCCCGGGACGCGAGAGTACGCACTGCGTGCTCTCGCGTATTCCCACTCCAATTGCCGGTTTTCTGCATGCCCTGCGCATGCGCTGAAAACCGGCAATTGCTCTTCTGAAAAGGGGGCGGGTCCTCGGTGCATCGCGTGCGCGCTACAGGCTGCGCGCACGCTGTGCACTTCATGCTTTGGACGCACAGGTAAGTACGGAAGATTTTGGAAATGTAAAAAGGAGGAGTAAGACCCACTTTTAAGAAGGTCAGTGGTGAATTAAGTATTTTTTTGAATTTTTTTTAACAGGTATATCTTTTTTAGAGACTTTAAAGACAGGTAAGTTTATTTTTATAACTTTTTAAAAGATTTTAAATTTTTTCAAAAATTTAATTTTTTATTTAAAATGGTTAATTTAATTAACTATACTTATTTTATTAATGTGATGTTTTTTTAATGTAATTGAGGTTTAGCTGTTATTTTGGGGGGGTGTAAGATTCATAGATTTCACAGCCGTGCTATGAAACTTATGAATGGAAGATGGTGTGCTGCCATTGGCTCTAACTGAGTCACGTGATCCCACAGCTCGCACGAATTCACTACGCCGCTGGGATACGCAAGCACTGCCCAGCTGATGTCTAGAACATCAAGTTCGTGCGAGCTGGATCTGAAAAAGCACAAGCGAGGTGAGAGATCGCGGGGAAGCCTTACCCCCGCGGGAACAGAGCGAGATCAATTTCTGGGCCAATATATATTAATGATCTAGACAAGGGAACTAGATGTAATATCTCCAAGTTTGCAGATGACACAAAGCTGGGTGGGCGTGTGTGCTGTGAGGAGGATGCAGAGAAACTCCAGTATGATTTGGACAGGTTGGGTGATTGGGCAGATGCATGGCAGATGCAGTATAATGTGGATAAATGCGAGGTTATCCACTTTGGTGGCAAAAACAGGAAGACAGATTATTATCTGAACGGCAATAGATTGGGAAAAGGGGAAGTGCAACGAGACCTGGGTGTCCTTGTGCACCAGTCGTTGAAGGTAAGCATGCAGGTTCAGCAGGCGGTTAAGAAGGCAAATGGTATGTTGGCCTTCATAGCAAGAGGATTCGAGTACAGGAGCAAGGATGTCTTGCTGCAGTTGTACAAGGCCTTGGTGAGACCACACCTTGAGTACTGTGTGCAGTTTTGGTCGCCTTATCTGAGGAACGATTTTCTTGCCATGGAGGGAATGCAGCGAAGATTTACCAGACTGATACCTGGGATGGCAGGAATGACAGATGAAGAGAGATTGGGTCGATTAGGCTTATATTCGCTAGAGTTTAGAAGAATGAGAAGGGATCTCATTGAAACTTATAAAATTCTAACAGGACTAGACAGACTAGATGCAGGAAGGATGTTCCCGATGGCGGGGGAGTCCAGAACCAGGGGTCACAGTCTAAGGATAAGGGGTAAGCCATTTAGGACTGAGATGAGGAGGAATTTCTTCACCCAGAGAGTGGTGAACCTGTGGAATTCTCTACCACAGAAGGCAGTTGAGGCCAATTCATTAAATATATTCAAGAAGGAGATAGATATATTTCTTAAGGCTAAAGGGATCAAGGGATATGGGGAGAAAGCAGGGACAGAATACTGAATTTGGATGATCAGCCATGATCTCATCGAATGGCGGAGCAGGCTCGAGGGGCCGAATGGCCTACTCCTGCTCCTATCTTCTATGCTTCTATGCTTCTATGCTCCCCTCTGAGGTAGAAGATTGTGGTTTCGAACCCCACTGGTGGACTTGTAGTACATAATCTAAGCTGAAGGAGTGAAGCAGTGTCGGTTGTGGGATAAGATGTTAAACTAAGGCCCCGCATCCTTGTCCAGGTAGATGTAACATGTCCCATGGCAACGCCTGAAGTAGAGCAGGAAGATGTCCTGGCTAATTTACTTCCCCCAAGCAACACCATCCAAAAAGCAGATTAAACCTGTCATTCATTTATCCATTCGCTGTTTGTGGGATCTTGCTGTGCACCAATTGACTGCACTTCAAAAGTAATTCACTGGTCATAACCTCTGGGATGTAACAAGGTGTTGTATAAACACATTCTTCCTTTCGCAACCTGCCGTGAGAAGGTGCATCACTTCGCGAGCAAGTGTCAATTTCAGTCCCGTTTAAAGATCAGTTACAAAAATAGAAAATCACAATTAATTATAATCGTTGATTCATTTCTGTTGAAATGTTTGAATTTTTTGAAGCTATCTACTTACAGTATTTTATCCTCTCGCCTCTCCATTTCCATTTCATTGCTCATGCATGTGGTGAGTGTCCAGCACATGTCAATGTCACTCTTGGCTCGGTACCAAGAGATACAGGTGAGTGACTCCATGAAGATATCGCATTGGATTGCTTCCTTCCAACCCCTCTCCTCCAACTCCTCATTGCCAGGTGCCTGGGCTTTACCCAGAGCAGTGAGCTAGTGATTGGAAATCTAGCAAAAGTTATATATCCAGTGAGTGCTGATAATAGTATGGCACAATGATGCCTTCCAATGCTTTATTGATACCTGTATAGTTGTCAATATAGATTCATTTTAATAAAATATGTACAGTAAGTGAGGTAGTGCGTTGGCACACTTCCTTGCATCTTGGGTTACAATGGAGCGCAGAAGGAATGCCTCTTCCTTCTCTCAGCTTTAACGGTCCCTGTGTGGAATAAGTTGGACGAAACGCACACCAACTCCTAATGGGCGCGAGCCCAAAGCTCAAACTGTCCGCGATTCGGTACTAATCGACTCCCAGTGAGGAAATGTTCCCGGCGTGGAAACGCTCCCAGTGAGGAAAAGCTCTCCCGGTGAGGAAATGCTCCCGGTGAAGAAACGCTCTCCCGGTGAGGAAACACTCTCCCGGTGAGGAAACGCTCTCCCGGTGAGGAAACACTCTCTTGGTGAGGAAACACTCTCTTGGTGAGGAAACACTCTCCCGGTGAGGAAACATTCACCCGGTGAGGAAACATTCTCCCGGTGAGGAAACACTCTCCCGGTGAGGAAACGCTCTCCCAGTGAGGAAACAATCTCCCGGTGAGGAAACGCTCCCGGTGAGGAAAGGCTCCCGGTGAGGAAACGATCTCCCGGTGAGGAAACGCTCCCGGTGAGGAAACGATCTCCCGGTGAGGAAACGCTCTCCCGGTGAGGAAACACTCTCCTGGTGAGGAATCGCTCTCCCGGTGAGGAAACGCTCTCCCGGTGATGAAACACTCTCCCGGTGAGGAAACACTCTCCCGGTGAGGAAACGCTCCCGGTGAGGAAACACTGTTCCGGTGAGGAAACACTCTCCTGGTGAGGAAACATTCTTCCGGTGAGGAAACACTCTCCCGGTGAGGAAATGCTCCCGGTGAGGAAAAGCTCTTCCAGTGAGGAAAAGCTCTTCCGGTGAGGAAACACTCACCTGGTGAGGAAACGCTCCCGGTGAGGAAATGCTCTCCCGGTGAGGAAGCACTCTCCTGGTGATGAAGCACTCTCCCATTGAGGAAACACTCTCCTGGTGATGAAACACTTTCCCGGTGAGGAAACGCTCCCGATGAGGATACTTTACCGGTGAGGAAACGCTCTCCCAGTGAGGAAACACTCTCCTGGTGAGGAAACACTCTCCCAGTGAGGAAACACTCTCCCGGTGAGGAAACACTCTCCCAGTGAGGAAACATTCTCCCGGTGAGGAAACACTCTCGCGGTGAGGAAACACTCTCTCGGTGAGGAAACACTCTCCCGGTGAGGAAACACTCTCCATGTGAGGAAACACTCTCCCAGTGAGGAAACACTCTCCCGTTGAGGAAACATTCTCCCGGTGAGGAAACGCTCTCCCGATGCGGAAACGCTCTCCCAGTAAGGAAACACTCTCCCGGTGAGGAAACACTCTCCCGGTGAGGGAACGCTATCCCGGTGAGGAAACGCTCTCCCGGTGAGGAAATACTCTCCTGGTGAGGAAACACTTCCGGTGAGGAAACGCTCTCCCTGGTGAGGAAATGCTCCTGGTGAGGAAACGCTCTCCCGGTGAGGACATGCTCCTGGTGAGGAAACACTCTCCCGGTGAGGAAACGCTCTCCCGGTGAGGAAACACTCTCCCGGTAAGGAAACACTCCCGGTGAGGTAACACACTCCCGGTGAGGAAACGCTATCCCGGTGAGGAAACACTCTCCCGGTGAGGGAACGCTCTCCTGGTGAGGTAACGCTCCCAGTGAGGTAACATTCTCCCGGTGAGGAAACGCTCCCGGTGAGGAAACACTCTCCCGGTGAGGAAACACTCTCCCGGTGAGGAAACACTCCCGGTGAGGTAACACTCTCCCGGTGAGGAAACGCTCCCGGTGAGGAAACACACTCCCGGTGAGGAAACGCTATCCCGGTGAGGAAACACTCTCCCGGTGAGGGAACGCTCTCCTGGTGAGGAAACGCTCCCGGTGAGGTAACACTCTCCCGGTGAGGAAACGCTCCCGGTGAGGAAACACTCTCCCGGTGAGGAAACACTCTCCCGGTGAGGAAACACTCTCCCGGTGATGAAACGCTCTCCCGGTGAGGAAACACTCTCCTGGTGAGGAATCGCTCTCCCGGTGAGGAAACGCTTTCCCGGTGATGAAACACTCTCCCGGTAAGGAAACACTCTCCCGGTGAGTAAACGCTCCCGGTGAGGAAACACTGTTCCGGTGAGGAAACACTCTCCTGGTGAGGAAACATTCTTCTGGTGAGGAAACACTCTCCCGGTGAGGAAACGCTCCCGGTGAGGAAAAGCTCTTCCAGTGAGGAAAAGCTCTTCCGGTGAGGAAACACTCACCTGGTGAGGAAACGCTCCCGGTGAGGAAATGCTCTCCCGGTGAGGAAGCACTCTCCCGGTGAGGAAGCACTCTCCCATTGAGGAAACACTCTCCCGGTGATGAAACACTTTCCCGGTGAGGAAACGTTCCCGATGAGGATACTTTACCGGTGAGGAAACGCTCTCCCAGTGAGGAAACACTCTCCTGGTGAGGAAACACTCTCCCAGTGAGGAAACACTCTCCCGGTGAGGAAACACTCTCCCGGTGAGGAAACATTCTCCCGGTGAGGAAACACTCTCTCGGTGAGGAAACACTCTCCCGGTGAGGAAACACTCTCCATGTGAGGAAACACTCTCCCAGTGAGGAAACACTCTCCCGTTGAGGAAACATTCTCCCGGTGAGGAAATGCTCTCCCGGTGCAGAAACGCTCTCCCGGTGAGGAAACGCTCTCCCGGTGAGGAAACACTCTCCCGGTGAGGGAACGCTCTCCCAGTGAGGAAACGCTCTCCCGGTGAGGATATACTCTCCTGGTGAGGAAACACTTCCGGTGAGGAAACGCTCTCCCGGTGAGGAAATGCTCCCAGTGAGGAAACGCTCTCCCGGTGAGGATATGCTCCCGGTGAGGAAACACTCTCCCGGTGAGGAAACGCTCTCCCAGTGAGGAAACACTCTCCCGGTGAGAAAACACTCTCCCGGTAAGGAAACACTCCCGGTGAGGTAACACTCTCCCGGTGAGGAAACGCTCCCGGTGAGGAAACACTCTCCCGGTGAGGAAACGCTCTCCCGGTGAGGAAACACTCTCCTGGTGAGGAAACGCTCTCCCGGTGAGGTAACGCTCTCCCGGTGAGGAAGCACTCACCCGGTGAGGAAACACTCTCCCCGTGAAGAAACGTTCCCGCTGAGGAAACGCTCTCCCAGTGAGGAAACGCTCACCCGGTGAAGAAACGCTCACGGTGAGGAAACACTGTTCCGATGAGGAAACACTCTCCTGGTGAGGAAACACTCTTCCGGTGAGGAAATGCTCCCGGTGAGGAAAAGCTCTTCCAGTGAGGAAAAGCTCTCCCGGTGAGGAAACACTCTCCCGTTGAGGAAACATTCTCCCGGTGAGGAAACGCTCTCCCGGTGAGGAAACACTCTCCTGGTGAGGAATCGCTCTCCCGGTGAGGAAACGCTCTCCCGGTGATGAAACACTCTCCCGGTAAGGAAACACTCTCCCGGTGAGTAAACGCTCCCGGTGAGGAAACACTGTTCCGGTGAGGAAACACTCTCCTGGTGAGGAAACATTCTTCTGGTGAGGAAACACTCTCCCGGTGAGGAAACGCTCCCGGTGAGGAAAAGCTCTTCCAGTGAGGAAAAGCTCTTCCGGTGAGGAAACACTCACCTGGTGAGGAAACGCTCCCGGTGAGGAAATGCTCTCCCGGTGAGGAAGCACTCTCCCGGTGAGGAAGCACTCTCCCATTGAGGAAACACTCTCCCGGTGATGAAACGCTCTCCCGGCGAGGAAACACTCTCCCGGTGAGGGAACGCTCTCCCAGTGAGGAAACGCTCTCCCGGTGAGGATATGCTCCCGGTGAGGAAACACTCTCCCGGTGAGGAAACGCTCTCCCAGTGAGGAAACACTCTCCCGGTGAGAAAACACTCTCCCGGTAAGGAAACACTCCCGGTGAGGTAACACTCTCCCGGTGAGGAAACGCTCCCGGTGAGGAAACACTCTCCCGGTGAGGAAACGCTCTCCCGGTGAGGAAACACTCTCCTGGTGAGGAAACGCTCTCCCGGTGAGGTAACGCTCTCCCGGTGAGGAAGCACTCACCCGGTGAGGAAACACTCTCCCCGTGAAGAAACGTTCCCGCTGAGGAAACGCTCTCCCGGTGAGGAAACGCTCACCCGGTGAAGAAACGCTCCCGGTGAGGAAACACTGTTCCGATGAGGAAACACTCTCCTGGTGAGGAAACACTCTTCCGGTGAGGAAATGCTCCCGGTGAGGAAAAGCTCTTCCAGTGAGGAAAAGCTCTCCCGGTGAGTAAACACTCTCCCATTGAGGAAACATTCTCCCGGTGAGGAAACACTCTCCCGTTGAGGAAACATTCTCCCGGTGAGGAAACGCTCTCCCGATGAGGAAAAGCTCCCGGTGAGGAAACGCTCTCCGGTGAGGACACGCTCCCGGTGAGGAAACAGTCTCCCGGTGAGGAAACGCTCTCCCGGTGAGGAAACGCTCTCCTGGTGAGAAAACACTCTCCCGGTGAGGAAACGCTCCCGGTGAGGTAACAATCTCCCGGTGAGGAAACGCTCCCGGTGAGGAAACATTCTCCAGGTGAGGAAACACTCTCCCGGTGAGGGAATGCTCCCGGTGAGGAAACAGTCTCCTGGTGAGGAAACGCTCTCCCAGTGAGGAAACACTCTCCCTGTGAGGAAGCACTCTCCCGGTGAGGAAACACTCTCCCGGTGAAGAAACGTTCCCGCTGAGGAAACGCTCTCCCAGTGAGGAAACGCTCACCCGGTGAAGAAACGCTCACGGTGAGGAAACACTGTTCCGATGAGGAAACACTCTCCTGGTGAGGAAACACTCTTCCGGTGAGGAAATGCTCCCGGTGAGGAAAAGCTCTTCCAGTGAGGAAAAGCTCTCCCGGTGAGGAAACACTCTCCCGTTGAGGAAACATTCTCCCGGTGAGGAAACGCTCTCCCGGTGAGGAAACACTCTCCTGGTGAGGAATCGCTCTCCCGGTGAGGAAACGCTCTCCCGGTGATGAAACACTCTCCCGGTAAGGAAACACTCTCCCGGTGAGTAAACGCTCCCGGTGAGGAAACACTGTTCCGGTGAGGAAACACTCTCCTGGTGAGGAAACATTCTTCTGGTGAGGAAACACTCTCCCGGTGAGGAAACGCTCCCGGTGAGGAAAAGCTCTTCCAGTGAGGAAAAGCTCTTCCGGTGAGGAAACACTCACCTGGTGAGGAAACGCTCCCGGTGAGGAAATGCTCTCCCGGTGAGGAAGCACTCTCCCGGTGAGGAAGCACTCTCCCATTGAGGAAACACTCTCCCGGTGATGAAACGCTCTCCCGGCGAGGAAACACTCTCCCGGTGAGGGAACGCTCTCCCAGTGAGGAAACGCTCTCCCGGTGAGGATATGCTCCCGGTGAGGAAACACTCTCCCGGTGAGGAAACGCTCTCCCAGTGAGGAAACACTCTCCCGGTGAGAAAACACTCTCCCGGTAAGGAAACACTCCCGGTGAGGTAACACTCTCCCGGTGAGGAAACGCTCCCGGTGAGGAAACACTCTCCCGGTGAGGAAACGCTCTCCCGGTGAGGAAACACTCTCCTGGTGAGGAAACGCTCTCCCGGTGAGGTAACGCTCTCCCGGTGAGGAAGCACTCACCCGGTGAGGAAACACTCTCCCCGTGAAGAAACGTTCCCGCTGAGGAAACGCTCTCCCGGTGAGGAAACGCTCACCCGGTGAAGAAACGCTCCCGGTGAGGAAACACTGTTCCGATGAGGAAACACTCTCCTGGTGAGGAAACACTCTTCCGGTGAGGAAATGCTCCCGGTGAGGAAAAGCTCTTCCAGTGAGGAAAAGCTCTCCCGGTGAGTAAACACTCTCCCATTGAGGAAACATTCTCCCGGTGAGGAAACACTCTCCCGTTGAGGAAACATTCTCCCGGTGAGGAAACGCTCTCCCGATGAGGAAAAGCTCCCGGTGAGGAAACGCTCTCCGGTGAGGACACGCTCCCGGTGAGGAAACAGTCTCCCGGTGAGGAAACGCTCTCCCGGTGAGGAAACGCTCTCCTGGTGAGAAAACACTCTCCCGGTGAGGAAACGCTCCCGGTGAGGTAACAATCTCCCGGTGAGGAAACGCTCCCGGTGAGGAAACATTCTCCAGGTGAGGAAACACTCTCCCGGTGAGGGAATGCTCCCGGTGAGGAAACAGTCTCCTGGTGAGGAAACGCTCTCCCAGTGAGGAAACACTCTCCCTGTGAGGAAGCACTCTCCCGGTGAGGAAACACTCTCCCGGTGAAGAAACGTTCCCGGTGAGGAAATGCTCTACCGGTGAGGAAACGCTCTCCCGGTGATGAAACACTCTCCCGGTGAGGAAACACTCTCCCGGTGAAGAAACGCTCCCGGTGAGGAAACACTGTTCCGATGAGGAAACACTCTCCTGGTGAGGAAACACTCTTCCGGTGAGGACACGCTCCCGGTGAGGAAACACTCTCCCAGTGAGGAAACGCTCTCCCGCTGAGGAAACACTCTCCCGGTGAGAAAACACTCACCCGGTGAGGAATCGCTCCCGGTGGGGTAACACTCTCCCGGTGAGGAAACGCTCCGGGTGAGGAAACAATCTCCCGGTGAGGAAACGCTCCCGGTGAGGAAACACTCTCCCGGTGAGGAAACACTCTCCCGGTGAGGAAACACTCCCGGTGAGGTAACACTCTCCCGGTGAGGAAACGCTCCCGGTGAGGAAACACACTCCCGGTGAGGAAACGCTATCCCGGTGAGGAAACACTCTCCCGGTGAGGGAACGCTCTCCTGGTGAGGAAACTCTCCCGGTGAGGAAACACTCTCCCGGTGAGGAAACGCTCCCGGTGAGGAAACACTCTCCCGGTGAGGAAACACTCTCCCGGTGAGGAAACACTCTCCCGGTGATGAAACGCTCTCCCGGTGAGGAAACACTCTCCTGGTGAGGAATCGCTCTCCCGGTGAGGAAACGCTCTCCCGGTGATGAAACACTCTCCCGGTAAGGAAACACTCTCCCGGTGAGTAAACGCTCCCGGTGAGGAAACACTGTTCCGGTGAGGAAACACTCTCCTGGTGAGGAAACATTCTTCTGGTGAGGAAACACTCTCCCGGTGAGGAAACGCTCCCGGTGAGGAAAAGCTCTTCCAGTGAGGAAAAGCTCTTCCGGTGAGGAAACACTCACCTGGTGAGGAAACGCTCCCGGTGAGGAAATGCTCTCCCGGTGAGGAAGCACTCTCCCGGTGAGGAAGCACTCTCCCATTGAGGAAACACTCTCCCGGTGATGAAACGCTCTCCCGGTGAGGAAACACTCTCCCGGTGAGGGAACGCTCTCCCAGTGAGGAAACGCTCTCCCGGTGAGGAAATACTCTCCTGGTGAGGAAACACTTCCGGTGAGGAAACGCTCTCCCGGTGAGGAAATGCTCCCAGTGAGGAAACGCTCTCCCGGTGAGGATATGCTCCCGGTGAGGAAACACTCTCCCGGTGAGGAAACGCTCTCCCAGTGAGGAAACACTCTCCCGGTGAGAAAACACTCTCCCGGTAAGGAAACACTCCCGGTGAGGTAACACTCTCCCGGTGAGGAAACGCTCCCGGTGAGGAAACACTCTCCCGGTGAGGAAACGCTCTCCCGGTGAGGAAACACTCTCCTGGTGAGGAAACGCTCTCCCGGTGAGGTAACGCTCTCCCGGTGAGGAAGCACTCACCCGGTGAGGAAACACTCTCCCCGTGAAGAAACGTTCCCGCTGAGGAAACGCTCTCCCGGTGAGGAAACGCTCACCCGGTGAAGAAACGCTCCCGGTGAGGAAACACTGTTCCGATGAGGAAACACTCTCCTGGTGAGGAAACACTCTTCCGGTGAGGAAATGCTCCCGGTGAGGAAAAGCTCTTCCAGTGAGGAAAAGCTCTCCCGGTGAGGAAACACTCTCCCATTGAGGAAACATTCTCCCGGTGAGGAAACACTCTCCCGTTGAGGAAACATTCTCCCGGTGAGGAAACGCTCTCCCGATGAGGAAAAGCTCCCGGTGAGGAAACGCTCTCCGGTGAGGACACGCTCCCGGTGAGGAAACAGTCTCCCGGTGAGGAAACGCTCTCCCGGTGAGGAAACGCTCTCCTGGTGAGAAAACACTCTCCCGGTGAGGAAACGCTCCCGGTGAGGTAACAATCTCCCGGTGAGGAAACGCTCCCGGTGAGGAAACATTCTCCAGGTGAGGAAACACTCTCCCGGTGAGGGAATGCTCCCGGTGAGGAAACACTCTCCTGGTGAGGAAACGCTCTCCCAGTGAGGAAACACTCTCCCTGTGAGGAAGCACTCTCCCGGTGAGGAAACACTCTCCCGGTGAAGAAACGTTCCCGGTGAGGAAATGCTCTACCGGTGAGGAAACGCTCTCCCGGTGATGAAACACTCTCCCGGTGAGGAAACACTCTCCCGGTGAAGAAACGCTCCCGGTGAGGAAACACTGTTCCGATGAGGAAACACTCTCCTGGTGAGGAAACACTCTTCCGGTGAGGACACGCTCCCGGTGAGGAAACACTCTCCCAGTGAGGAAACGCTCTCCCGGTGAGGAAACACTCTCCCGGTGAGAAAACACTCACCCGGTGAGGAATCGCTCCCGGTGGGGTAACACTCTCCCGGTGAGGAAACGCTCCGGGTGAGGAAACAATCTCCCGGTGAGGAAACGCTCCCGGTGAGGAAACACTCTCCCGGTGAGGAAACACTCTCCCGGTGAGGAAACACTCCCGGTGAGGTAACACTCTCCCGGTGAGGAAACGCTCCCGGTGAGGAAACACACTCCCGGTGAGGAAACGCTATCCCGGTGAGGAAACACTCTCCCGGTGAGGGAACGCTCTCCTGGTGAGGAAACGCTCCCGGTGAGGTAACACTCTCCCGGTGAGGAAACGCTCCCGGTGAGGAAACACTCTCCCGGTGAGGAAACACTCTCCCGGTGATGAAACGCTCTCCCGGTGAGGAAACACTCTCCTGGTGAGGAATCGCTCTCCCGGTGAGGAAACGCTCTCCCGGTGATGAAACACTCTCCCGGTAAGGAAACACTCTCCCGGTGAGTAAACGCTCCCGGTGAGGAAACACTGTTCCGGTGAGGAAACACTCTCCTGGTGAGGAAACATTCTTCTGGTGAGGAAACACTCTCCCGTTGAGGAAACGCGCCCGGTGAGGAAAAGCTCTTCCAGTGAGGAAAAGCTCTTCCGGTGAGGAAACACTCACCTGGTGAGGAAACGCTCCCGTTGAGGAAATGCTCTCCCGGTGAGGAAGCACTCTCCCGGTGAGGAAGCACTCTCCCGGTGAGGAAACACTCTCCCGGTGAAGAAACGTTCCCGGTGAGGAAATGCTCTACCGGTGAGGAAACGCTCTCCCGGTGATGAAACACTCTCCCGGTGATGAAACACTTTCCCGGTGAGGAAACGCTCCCGATGAGGATACTTTACCAGTGAGGAAACGCTCTCCCAGTGAGGAAACACTCTCCTGGTGAGGAAACACTCTCCCAGTGAGGAAACACTCTCCCGGTGAGGAAACACTCTCCCGGTGAGGAAACATTCTCCCGGTGAGGAAACACTCTCTCGGTGAGGAAACACTCTCCCGGTGAGGAAACACTCTCCATGTGAGGAAACACTCTCCCAGTGAGGAAACACTCTCCCGTTGAGGAAACATTCTCCCGGTGAAGAAACGCTCTCCCGGTGCGGAAACGCTCTCCCGGTGAGGAAACGCTCTCCCGGTGAGGAAACACTCTCCCGGTGAGGGAACGCTCTCCCAGTGAGGAAACGCTCTCCCGGTGAGGAAATACTCTCCTTGTGAGGAAACACTTCCGGTGAGGAAACGCTCTCCCGGTGAGGAAATGCTCCCAGTGAGGAAACGCTCTCCCGGTGAGGATATGCTCCCGGTGAGGAAACACTCTCCCGGTGAGGAAACGCTCTCCCAGTGAGGAAACACTCTCCCGGTGAGAAAACACTCTCCCGGTAAGGAAACACTCCCGGTGAGGTAACACTCTCCCGGTGAGGAAACGCTCCCGGTGAGGAAACACTCTCCCGGTGAGGAAACGCTCTCCCGGTGAGGAAACACTCTCCTGGTGAGGAAACGCTCTCCCGGTGAGGTAACGCTCTCCTGGTGAGGAAGCACTCACCCGGTGAGGAAACACTCTCCCCGTGAAGAAACGTTCCCGCTGAGGAAACGCTCTCCCGGTGAGGAAACGCTCTCCCGGTGATGAAACACTCTCCCGGTGAGGAAACACTCACCCGGTGAAGAAACGCTCCCGGTGAGGAAACACTGTTCCGATGAGGAAACACTCTCCTGGTGAGGAAACACTCTTCCGGTGAGGAAATGCTCCCGGTGAGGAAAAGCTCTTCCAGTGAGGAAAAGCTCTCCCGGTGAGGAAACACTCTCCCGTTGAGGAAACATTCTCCCGGTGAGGAAACACTCTCCCGTTGAGGAAGCATTCTCCCGGTGAGGAAACGCTCTCCCGATGAGGAAAAGCTCCCGGTGAGGAAACGCTCTCCGGTGAGGACACGCTCCCGGTGAGGAAACAGTCTCCCGGTGAGGAAACGCTCTCCCGGTGAGGAAACGCTCTCCTGGTGAGAAAACACTCTCCCGGTGAGGAAACGCTCCCGGTGAGGTAACAATCTCCCGGTGAGGAAACGCTCCCGGTGAGGAAACATTCTCCAGGTGAGGAAACACTCTCCCGGTGAGGGAATGCTCCCGGTGAGGAAACACTCTCCTGGTGAGGAAACGCTCTCCCAGTGAGGAAACACTCTCCCTGTGAGGAAGCACTCTCCCGGTGAGGAAACACTCTCCCGGTGAAGAAACGTTCCCGGTGAGGAAATGCTCTACCGGTGAGGAAACGCTCTCCCGGTGATGAAACACTCTCCCGGTGAGGAAACACTCTCCCGGTGAAGAAACGCTCCCGGTGAGGAAACACTGTTCCGATGAGGAAACACTCTCCTGGTGAGGAAACACTCTTCCGGTGAGGACACGCTCCCGGTGAGGAAACACTCTCCCAGTGAGGAAACGCTCTCCCGGTGAGGAAACACTCTCCCGGTGAGAAAACACTCACCCGGTGAGGAATCGCTCCCGGTGGGGTAACACTCTCCCGGTGAGGAAACGCTCCGGGTGAGGAAACAATCTCCCGGTGAGGAAACGCTCCCGGTGAGGAAACACTCTCCTGGTGAGGAAACGCTCTCCCGGTGAGGTAACGCTCTCCCGGTGAGGAAGCACTCACCCGGTGAGGAAACACTCTCCCCGTGAAGAAACGTTCCCGCTGAGGAAACGCTCTCCCGGTGAGGAAACGCTCACCCGGTGAAGAAACGCTCCCGGTGAGGAAACACTGTTCCGATGAGGAAACACTCTCCTGGTGAGGAAACACTCTTCCGGTGAGGAAATGCTCCCGGTGAGGAAAAGCTCTTCCAGTGAGGAAAAGCTCTCCCGGTGAGGAAACACTCTCCCATTGAGGAAACATTCTCCCGGTGAGGAAACACTCTCCCGTTGAGGAAACATTCTCCCGGTGAGGAAACGCTCTCCCGATGAGGAAAAGCTCCCGGTGAGGAAACGCTCTCCGGTGAGGACACGCTCCCGGTGAGGAAACAGTCTCCCGGTGAGGAAACGCTCTCCCGGTGAGGAAACGCTCTCCTGGTGAGAAAACACTCTCCCGGTGAGGAAACGCTCCCGGTGAGGTAACAATCTCCCGGTGAGGAAACGCTCCCGGTGAGGAAACATTCTCCAGGTGAGGAAACACTCTCCCGGTGAGGGAATGCTCCCGGTGAGGAAACACTCTCCTGGTGAGGAAACGCTCTCCCAGTGAGGAAACACTCTCCCTGTGAGGAAGCACTCTCCCGGTGAGGAAACACTCTCCCGGTGAAGAAACGTTCCCGGTGAGGAAATGCTCTACCGGTGAGGAAACGCTCTCCCGGTGATGAAACACTCTCCCGGTGAGGAAACACTCTCCCGGTGAAGAAACGCTCCCGGTGAGGAAACACTGTTCCGATGAGGAAACACTCTCCTGGTGAGGTAACACTCTTCCGGTGAGGACACGCTCCCGGTGAGGAAACACTCTCCCAGTGAGGAAACGCTCTCCTGGTGAGGAAACACTCTCCCGGTGAGAAAACACTCACCCGGTGAGGAATCGCTCCCGGTGGGGTAACACTCTACCGGTGAGGAAACGCTCCGGGTGAGGAAACAATCTCCCAGTGAGGAAACATTCTCCCGGTGAGGAAACACTCTGCCGGTGATGAAACGCTCTCCCGGTGAGGAAACACTCTCCCGGTGAGGAAACACTCTCCCGGTGAGGAAACGCTCCCGGTGAGGAAACACTGTTCCGGTGAGGAAACACTCTCCTGGTGAGGAAACATTCTTCTGGTGAGGAAACACTCTCCCGGTGAGGAAACGCTCCCGGTGAGGAAAAGCTCTTCCAGAGTGGAAAAGCTCTTCCGGTGAGGAAACACTCACCTGGTGAGGAAACGCTCCCGGTGAGGAAATGCTCTCCCGGTGAGGAAGCACTCTCCCATTGAGGAAACACTTTCCCGGTGATGAAACACTTTCCCGGTGAGGAAACGCTCCCGATGAGGATACTTTACCGGTGAGGAAACGCTCTCCCAGTGAGGAAACACTCTCCTGGTGAGGAAACACTCTCCCAGTGAGGAAACACTCTCCCGGTGAGGAAACACTCTCCCGGTGAGGAAACATTCTCCCGGTGAGGAAACACTCTCTCGGTGAGGAAACACTCTCCCGGTGAGGAAACACTCTCCATGTGAGGAAACACTCTCCCAGTGAGGAAACATTCTCCCGGTGAGGAAACGCTCTCCCGATGCGGAAACGCTCTCCCAGTAAGGAAACACTCTCCCGGTGAGGAAACACTCTCCCGGTGAGGGAACGCTATCCCGGTGAGGAAACGCTCTCCCGGTGAGGAAATACTCTCCTGGTGAGGAAACACTTCCGGTGAGGAAACGCTCTCCCGGTGAGGAAATGCTCCTGGTGAGGAAACGCTCTCCCGGTGAGGACATGCTCCTGGTGAGGAAACACTCTCCCGGTGAGGAAACGCTCTCCCGGTGAGGAAACACTCTCCCGGTGAGAAAACACTCTCCCGGTAAGGAAACACTCCCGGTGAGGTAACACTCTCCCGGTGAGGAAACGCTCCCGGTGAGGAAACACACTCCTGGTGAGGAAAAGCTATCCCAGTGAGGAAACACTCTCCCGGTGAGGGAACGCTCTCCTGGTGAGGAAACGCTCCCGGTGAGGTAACACTCTCCCGGTGAGGAAACGCTCCCGGTGAGGAAACACTCTCCCGGTGAGGAAACACTCTCCCGGTGAGGAAACACTCCCGGTGAGATAACACTCTCCATGTGAGGAAACGCTCCCGGTGAGGAAACACACTCCCGGTGAGGAAACGCTATCCCGGTGAGGAAACACTCTCCCGGTGAGGGAACGCTCTCCTGGTGAGGAAACGCTCCCGGTGAGGTAACACTCTCCCGGTGAGGAAACGCTCCCGGTGAGGAAACACTCTCCCGGTGAGGAAACACTCTCCCGGTGAGGAAACACTCTCCCGGTGATGAAACGCTCTCCCGGTGAGGAAACACTCTCCTGGTGAGGAATCGCTCTCCCGGTGAGGAAACGCTCTCCCGGTGATGAAACACTCTCCCGGTGAGGAAACACTCTCCCGGTGAGTAAACGCTCCCGGTGAGGAAACACTGTTCCGGTGAGGAAACACTCTCCTGGTGAGGAAACATTCTTCTGGTGAGGAAACACTCTCCCGGTGAGGAAACGCTCCCGGTGAGGAAAAGCTCTTCCAGTGAGGAAAAGCTCTTCCGGTGAGGAAACACTCACCTGGTGAGGAAACGCTCCCGGTGAGGAAATGCTCTCCCGGTGAGGAAGCACTCTCCCGGTGAGGAAGCACTCTCCCATTGAGGAAACACTCTCCCGGTGATGAAACACTTTCCCGGTGAGGAAACGCTCCCGATGAGGATACTTTACCGGTGAGGAAACGCTCTCCCAGTGAGGAAACACTCTCCTGGTGAGGAAACACTCTCCCAGTGAGGAAACATTCTCCCGGTGAGGAAACACTCTCCCGGTGAGGAAACATTCTCCCGGTGAGGAAACACTCTCTCGGTGAGGAAGCACTCTTCCGGTGAGGAAACACTCTCCATGTGAGGAAACACTCTCCCAGTGAGGAAACACTCTCCCGTTGAGGAAACATTCTCCCGGTGAGGAAACGCTCTCCCGGTGCGGAAACGCTCTCCCGGTGAGGGAACGCTCTCACAGTGAGGAAACGCTCTCCCGGTGAGGAAATACTCTCCTGGTGAGGAAACACTCCCGGTGAGGAAATGCTCCCGGTGAGGAAACGCTCTCCCGGTGAGGATATGCTCCCGGTGAGGAAACACTCTCCCGGTGAGGAAACGCTCTCCCAGTGAGGAAACACTCTCCCGGTGAGAAAACACTCTCCAGGTAAGGAAACACTCCCGGTGAGGTAACACTCTCCCGGTGAGGAAACGCTCCCGGTGAGGAAACACTCTCCCGGTGAGGAAACGCTCTCCCGGTGAGGAAACACTCTCCTGGTGAGGAAATGCTCTCCCGGTGAGGTAACGCTCTCCCGGTGAGGAAGCACTCTCCCGGTGAGGAAACACTCTCCCCGTGAAGAAACGTTTCCGCTGAGGAAACGCTCTCCCGGTGAGGAAACGCTCTCCCGGTGATGAAACACTCTCCCGGTGAGGAAACACTCACCCGGTGAAGAAACGCTCCCGGTGAGGAAACACTGTTCCGATGAGGAAACACTCTCCTGGTGAGGAAACACTCTTCCGGTAAGGAAATGCTCCCGGTGAGGAAAAGCTCTTCCAGTGAAGAAAAGCTCTTCCGGTGAGGAAACACTCTCCCGGTGAGGAAACGCTCCCGGTGAGGAATTGCGCTCCCGGTGAGGAAACACTCTCCCGGTGAGGAAACACTCTCCCGGTGAGGAAACACTCTCCCGGTGAGGAAAGGCTCCCGGTGAGGATACACTTTCCCAGTGAGAAAACACTCTCCTGGTGAGGAAATGCTCTCCCGGTGTGGAAACGCGCTCCCGGTGAGGAAATGAATTCCCGGTGAGAAAACGCTCCCGGTGAGGAAACACTCTCCCAGTGAGGAAACAGTCTCCCGGTGAGGAAACACTCTCCCGGTGAGTAAACGTTCTCCCGGTGAGGAAATACTCTCCCGGTAAGAGAACGCTCTCCCGCTGAGGAAACACTCTCCCGGTGAGGAAACACTTTCCCGGTGAGGAAACGCTCTAACGGTGAGGGAACACTCCTATTGAGGAAACGTTCCCGGTGAGGAAACACTCCCAGTGAGGAAATGCTCCCGGTGAGGGAACGCTCCCGGTGATGAAACGCTCTCCGGTGAGGAAACGCTCCCAGTGAGGAAACACTCCCCCGGTGAGCAAATGCTCTCCCGGTGAGGAAACGCTCCCAATGAGAAACATTCTCCCGGTGAGGAAACCCTGTCTCGGTGAGGAAACAATCTCCCGGTGAGGAAACACTCCCGGTGAGGAAACACTCTCCTGGTGAGGGAATGCTCTCCCAGTGAGGAAACGCTCCCGGTGAGGAAACGCTCCCGGTGAGGAAATGCTCTCCCGTTGAGGAAACGCTTCCAGTGAGGAAACGCTCTCCCGGTCAGGAAAAGCGTTCCCGGTGAGGAAACGCTCTCCCGGACAGGAAACGCATTCCCGGTGAGGAAAGGCTCCCGGTGAGGAAACGCTCTCCTGTTGAGGAAAATCTTCCAGTGCGGAAAAGCTCTCCCGGTGAGGAAACGCTCCCGGTGAGGAAATGCGTTCCCTGTGAGGAAACACTCTCCCAGTGAGGAAACGCTTCCGGTGAGGAAACACTCTCCCGGTGAAGAAACACTCTCCCGGTGAGGAAACGCTCCCGGTGAGGAAAAGCTCTTCCGGTGATGAAACGCTTCCGGTGAGGAAACACTCACCTGGTGTGGAAATGCTCTCCCGATGAGTAAACATTCTCCCGGTGAGGAAACGCTCTCCCGGTGAGGAAACGCTCTCCCGGTGAGGAAACACTCTCCTGGTGAGGAAATGCTCTCCCGGTGAGGAAACACGCTCCCGGTGAGGAAATGCTTTCCCGGTGAGGAAACGCTCCCGGTGAGGAAACACTCTCCCAGTGAGGAAACACTCTTCTGGTGAGGAAACACTCTCCCGGTGAGTAAACGCTCTCCCGGTGAGGAAACACTCTCCCGGTAAGAGAACGCTCTCCCGTTGAGGAAACACTCTCCTGGTGAGGAAACACTCTCCTGGTGAGAAAACGCTCTAACGGTGAGAGAACACTCTCCTGGTGCGGAAAATCTTCTGGTGAGGAAACATTCTCCCGGTGAGGGAACGCTCTCCCGGTGAGCAAACACTCCTATTGAGGAAACGCTCCCGGTGAGGAAACACTCCCGGTGAGGAAATGCTCCCGGTGAGGGAACGCTCCCGGTGATGAAACGCTCTCCGGTGAGGAAACGCTCCCAGTGAGGAAACACTCCCCCGGTGAGGAAACGCTCTCCCGGTGAGAAAACGCTCAGTGAGAAACATTCTCCCGGTGAGGAAACCCTGTCTCGGTGAGGAAACAATCTCCCGGTGAGGAAACACTCCCGGTGAGGAAATGCTTTCCCGGTGAGGAAACGCTCCCGGTGAGGAAACACTCTCCCAGTGAGGAAACACTCTTCCGGTGAGGAAACACTCTCCCGGTGAGTAAACGCTCTCCCGGTGAGGAAACACTCTCCCGGTAAGAGAACGCTCTCCCGTTGAGGAAACACTCTCCTGGTGAGGAAACACTCTCCTGGTGAGAAAACGCTCTAACGGTGAGAGAACACTCTCCTGGTGCGGAAAATCTTCTGGTGAGGAAACATTCTCCCGGTGAGGGAACGCTCTCCCGGTGAGGAAACACTCCTATTGAGGAAACGCTCCCGGTGAGGAAACACTCCCGGTGAGGAAATGCTCCCAGTGAGGGAACGCTCCCGGTGATGAAACGCTCTCCGGTGAGGAAACGCTCCCAGTGAGGAAACACTCCCCCGGTGAGGAAACGCTCTCCCGGTGAGAAAACGCTCAAAGTGAGAAACATTCTCCCGGTGAGGAAACCCTGTCTCGGTGAGGAAACAATCTCCCGGTGAGGAAACACTCCCGGTGAGGAAACACTCTCCTGGTGAGGGAACGCTCTCCCAGTGAGGAAACGCTCCCGGTGAGGAAAAGCTCCCGGTGAGGAAATGCTCTCCCGTTGAAGAAACGCTTCCAGTGAGGAAACGCTCTCCCGGTCAGGAAACGCGTTCCCAGTGAGGAAAGGCTCCCGGTGAGGAAACGCTCTCCTGTTGAGGAAAATCTTCCGGTGAGGAAAAGCTCTCCCGGTGAGGAAACGCTCCCGGTGAGGAAATGCGCTCCCTGTGAGGAAACACTCTCCCGGTGAGGAACATCTCTCCCGGTGAGGAAACGCTCCTGGTGAGGAAAAGCTCTCCCGGTGATGAAACGCTCCCGGTGAGGGAGCGCTCTCCCGGTGAGGGAATGCTCCCGGTGAGGAAACGCTCTCCCGGTGAGGAAACGCTCTCCCGGTGAGGAAAAGCTCTCCCGGTGAGGAAACGCTCCCGGTGAGGAAATGCGCTCCCTGTGAGGAAACACTCTCCCGGTGAGGAACATCTCTCCCGGTGAGGAAACGCTCCTGGTGAGGAAAAGCTCTCCCGGTGATGAAACGCTCCCGGTGAGGGAGCGCTCTCCCGGTGAGGGAATGCTCCCGGTGAGGAAACGCTCTCCCGGTGAGGAAACGCTCTCCCGGTGAGGAAATGCTCTCCCCGAGAGGAAACGCTCTCCCAGTGAGGAAACGCTCACGGTGAGGAAACATTCTCCCGGTGAGGAAACGCTCTCCCGGTGAGGAAACGCTCCCGGTGAGGAAACACTCCCGGTGAGGAAACACTCTCCCAGTGAGGAAACACTCTCCCGGTGAGGGAACGCTCTCCCGGTGAGGAAACACTCTCCCAGTGAGGAAACGCTTCCGGTGAGGAAACACTCGCCCGGTGAAGAAACACACTCCCGGTGAGGAAACGCTCCCGGTGAGGAAAAGCTCTTCCGGTGATGAAACGCTTCCGGTGAGGAAACACTCACCTGGTGTGGAAATGCTCTCCCGATGAGTAAACATTCTCCCGGTGAAGAAACGCTCTCCCGGTGAGGAAACACTCCAGTGAGGAAACGCTCTTCCGGTGAGGAAACACTCTCCTGGTGAGGAAATGCTCTCCCGGTGAGGAAACATGCTCCCGGTGAGGAAATGCTTTCCCGGTGAGGAAACGCTCCCGGTGAGGAAACACTCTCCCAGTGAGGAAACACTCTCCCGGTGAGGAAACACTCTCCCGGTGAGTAAACGCTTTCCCGGTGAGGAAACACTTTCCCGGTAAGAGAACGCTCTCCCGTTGAGGAAACACTCTCCTGTTGAGGAAACACTCTCCTGGTGAGGAAACGCTCTAACGGTGAGGGAACACTCTCCTGGTGAGGAAAATCTTCCGGTGAGGAAACATTCCCCCGGTGAGGGAACGCTCTCCCGATGAGGAAACACTCCTATTCAGGAAACGCTCCCGGTGAGGAAACACTCCCGGTGAGGAAATGCTCCCGGTGAGGGAACGCTCCCGGTGATGAAACGCTCTCCCGGTGAGGAAACGCTGCCAGTGAGAAACATTCTCCCAGTGAGGAAACCCTCTCTCGGTGAGGAAACAATCTGCCGGTGAGGAAACACTCTCCTGGTGAGGAAACGCTCCCGGTGAGGAATAGCTCTTCCGGTGATGAAACGCTTCCGGTGAGGAAACACTCACCTGGTGTGGAAATGCTCTCCCGATGAGTAAACACTCTCCCGGTGAGGAAACGCTCTCCGGGTGAGGAAACGCTCCGGTGAGGAAACGCTCTCCCGGTGAGGAAACACTCTCCTGGTGAGGAAATGCTCTCCCGGTGAGGAAACACGCTCCCGGTGAGGAAATGCTTTCCCGGTGAGGAAACGCTCCCGGTGAGGAAACACTCTCCCAGTGAGGAAACACTCACCCGGTGAGGAAACACTCAACCGGTGAGTAAACACTCTCCCGGTGAGGAAACACTCTCCCGGTAAGAGAACGCTCTCCCGCTGAGGAAACACTCTCCTGGTGAGGAAATGCTCTCCCCGAGAGGAAACGCTCTCCCAGTGAGGAAACGCTCACGGTGAGGAAACATTCTCCCGGTGAGGAAACGCTCTCCCGGTGAGGAAACGCTCACAGTGAGGAAACATTCTCCCGGTGAGGAAATGCTCTCCCAGTGAGGAAGCGCTCTCCCGGTGAGGGAATGCTCCCGGTGAGGAAACGCTCTCCCGGTGAGGAAACACTCTCCCGGTGAGGAAATGCTCTCCCCGAGAGGAAATGCTCTCCCAGTGAGGAAACGCTCACGGTGAGGAAACATTCTCCCGGTGAGGAAACGCTCTCCCGGTGAGGAAACGCTCCCGGTGAGGAAACACTCCCGGTGAGGAAACACTCTCCCAGTGAGGAAACACTCTCCCGGTGAGGGAACGCTCTCCCGGTGAGGAAACACTCTCCCAGTGAGGAAACGCTTCCGGTGAGGAAACACTCGCCCGGTGAAGAAACACACTCCCGGTGAGGAAACGCTCTCGGTGAGGAAAAGCTCTTCCGGTGATGAAACGCTTCCGGTGAGGAAACACTCACCTGGTGTGGAAATGCTCTCCCGATGAGTAAACATTCTCCCGGTGAAGAAACGCTCTCCCGGTGAGGAAACACTCCAGTGAGGAAACGCTCTTCCGGTGAGGAAACACTCTCCTGGTGAGGAAATGCTCTCCCGGTGAGGAAACATGCTCCCGGTGAGGAAATGCTTTCCCGGTGAGGAAACGCTCCCGGTGAGGAAACACTCTCCCAGTGAGGAAACACTCTCCCGGTGAGGAAACACTCTCCCGGTGAGTAAACGCTCTCCCGGTGAGGAAACACTTTCCCGGTAAGAGAACGCTCTCCCGTTGAGGAAACACTCTCCTGTTGAGGAAACACTCTCCTGGTGAGGAAACGCTCTAACGGTGAGGGAACACTCTCCTGGTGAGGAAAATCTTCCGGTGAGGAAACATTCCCCCGGTGAGGGAACGCTCTCCCGATGAGGAAACACTCCTATTCAGGAAACGCTCCCGGTGAGGAAACACTCCCGGTGAGGAAATGCTCCCGGTGAGGGAACGCTCCCGGTGATGAAACGCTCTCCCGGTGAGGAAACGCTGCCAGTGAGAAACATTCTCCCAGTGAGGAAACCCTCTCTCGGTGAGGAAACAATCTGCCGGTGAGGAAACACTCTCCTGGTGAGGAAACGCTCCCGGTGAGGAATAGCTCTTCCGGTGATGAAACGCTTCCGGTGAGGAAACACTCACCTGGTGTGGAAATGCTCTCCCGATGAGTAAACACTCTCCCGGTGAGGAAACGCTCTCCGGGTGAGGAAACGCTCCGGTGAGGAAATGCTCTCCCGGTGAGGAAACACTCTCCTGGTGAGGAAATGCTCTCCCGGTGAGGAAACACGCTCCCGGTGAGGAAATGCTTTCCCGGTGAGGAAACGCTCCCGGTGAGGAAACACTCTCCCAGTGAGGAAACACTCACCCGGTGAGGAAACACTCAACCGGTGAGTAAACACTCTCCCGGTGAGGAAACACTCTCCCGGTAAGAGAACGCTCTCCCGCTGAGGAAACACTCTCCTGGTGAGGAAACACTCTCCTGGTGAGGAAACGCTCTAATGGTGAGGGAACACTCTCCTGGTGAGGAAAATCTTCCGTTGAGGAAACATTCTCCCGGTGAGGGAACGCTCTCCCGGTGAGGGAACCCTCTCCCGGTGAGGAAACACTCCTATTGAGGAAACGCTCCCGGTGAGGAAACATTCCCGGTGAGGAAATGCTCCCGGTGAGGGAATGCTCCCGGTGAGGAAACGCTCTCCGGTGAGGAAACGCTTCCGGTGAGGAAACACTCCCCCGGTGAGGAAACGCTCTCCCGGTGAGGAAACGCTCCCAGTGAGAAACATTCTCCTGGTGAGGAAACGCTCTCTCGGTGAGGAAACAATCTCCCGGTGAGGAAACACTCCCAGTGAGGATACACTCTACCGGTGAGTAAACACTCTCCCGGTGAGGAAACACTCTCCCGGTAAGAGAACGCTCTCCCGCTGAGGAAACACTCTCCTGGTGAGGAAACACTCTCCTGGTGAGGAAACGCTCTAACGGTGAGGGAACACTCTCCTGGTGAGGAAAATCTTCCATTGAGGAAACATTCTCCCGGTGAGGGAACGCTCTCCCGGTGAGGAAACACTCCTATTGAGGAAACGCTCCCGGTGAGGAAATATTCCCGGTGAGGAAATGCTCCCGGTGAGGGAATGCTCCCGGTGAGGAAACGCTCTCTGGTGAGGAAACGCTCCCGGTGAGGAAACACTCCCCCGGTGAGGAAACGCTCACCCGGTGAGGAAACGCTCCCGGCGAGGAAACACTCTCCCGGTGAGGAAAGGCTCCCGCTGAGGAAATGCTCTCCCGGTGAGGAAACACTCTCCCGGTGAGGAAACACAATCCCGGTGAGAGAACGCTCTCCTGGTGAGTAAACACGCTTCCGATGAGTAAACATTCTCCCGGTGAAGAAACGCTCTCCCGGTGAGGAAACACTCCAGTGAGGAAACGCTCTTCCGGTGAGGAAACACTCTCCTGGTGAGGAAATGCTCTCCCGGTGAGGAAACATGCTCCCGGTGAGGAAATGCTTTCCCGGTGAGGAAACGCTCCCGGTGAGGAAACACTCTCCCAGTGAGGAAACACTCTTCCGGTGAGGAAACACTCTCCCGGTGAGTAAACGCTCTCCCGGTGAGGAAACACTCTCCCGGTAAGAGAACGCTCTCCCGTTGAGGAAACACTCTCCTGGTGAGGAAACACTCTCCTGGTGAGAAAACGCTCTAACGGTGAGAGAACACTCTCCTGGTGCGGAAAATCTTCTGGTGAGGAAACATTCTCCCGGTGAGGGAACGCTCTCCCGGTGAGGAAACACTCCTATTGAGGAAACGCTCCCGGTGAGGAAACACTCCCGGTGAGGAAATGCTCCCAGTGAGGGAACGCTCCCGGTGATGAAACGCTCTCCGGTGAGGAAACGCTCCCAGTGAGGAAACACTCCCCCGGTGAGGAAACGCTCTCCCGGTGAGAAAACGCTCAAAGTGAGAAACATTCTCCCGGTGAGGAAACCCTGTCTCGGTGAGGAAACAATCTCCCGGTGAGGAAACACTCCCGGTGAGGAAACACTCTCCTGGTGAGGGAACGCTCTCCCAGTGAGGAAACGCTCCCGGTGAGGAAAAGCTCCCGGTGAGGAAATGCTCTCCCGTTGAAGAAACGCTTCCAGTGAGGAAACGCTCTCCCGGTCAGGAAACGCGTTCCCAGTGAGGAAAGGCTCCCGGTGAGGAAACGCTCTCCTGTTGAGGAAAATCTTCCGGTGAGGAAAAGCTCTCCCGGTGAGGAAACGCTCCCGGTGAGGAAATGCGCTCCCTGTGAGGAAACACTCTCCCGGTGAGGAACATCTCTCCCGGTGAGGAAACGCTCCTGGTGAGGAAAAGCTCTCCCGGTGATGAAACGCTCCCGGTGAGGGAGCGCTCTCCCGGTGAGGGAATGCTCCCGGTGAGGAAACGCTCTCCCGGTGAGGAAACGCTCTCCCGGTGAGGAAAAGCTCTCCCGGTGAGGAAACGCTCCCGGTGAGGAAATGCGCTCCCTGTGAGGAAACACTCTCCCGGTGAGGAACATCTCTCCCGGTGAGGAAACGCTCCTGGTGAGGAAAAGCTCTCCCGGTGATGAAACGCTCCCGGTGAGGGAGCGCTCTCCCGGTGAGGGAATGCTCCCGGTGAGGAAACGCTCTCCCGGTGAGGAAACGCTCTCCCGGTGAGGAAATGCTCTCCCCGAGAGGAAACGCTCTCCCAGTGAGGAAACGCTCACGGTGAGGAAACATTCTCCCGGTGAGGAAACGCTCTCCCGGTGAGGAAACGCTCCCGGTGAGGAAACACTCCCGGTGAGGAAACACTCTCCCAGTGAGGAAACACTCTCCCGGTGAGGGAACGCTCTCCCGGTGAGGAAACACTCTCCCAGTGAGGAAACGCTTCCGGTGAGGAAACACTCGCCCGGTGAAGAAACACACTCCCGGTGAGGAAACGCTCCCGGTGAGGAAAAGCTCTTCCGGTGATGAAACGCTTCCGGTGAGGAAACACTCACCTGGTGTGGAAATGCTCTCCCGATGAGTAAACATTCTCCCGGTGAAGAAACGCTCTCCCGGTGAGGAAACACTCCAGTGAGGAAACGCTCTTCCGGTGAGGAAACACTCTCCTGGTGAGGAAATGCTCTCCCGGTGAGGAAACATGCTCCCGGTGAGGAAATGCTTTCCCGGTGAGGAAACGCTCCCGGTGAGGAAACACTCTCCCAGTGAGGAAACACTCTCCCGGTGAGGAAACACTCTCCCGGTGAGTAAACGCTTTCCCGGTGAGGAAACACTTTCCCGGTAAGAGAACGCTCTCCCGTTGAGGAAACACTCTCCTGTTGAGGAAACACTCTCCTGGTGAGGAAACGCTCTAACGGTGAGGGAACACTCTCCTGGTGAGGAAAATCTTCCGGTGAGGAAACATTCCCCCGGTGAGGGAACGCTCTCCCGATGAGGAAACACTCCTATTCAGGAAACGCTCCCGGTGAGGAAACACTCCCGGTGAGGAAATGCTCCCGGTGAGGGAACGCTCCCGGTGATGAAACGCTCTCCCGGTGAGGAAACGCTGCCAGTGAGAAACATTCTCCCAGTGAGGAAACCCTCTCTCGGTGAGGAAACAATCTGCCGGTGAGGAAACACTCTCCTGGTGAGGAAACGCTCCCGGTGAGGAATAGCTCTTCCGGTGATGAAACGCTTCCGGTGAGGAAACACTCACCTGGTGTGGAAATGCTCTCCCGATGAGTAAACACTCTCCCGGTGAGGAAACGCTCTCCGGGTGAGGAAACGCTCCGGTGAGGAAACGCTCTCCCGGTGAGGAAACACTCTCCTGGTGAGGAAATGCTCTCCCGGTGAGGAAACACGCTCCCGGTGAGGAAATGCTTTCCCGGTGAGGAAACGCTCCCGGTGAGGAAACACTCTCCCAGTGAGGAAACACTCACCCGGTGAGGAAACACTCAACCGGTGAGTAAACACTCTCCCGGTGAGGAAACACTCTCCCGGTAAGAGAACGCTCTCCCGCTGAGGAAACACTCTCCTGGTGAGGAAATGCTCTCCCCGAGAGGAAACGCTCTCCCAGTGAGGAAACGCTCACGGTGAGGAAACATTCTCCCGGTGAGGAAACGCTCTCCCGGTGAGGAAACGCTCACAGTGAGGAAACATTCTCCCGGTGAGGAAATGCTCTCCCAGTGAGGAAGCGCTCTCCCGGTGAGGGAATGCTCCCGGTGAGGAAACGCTCTCCCGGTGAGGAAACACTCTCCCGGTGAGGAAATGCTCTCCCCGAGAGGAAATGCTCTCCCAGTGAGGAAACGCTCACGGTGAGGAAACATTCTCCCGGTGAGGAAACGCTCTCCCGGTGAGGAAACGCTCCCGGTGAGGAAACACTCCCGGTGAGGAAACACTCTCCCAGTGAGGAAACACTCTCCCGGTGAGGGAACGCTCTCCCGGTGAGGAAACACTCTCCCAGTGAGGAAACGCTTCCGGTGAGGAAACACTCGCCCGGTGAAGAAACACACTCCCGGTGAGGAAACGCTCTCGGTGAGGAAAAGCTCTTCCGGTGATGAAACGCTTCCGGTGAGGAAACACTCACCTGGTGTGGAAATGCTCTCCCGATGAGTAAACATTCTCCCGGTGAAGAAACGCTCTCCCGGTGAGGAAACACTCCAGTGAGGAAACGCTCTTCCGGTGAGGAAACACTCTCCTGGTGAGGAAATGCTCTCCCGGTGAGGAAACATGCTCCCGGTGAGGAAATGCTTTCCCGGTGAGGAAACGCTCCCGGTGAGGAAACACTCTCCCAGTGAGGAAACACTCTCCCGGTGAGGAAACACTCTCCCGGTGAGTAAACGCTCTCCCGGTGAGGAAACACTTTCCCGGTAAGAGAACGCTCTCCCGTTGAGGAAACACTCTCCTGTTGAGGAAACACTCTCCTGGTGAGGAAACGCTCTAACGGTGAGGGAACACTCTCCTGGTGAGGAAAATCTTCCGGTGAGGAAACATTCCCCGGTGAGGGAACGCTCTCCCGATGAGGAAACACTCCTATTCAGGAAACGCTCCCGGTGAGGAAACACTCCCGGTGAGGAAATGCTCCCGGTGAGGGAACGCTCCCGGTGATGAAACGCTCTCCCGGTGAGGAAACGCTGCCAGTGAGAAACATTCTCCCAGTGAGGAAACCCTCTCTCGGTGAGGAAACAATCTGCCGGTGAGGAAACACTCTCCTGGTGAGGAAACGCTCCCGGTGAGGAATAGCTCTTCCGGTGATGAAACGCTTCCGGTGAGGAAACACTCACCTGGTGTGGAAATGCTCTCCCGATGAGTAAACACTCTCCCGGTGAGGAAACGCTCTCCGGGTGAGGAAACGCTCCGGTGAGGAAATGCTCTCCCGGTGAGGAAACACTCTCCTGGTGAGGAAATGCTCTCCCGGTGAGGAAACACGCTCCCGGTGAGGAAATGCTTTCCCGGTGAGGAAACGCTCCCGGTGAGGAAACACTCTCCCAGTGAGGAAACACTCACCCGGTGAGGAAACACTCAACCGGTGAGTAAACACTCTCCCGGTGAGGAAACACTCTCCCGGTAAGAGAACGCTCTCCCGCTGAGGAAACACTCTCCTGGTGAGGAAACACTCTCCTGGTGAGGAAACGCTCTAATGGTGAGGGAACACTCTCCTGGTGAGGAAAATCTTCCGTTGAGGAAACATTCTCCCGGTGAGGGAACGCTCTCCCGGTGAGGGAACCCTCTCCCGGTGAGGAAACACTCCTATTGAGGAAACGCTCCCGGTGAGGAAACATTCCCGGTGAGGAAATGCTCCCGGTGAGGGAATGCTCCCGGTGAGGAAACGCTCTCCGGTGAGGAAACGCTTCCGGTGAGGAAACACTCCCCCGGTGAGGAAACGCTCTCCCGGTGAGGAAACGCTCCCAGTGAGAAACATTCTCCTGGTGAGGAAACGCTCTCTCGGTGAGGAAACAATCTCCCGGTGAGGAAACACTCCCGGTGAGGATACACTCTACCGGTGAGTAAACACTCTCCCGGTGAGGAAACACTCTCCCGGTAAGAGAACGCTCTCCCGCTGTGGAAACACTCTCCTGGTGAGGAAACACTCTCCTGGTGAGGAAACGCTCTAACGGTGAGGGAACACTCTCCTGGTGAGGAAAATCTTCCGTTGAGGAAACATTCTCCCGGTGAGGGAACGCTCTCCCGGTGAGGAAACACTCCTATTGAGGAAACGCTCCCGGTGAGGAAACATTCCCGGTGAGGAAATGCTCCCGGTGAGGGAATGCTCCCGGTGAGGAAACGCTCTCTGGTGAGGAAACGCTCCCGGTGAGGAAACACTCCCCCGGTGAGGAAACGCTCACCCGGTGAGGAAACGCTCCCGGCGAGGAAACACTCTCCCGGTGAGGAAAGGCTCCCGCTGAGGAAATGCTCTCCCGGTGAGGAAACACTCTCCCGGTGAGGAAACACAATCCCGGTGAGAGAACGCTCTCCTGGTGAGTAAACACGCTTCCGATGAGTAAACATTCTCCCGGTGAAGAAACGCTCTCCCGGTGAGGAAACACTCCAGTGAGGAAACGCTCTTCCGGTGAGGAAACACTCTCCTGGTGAGGAAATGCTCTCCCGGTGAGGAAACATGCTCCCGGTGAGGAAATGCTTTCCCGGTGAGGAAACGCTCCCGGTGAGGAAACACTCTCCCAGTGAGGAAACACTCTCCCGGTGAGGAAACACTCTCCCGGTGAGTAAACGCTCTCCCGGTGAGGAAACACTTTCCCGGTAAGAGAACGCTCTCCCGTTGAGGAAACACTCTCCTGTTGAGGAAACACTCTCCTGGTGAGGAAACGCTCTAACGGTGAGGGAACACTCTCCTGGTGAGGAAAATCTTCCGGTGAGGAAACATTCCCCCGGTGAGGGAACGCTCTCCCGATGAGGAAACACTCCTATTCAGGAAACGCTCCCGGTGAGGAAACACTCCCGGTGAGGAAATGCTCCCGGTGAGGGAACGCTCCCGGTGATGAAACGCTCTCCCGGTGAGGAAACGCTGCCAGTGAGAAACATTCTCCCAGTGAGGAAACCCTCTCTCGGTGAGGAAACAATCTGCCGGTGAGGAAACACTCTCCTGGTGAGGAAACGCTCCCGGTGAGGAATAGCTCTTCCGGTGATGAAACGCTTCCGGTGAGGAAACACTCACCTGGTGTGGAAATGCTCTCCCGATGAGTAAACACTCTCCCGGTGAGGAAACGCTCTCCGGGTGAGGAAACGCTCCGGTGAGGAAACGCTCTCCCGGTGAGGAAACACTCTCCTGGTGAGGAAATGCTCTCCCGGTGAGGAAACACGCTCCCGGTGAGGAAATGCTTTCCCGGTGAGGAAACGCTCCCGGTGAGGAAACACTCTCCCAGTGAGGAAACACTCACCCGGTGAGGAAACACTCAACCGGTGAGTAAACACTCTCCCGGTGAGGAAACACTCTCCCGGTAAGAGAACGCTCTCCCGCTGAGGAAACACTCTCCTGGTGAGGAAACACTCTCCTGGTGAGGAAACGCTCTAACGGTGAGGGAACACTCTCCTGGTGAGGAAAATCTTCCGTTGAGGAAACATTCTCCCGGTGAGGGAACGCTCTCCCGGTGAGGGAACCCTCTCCCGGTGAGGAAACACTCCTATTGAGGAAACGCTCCCGGTGAGGAAACATTCCCGGTGAGGAAATGCTCCCGGTGAGGGAATGCTCCCGGTGAGGAAACGCTCTCCGGTGAGGAAACGCTCCCGGTGAGGAAACACTCCCCCGGTGAGGAAACGCTCTCCCGGTGAGGAAACGCTCCCAGTGAGAAACATTCTCCTGGTGAGGAAACGCTCTCTCGGTGAGGAAACAATCTCCCGGTGAGGAAACACTCCCAGTGAGGATACACTCTACCGGTGAGTAAACACTCTCCCGGTGAGGAAACACTCTCCCGGTAAGAGAACGCTCTCCCGCTGAGGAAACACTCTCCTGGTGAGGAAACACTCTCCTGGTGAGGAAACGCTCTAACGGTGAGGGAACACTCTCCTGGTGAGGAAAATCTTCCATTGAGGAAACATTCTCCCGGTGAGGGAACGCTCTCCCGGTGAGGAAACACTCCTATTGAGGAAACGCTCCCGGTGAGGAAATATTCCCGGTGAGGAAATGCTCCCGGTGAGGGAATGCTCCCGGTGAGGAAACGCTCTCTGGTGAGGAAACGCTCCCGGTGAGGAAACACTCCCCCGGTGAGGAAACGCTCACCCGGTGAGGAAACGCTCCCGGCGAGGAAACACTCTCCCGGTGAGGAAAGGCTCCCGCTGAGGAAATGCTCTCCCGGTGAGGAAACACTCTCCCGGTGAGGAAACACAATCCCGGTGAGAGAACGCTCTCCTGGTGAGTAAACACGCTTCCGGTGAGTAAACACTCTCCCGGTGAGGAAATGCTCCCAGTGAGGAAACACTCTCCCGGTGAGGAAACACTCTTCCGGTGAGGAAACACTCTCCCGGTGAGTTAACGCTCCCGGTGAGGAAACACTCTCCCGGTGAGGAAACACTCTCCCAGTGAGGAAACGCTCCCGGTGAGGAAACAGTCTTCCAGTGAGGAAACACTCTCCCGGTGAGGAAAAGCTCTTCCGGTGAGGAAAAGCTCTTCCGGTGAGGAAACACTCTCCCAGTGAGGAAACGCTCCCAGTGAGGAAACACTCTCCCGGTGAGGAAACGCTTCCGGTGAGGAATTGCTCTCCTGGTGAGGAAACACACTCCCGGTGATGAAACACTTTCCCGGTGAGGAAACGCTCCCGGTGAGGAAACTTTCCCGGTGAGGAAACACTCTCACGGTGAGGAAACACTCTCCTGGTGAGGAAACACTCTCCCAGTGAGGAAACACACTCCCGGTGGGGAAAGGCTCCCGGTGAGGATACACTCTCCCGGTGAGGAAAGGCTCCCGGTGAGGAAACACTCTCCCGGTGAGGAAACACTCTCCTGGTGAGGAAATGCTCTCCCGGTGAGGTAACGCTCTCCCGGTGAGGAAGCACTCTCCCGGTGAGGAAACACTCTCCCCGTGAAGAAACGTTCCCGCTGAGGAAACGCTCTCCCGGTGAGGAAACGCTCTCCCGGTGATGAAACACTCTCCCGGTGAGGAAACACTCACCCGGTGAAGAAACGCTCCCGGTGAGGAAACACTGTTCCGATGAGGAAACACTCTCCTGGTGAGGAAACACTCTTCCGGTAAGGAAATGCTCCCGGTGAGGAAAAGCTCTTCCAGTGAAGAAAAGCTCTTCCGGTGAGGAAACACTCTCCCGGTGAGGAAACGCTCCCGGTGAGGAATTGCGCTCCCGGTGAGGAAACACTCTCCCAGTGAGGAAACACTCTCCCGGTGAGGAAACACTCTCCCGGTGAGGAAAGGCTCCCGGTGAGGATACACTTTCCCAGTGAGAAAACACTCTCCTGGTGAGGAAATGCTCTCCCAGTGTGGAAACGCGCTCCCGGTGAGGAAATGAATTCCCGGTGAGAAAACGCTCCCGGTGAGGAAACACTCTCCCAGTGAGGAAACAGTCTCCCGGTGAGGAAACACTCTCCCGGTGAGTAAACGTTCTCCCGGTGAGGAAATACTCTCCCGGTAAGAGAACGCTCTCCCGCTGAGTAAACACTCTCCCGGTGAGGAAACACTTTCCCGGTGAGGAAACGCTCTAACGGTGAGGGAACACTCCTATTGAGGAAACGTTCCCGGTGAGGAAACACTCCCAGTGAGGAAATGCTCCCGGTGAGGGAACGCTCCCGGTGATGAAACGCTCTCCGGTGAGGAAACGCTCCCAGTGAGGAAACACTCCCCCGGTGAGCAAATGCTCTCCCGGTGAGGAAACGCTCCCAATGAGAAACATTCTCCCGGTGAGGAAACCCTGTCTCGGTGAGGAAACAATCTCCCGGTGAGGAAACACTCCCGGTGAGGAAACACTCTCCTGGTGAGGGAATGCTCTCCCAGTGAGGAAACGCTCCCGGTGAGGAAACGCTCCCGGTGAGGAAATGCTCTCCCGTTGAGGAAACGCTTCCAGTGAGGAAACGCTCTCCCGGTCAGGAAACGCGTTCCCGGTGAGGAAACGCTCTCCCGGACAGGAAACGCATTCCCGGTGAGGAAACGCTCTCCTGTTGAGGAAAATCTTCCAGTGCGGAAAAGCTCTCCCGGTGAGGAAACGCTCCCGGTGAGGAAATGCGTTCCCTGTGAGGAAACACTCTCCCAGTGAGGAAACGCTTCCGGTGAGGAAACACTCTCCCGGTGAAGAAACATTCTCCCGGTGAGGAAACGCTCCCGGTGAGGAAAAGCTCTTCCGGTGATGAAACGCTTCCGGTGAGGAAACACTCACCTGGTGTGGAAATGCTCTCCCGATGAGTAAACATTCTCCCGGTGAGGAAACGCTCTCCCGGTGAGGAAACGCTCTCCCGGTGAGGAAACACTCTCCTGGTGAGGAAATGCTCTCCCGGTGAGGAAACACGCTCCCGGTGAGGAAACACTCTTCTGGTGAGGAAACACTCTCCCGGTGAGTAAACGCTCTCCCAGTGAGGAAACACTCTTCTGGTGAGGAAACACTCTCCCGGTGAGTAAACGCTCTCCCGGTGAGGAAACACTCTCCCGGTAAGAGAACGCTCTCCCGTTGAGGAAACACTCTCCTGGTGAGGAAACACTCTCCTGGTGAGAAAACGCTCTAACGGTGAGAGAACACTCTCCTGGTGCGGAAAATCTTCTGGTGAGGAAACATTCTCCCGGTGAGGGAACGCTCTCCCGGTGAGCAAACACTCCTATTGAGGAAACGCTCCCGGTGAGGAAACACTCCCGGTGAGGAAATGCTCCCGGTGAGGGAACGCTCCCGGTGATGAAACGCTCTCCGGTGAGGAAACGCTCCCAGTGAGGAAACACTCCCCCGGTGAGGAAACGCTCTCCCGGTGAGAAAAAGCTCAAAGTGAGAAACATTCTCCCGGTGAGGAAACCCTGTCTCGGTGAGGAAACAATCTCCCGGTGAGGAAACACTCCCGGTGAGGAAATGCTTTCCCGGTGAGGAAACGCTCCCGGTGAGGAAACACTCTCCCAGTGAGGAAACACTCTTCCGGTGAGGAAACACTCTCCCGGTGAGTAAACGCTCTCCCGGTGAGGAAACACTCTCCCGGTAAGAGAACGCTCTCCCATTGAGGAAACACTCTCCTGGTGAGGAAACACTCTCCTGGTGAGAAAACGCTCTAACGGTGAGAGAACACTCTCCTGGTGCGGAAAATCTTCTGGTGAGGAAACATTCTCCCGGTGAGGGAACGCTCTCCCGGTGAGGAAACACTCCTATTGAGGAAACGCTCCCGGTGAGGAAACACTCCCGGTGAGGAAATGCTCCCAGTGAGGGAACGCTCCCGGTGATGAAACGCTCTCCGGTGAGGAAACGCTCCCAGTGAGGAAACACTCCCCCGGTGAGGAAACGCTCTCCCGGTGAGAAAACGCTCAAAGTGAGAAACATTCTCCCGGTGAGGAAACCCTGTCTCGGTGAGGAAACAATCTCCCGGTGAGGAAACACTCCCGGTGAGGAAACACTCTCCTGGTGAGGGAACGCTCTCCCAGTGAGGAAACGCTCCCGGTGAGGAAAAGCTCCCGGTGAGGAAATGCTCTCCCGTTGAAGAAACGCTTCCAGTGAGGAAACGCTCTCCCGGTCAGGAAACGCGTTCCCAGTGAGGAAAGGCTCCCGGTGAGGAAACGCTCTCCTGTTGAGGAAAATCTTCCGGTGAGGAAAAGCTCTCCCGGTGAGGAAACGCTCCCGGTGAGGAAATGCGCTCCCTGTGAGGAAACACTCTCCCGGTGAGGAACATCTCTCCCGGTGAGGAAACGCTCCTGGTGAGGAAAAGCTCTCCCGGTGATGAAACGCTCCCGGTGAGGGAGCGCTCTCCCGGTGAGGGAATGCTCCCGGTGAGGAAACGCTCTCCCGGTGAGGAAACGCTCTCCCGGTGAGGAAAAGCTCTCCCGGTGAGGAAACGCTCCCGGTGAGGAAATGCGCTCCCTGTGAGGAAACACTCTCCCGGTGAGGAACATCTCTCCCGGTGAGGAAACGCTCCTGGTGAGGAAAAGCTCTCCCGGTGATGAAACGCTCCCGGTGAGGGAGCGCTCTCCCGGTGAGGGAATGCTCCCGGTGAGGAAACGCTCTCCCGGTGAGGAAACGCTCTCCCGGTGAGGAAATGCTCTCCCAGTGAGGAAACACTCTTCTGGTGAGGAAACACTCTCCCGGTGAGTAAACGCTCTCCCGGTGAGGAAACACTCTCCCGGTAAGAGAACGCTCACCCGTTGAGGAAACACTCTCCTGGTGAGGAAACACTCTCCTGGTGAGAAAACGCTCTAACGGTGAGAGAACACTCTCCTGGTGCGGAAAATCTTCTGGTGAGGAAACATTCTCCCGGTGAGGGAACGCTCTCCCGGTGAGCAAACACTCCTATTGAGGAAACGCTCCCGGTGAGGAAACACTCCCGGTGAGGAAATGCTCCCGGTGAGGGAACGCTCCCGGTGATGAAACGCTCTCCGGTGAGGAAACGCTCCCAGTGAGGAAACACTCCCCCGGTGAGGAAACGCTCTCCCGGTGAGAAAACGCTCAAAGTGAGAAACATTCTCCCGGTGAGGAAACCCTGTCTCGGTGAGGAAACAATCTCCCGGTGAGGAAACACTCCCGGTGAGGAAATGCTTTCCCGGTGAGGAAACGCTCCCGGTGAGGAAACACTCTCCCAGTGAGGAAACACTCTTCCGGTGAGGAAACACTCTCCCGGTGAGTAAACGCTCTCCCGGTGAGGAAACACTCTCCCGGTAAGAGAACGCTCTCCCGTTGAGGAAACACTCTCCTGGTGAGGAAACACTCTCCTGGTGAGAAAACGCTCTAACGGTGAGAGAACACTCTCCTGGTGCGGAAAATCTTCTGGTGAGGAAACATTCTCCCGGTGAGGGAACGCTCTCCCGGTGAGGAAACACTCCTATTGAGGAAACGCTCCCGGTGAGGAAACACTCCCGGTGAGGAAATGCTCCCAGTGAGGGAACGCTCCCGGTGATGAAACGCTCTCCGGTGAGGAAACGCTCCCAGTGAGGAAACACTCCCCCGGTGAGGAAACGCTCTCCCGGTGAGAAAACGCTCAAAGTGAGAAACATTCTCCCGGTGAGGAAACCCTGTCTCGGTGAGGAAACAATCTCCCGGTGAGGAAACACTCCCGGTGAGGAAACACTCTCCTGGTGAGGGAACGCTCTCCCAGTGAGGAAACGCTCCCGGTGAGGAAAAGCTCCCGGTGAGGAAATGCTCTCCCGTTGAAGAAACGCTTCCAGTGAGGAAACGCTCTCCCGGTCAGGAAACGCGTTCCCAGTGAGGAAAGGCTCCCGGTGAGGAAACGCTCTCCTGTTGAGGAAAATCTTCCGGTGAGGAAAAGCTCTCCCGGTGAGGAAACGCTCCCGGTGAGGAAATGCGCTCCCTGTGAGGAAACACTCTCCCGGTGAGGAACATCTCTCCCGGTGAGGAAACGCTCCTGGTGAGGAAAAGCTCTCCCGGTGATGAAACGCTCCCGGTGAGGGAGCGCTCTCCCGGTGAGGGAATGCTCCCGGTGAGGAAACGCTCTCCCGGTGAGGAAACGCTCTCCCGGTGAGGAAAAGCTCTCCCGGTGAGGAAACGCTCCCGGTGAGGAAATGCGCTCCCTGTGAGGAAACACTCTCCCGGTGAGGAACATCTCTCCCGGTGAGGAAACGCTCCTGGTGAGGAAAAGCTCTCCCGGTGATGAAACGCTCCCGGTGAGGGAGCGCTCTCCCGGTGAGGGAATGCTCCCGGTGAGGAAACGCTCTCCCGGTGAGGAAACGCTCTCCCGGTGAGGAAATGCTCTCCCCGAGAGGAAACGCTCTCCCAGTGAGGAAACGCTCACGGTGAGGAAACATTCTCCCGGTGAGGAAACGCTCTCCCGGTGAGGAAACGCTCCCGGTGAGGAAACACTCCCGGTGAGGAAACACTCTCCCAGTGAGGAAACACTCTCCCGGTGAGGGAACGCTCTCCCGGTGAGGAAACACTCTCCCAGTGAGGAAACGCTTCCGGTGAGGAAACACTCGCCCGGTGAAGAAACACACTCCCGGTGAGGAAACGCTCCCGGTGAGGAAAAGCTCTTCCGGTGATGAAACGCTTCCGGTGAGGAAACACTCACCTGGTGTGGAAATGCTCTCCCGATGAGTAAACATTCTCCCGGTGAAGAAACGCTCTCCCGGTGAGGAAACACTCCAGTGAGGAAACGCTCTTCCGGTGAGGAAACACTCTCCTGGTGAGGAAATGCTCTCCCGGTGAGGAAACATGCTCCCGGTGAGGAAATGCTTTCCCGGTGAGGAAACGCTCCCGGTGAGGAAACACTCTCCCAGTGAGGAAACACTCTCCCGGTGAGGAAACACTCTCCCGGTGAGTAAACGCTCTCCCGGTGAGGAAACACTTTCCCGGTAAGAGAACGCTCTCCCGTTGAGGAAACACTCTCCTGTTGAGGAAACACTCTCCTGGTGAGGAAACGCTCTAACGGTGAGGGAACACTCTCCTGGTGAGGAAAATCTTCCGGTGAGGAAACATTCCCCCGGTGAGGGAACGCTCTCCCGATGAGGAAACACTCCTATTCAGGAAACGCTCCCGGTGAGGAAACACTCCCGGTGAGGAAATGCTCCCGGTGAGGGAACGCTCCCGGTGATGAAACGCTCTCCCAGTGAGGAAACGCTGCCAGTGAGAAACATTCTCCCAGTGAGGAAACCCTCTCTCGGTGAGGAAACAATCTGCCGGTGAGGAAACACTCTCCTGGTGAGGAAACGCTCCCGGTGAGGAATAGCTCTTCCGGTGATGAAACGCTTCCGGTGAGGAAACACTCACCTGGTGTGGAAATGCTCTCCCGATGAGTAAACACTCTCCCGGTGAGGAAACGCTCTCCGGGTGAGGAAACGCTCCGGTGAGGAAACGCTCTCCCGGTGAGGAAACACGCTCCCGGTGAGGAAATGCTTTCCCGGTGAGGAAACGCTCCCGGTGAGGAAACACTCTCCCAGTGAGGAAACACTCACCCGGTGAGGAAACACTCAACCGGTGAGTAAACACTCTCCCGGTGAGGAAACACTCTCCCGGTAAGAGAACGCTCTCCCGCTGAGGAAACACTCTCCTGGTGAGGAAATGCTCTCCCCGAGAGGAAACGCTCTCCCAGTGAGGAAACGCTCACGGTGAGGAAACATTCTCCCGGTGAGGAAACGCTCTCCCGGTGAGGAAACGCTCACAGTGAGGAAACATTCTCCCGGTGAGGAAATGCTCTCCCAGTGAGGAAGCGCTCTCCCGGTGAGGGAATGCTCCCGGTGAGGAAACGCTCTCCCGGTGAGGAAACACTCTCCCGGTGAGGAAATGCTCTCCCCGAGAGGAAACGCTCTCCCAGTGAGGAAACGCTCACGGTGAGGAAACACTCTCCCAGTGAGGAAACACTCTCCCGGTGAGGGAACGCTCTCCCGGTGAGGAAACACTCTCCCAGTGAGGAAACGCTTCCGGTGAGGAAACACTCGCCCGGTGAAGAAACACACTCCCGGTGAGGAAACGCTCCCGGTGAGGAAAAGCTCTTCCGGTGATGAAACGCTTCTGGTGAGGAAACACTCACCTGGTGTGGAAATGCTCTCCCGATGAGTAAACATTCTCCCGGTGAAGAAACGCTCTCCCGGTGAGGAAACATTCCAGTGAGGAAACGCTCTTCCGGTGAGGAAACACTCTCCTGGTGAGGAAATGCTCTCCCGGTGAGGAAACATGCTCCCGGTGAGGAAATGCTTTCCCGGTGAGGAAACGCTCCCGGTGAGGAAACACTCTCCCAGTGAGGAAACACTCTCCCGGTGAGGAAACACTCTCCCGGTGAGTAAACGCTCTCCCGGTGAGGAAACACTTTCCCGGTAAGAGAACGCTCTCCCGTTGAGGAAACACTCTCCTGTTGAGGAAACACTCTCCTGGTGAGGAAACGCTCTAACGGTGAGGGAACACTCTCCTGGTGAGGAAAATCTTCCGGTGAGGAAACATTCCCCCGGTGAGGGAACGCTCTCCCGATGAGGAAACACTCCTATTCAGGAAACGCTCCCGGTGAGGAAACACTCCCGGTGAGGAAATGCTCCCGGTGAGGGAACGCTCCCGGTGCTGAAACGCTCTCCCGGTGAGGAAACGCTGCCAGTGAGAAACATTCTCCCAGTGAGGAAACCCTCTCTCGGTGAGGAAACAATCTGCCAGTGAGGAAACACTCTCCTGGTGAGGAAACGCTCCCGGTGAGGAATAGCTCTTCCGGTGATGAAACGCTTCCGGTGAGGAAACACTCACCTGGTGTGGAAATGCTCTCCCGATGAGTAAACACTCTCCCGGTGAGGAAACGCTCTCCGGGTGAGGAAACGCTCCGGTGAGGAAACGCTCTCCCGGTGAGGAAACACTCTCCTGGTGAGGAAATGCTCTCCCGGTGAGGAAACACGCTCCCGGTGAGGAAATGCTTTCCCGGTGAGGAAACGCTCCCGGTGAGGAAACACTCTCCCAGTGAGGAAACACTCACCCGGTGAGGAAACACTCAACCGGTGAGTAAACACTCTCCCGGTGAGGAAACACTCTCCCGGTAAGAGAACGCTCTCCCGCTGAGGAAACACTCTCCTGGTGAGGAAACACTCTCCTGGTGAGGAAACGCTCTAACGGTGAGGGAACACTCTCCTGGTGAGGAAAATCTTCCGTTGAGGAAACATTCTCCCGGTGAGGGAACGCTCTCCCGGTGAGGGAACCCTCTCCCGGTGAGGAAACACTCCTATTGAGGAAACGCTCACGGTGAGGAAACATTCCCGGTGAGGAAATGCTCCCGGTGAGGGAATGCTCCCGGTGAGGAAACGCTCTCCGGTGAGGAAACGCTCCCGGTGAGGAAACACTCCCCCGGTGAGGAAACGCTCTCCCGGTGAGGAAACGCTCCCAGTGAGAAACATTCTCCCGGTGAGGAAACGCTCTCTCGGTGAGGAAACAATCTCCCGGTGAGGAAACACTCCCAGTGAGGATACACTCTACCGGTGAGTAAACACTCTCCCGGTGAGGAAACACTCTCCCGGTAAGAGAACGCTCTCCCGCTGAGGAAACACTCTCCTGGTGAGGAAACACTCTCCTGGTGAGGAAACGCTCTAACGGTGAGGGAACACTCTCCTGGTGAGGAAAATCTTCCATTGAGGAAACATTCTCCCGGTGAGGGAACGCTCTCCCGGTGAGGAAACACTCCTATTGAGGAAACGCTCCCGGTGAGGAAATATTCCCGGTGAGGAAATGCTCCCGGTGAGGGAATGCTCCCGGTGAGGAAACGCTCTCTGGTGAGGAAACGCTCCCGGTGAGGAAACACTCCCCCGGTGAGGAAACGCTCTCCCGGTGAGGAAACGCTCCCAGTGAGAAACATTCTCCCGGTGAGGAAACGCTCTCTCGGTGAGGAAACAATCTCCCGGTGAGGAAACACTCCCGGTGAGGAAACGCTCACCCGGTGAGGAAACGCTCCCGGCGAGGAAACACTCTCCCGGTGAGGAAAGGCTCCCGCTGAGGAAATGCTCTCCCGGTGAGGAAACACTCTCCCGGTGAGGAAACACAATCCCGGTGAGAGAACGCTCTCCTGGTGAGTAAACACGCTTCCGGTGAGTAAACACTCTCCCGGTGAGGAAACGCTCCCAGTGAGGAAACACTCTCCCGGTGAGGAAACACTCTTCCGGTGAGGAAACACTCTCCCGGTGAGTTAACGCTCCCGGTGAGGAAACACTCTCCCGGTGAGGAAACACTCTCCCAGTGAGGAAACGCTCCCGGTGAGGAAACAGTCTTCCAGTGAGGAAACACTCTCCCGGTGAGGAAAAGCTCTTCCGGTGAGGAAAAGCTCTTCCGGTGAGGAAACACTCTCCCAGTGAGGAAACGCTCCCAGTGAGGAAACACTCTCCCGGTGAGGAAACGCTTCCGGTGAGGAATTGCTCTCCTGGTGAGGAAATACGCTCCCGGTGATGAAACACTTTCCCGGTGAGGAAACGCTCCCGGTGAGGAAACTTTCCCGGTGAGGAAACACTCTCACGGTGAGGAAACACTCTCCCGGTGAGGAAACACTCTCCCAGTGAGGAAACACACTCCCGGTGGGGAAAGGCTCCCGGTGAGGATACACTCTCCCGGTGAGGAAAGGCTCCCGGTGAGGAAACACTCTCCCGGTGAGGAAACACTTGGCCGTTGAGGAAACGCTCCCGGTGAGGAAACGCTCTCCTGGTGAGGAAACACTCTCCTGGTGAGGAACCACTCTCCCATTGAGGAAACATTCTCCCGGTTAGGGAACGCTCTCCCGGTGAGGAAACGCCCCTGGAGGGAAAATGCTCTCCCGGTGAGCAAACACTTCCGGTGAGGAAGCGCTCCCGGTGAGGGAACACTCCCGGTGAGGAAACACTCTCCCGGTGAGGAAACACTTTCCCGGTGAGGAAACGCTCCCGGTGAGGAAACACTCTCCCGGTGAGGAAACACTTTCCCGGTGAGGAAACGCTCGCCCGGTGAGGAAACGCTCCAGGTGAGGAAACACTCTCCTGGTGAGGAAATAATCCCGGTGAGGCAATGCTCCCGGTGAGGAAACGCTCCTGGTGGGAAAATGCTCTCCCGGTGAGCAAACACTCCCGGTGAGGAAGCGCTCCCGGTGAGGGAACACTCGCAGTGAGGAAACGCTCTCCCGGTGAGGAAACACTTTCCCGGTGCGGAAACGCTCCCGGTGAGGAAACACTCTCCCGGTGAGGAAACACTTTCCCGGTGAGGAAACGCTCGCCCGGTGAGGAAAACCTCCAGGTGAGGAAACACTCTCCCGTTGAGGAAACACTTTCCTGGTGAGGAAATAATCCAGGTGAGGCAACGCTCCCGGTGAGGAAACGCTCTCCCAGTGAGGAAACACTCTCCCGGTGAGGAAATACTCTCCCGGTGAGGAAACACTCGCCGGTGAGGAAACGCTCTCCCGGTGAGGAACCGCTCTCCCGGTGAGGAAATGCTCCCGGTGAGGAAAAGCTCTCCCGGTGAGGAAACGCTCCCAGTGAGGGAACGCTCTCCCGGTGAGGGAATGCTCCCGGTGAGGAAACGCTCTCCCGGTGAGGAAACGCTCTCCCGGTGAGGAAACGCTCTCCCCGAGAGGAAACGCTCTCCCAGTGAGGAAACGCTCATGATGAGGAAACATTCTCCCGGTGAGGAAACGCTCTCGCGGTGAGGAAACGCTCACAGTGAGGAAACATTCTCCCGGTGAAGAAATGCTCTCCCGGTGAGTAAACGCTCCCGGTAAGGAAACACTCTCCCAGTGAGGAAACATTCTCGCGGTAAGGGAACGCTCTCCCGGTGAGGAAACTCTCCCGGTGAGGAAACGCTCCCGGTGAGGAAACTCTCCCAGTGAGGAAACGCTCCCGGTGAGGAAACGCTCTCCCGGTGAGGAAACACTCTCCTGGTGAGGAAACGCTCTCCCCGTGAGGAAACGCTCTCCCGGTGAGGAAACGCTCACGATGAGGAAACATTCTCCCGGTGAGGAAACGCTCTCCCGGTGAGGAAACGCTCACAGTGAGGAATCATTCTCCCGGTGAGGAAATGCTCTCCCAGTGAGGAAACGCTCTCCCGGTGAGGAAGCGCTCTCCCCGTGAGGAAACGCTCTCCCGGTGAGGAAACGCTCCCGGTGAGGAAACGGTCTCCCGGTGAGGAAACACTCTCCCCGTGAGGAAACGCTCTCCCGGTGAGGAAACGCTCATGGTGAGGAAACATTCTCCCGGTGAGGAAACGCTCTCCTGGTGAGGAAACGCTCCCGGTGAGGAAACACCCACCCGGTGAGGAAACGCTCCCGGTGAGGAAACGCTCCAGGTGAGGAAACACTCTCCCGGTGAGGAAACACTCTCCAGTTGAGGATAATGCTCTCCCAGTGAGGAAACGCTCCCGGTGAGGAAACGCTCCCGGTGAGGAAATGCTCTCCCGTTGAGGAAACGCTTCCAGTGAGGAAACGCTCTCCCGGTCAGGAAACGCATTCCCGGTGAGGAAACGCTCTCCCAGTCAGGAAAAGCGTTCCCGGTGAGGAAAGGCTCCCGGTGAGGAAATGCTCTCCTGGTGAGGAAAATCTTCCGGTGAGGAAAAGCTCTCCCGGTGAGGAAACGCTCCCGGTGAGGAAATGCGTTCCCTGTGAGGAAACACTCTCCCGGTGAGGAACTGCTCTCCCGGTGAGGAAACGCTCCCGGTGAGGAAAAGCTCTCCCGGTGAGGAAACGCTCCCGGTGAGGGAACGCTCTCCCGGTGAGGGAATGCTCCCGGTGAGGAAACGCTCTCCCGGTGAGGAAACGCTCTCCCGGTGAGGAAACGCTCTCCCCGAGAGGAAACGCTCTCCCGGTGAGGAAATGCACATGATGAGGAAACATTCTCCCGGTGAGGAAACGCTCTCCTGGTGAGGAAACGCTCACAGTGAGGAAACATTCTCCCGGTGAGGAAATGCTCTCCCAGTGAGGAAACGCTCTCCCGGTGAGGAAACGCTCTCCCCATATGGAAACGCTCTCCCGGTGAGGAAACGCACCCGGTGAGGAAACGGTCTCCCGGTGAGGAAACACTCTCCCCGTGAGGAAACGCTCTCCCGGTGAGGAAACGCTCATGGTGAGGAAACATTCTCCCGGTGAGGAAACGCTCTCCCGGAGAGGAAACGCTCCCGGTGAGGAAACACCCACCCGGTGAGGAAACGCTCCCAATGAGGAAACGCTCCAGGTGAGGAAACGCTGCAGGTGAGGATAACGCATTCCCAGTGAGGAAACGCTCCCGGTGAGGAAACGCTTCCAGTGAGGAAACGCTCTCCTGGTCAGGAAACGCATTCCCGGTGAGGAAACGCTCTCCTGGTCAGGAAACGTGTTCCCGGTGAGGAAACGCTCCCGGCGAGGAAATGCTCTCCTGGTGAGGAAAATCTTCCGGTGAGGAAAAGCTCCCCCGGTGAGGAAATGCTCCCGGTGAGGAAATGCGTTCCCTGTGAGGAAACACTCTCCCGGTGAGGAACCGCTCTCCCGGTGAGGAAACGCTCCCGGTGAGGAAAAGCTCTCCCGGTGAGGAAACGCTCTCCCGGTGAGGAAACGCTCTCCCCGAGAGGAAACGCTCTCCCGGTGAGGAAATGCTCTCCTGGTGAGGAAAATCTTCTGGTCAGGAAAAGCTCTCCCGGTGAGGGAACGCTCTCCCGGTGAGGGAATGCTCCCGGTGAGGAAACGCTCTCCCGGTGAGGAAACGCTCTCCCGGTGAGGAAACGCTCTCCCCGAGAGGAAACGCTCTCCCGGTGAGGAAACGCTCATGATGAGGAAACATTCTCCCGGTGAGGAAATGCTCTCCCAGTGAGGAAACGCTCTCCCGTTGAGGAAACGCTTCCAGTGAGGAAACGCTCTCCCGGTCAGGAAACGCGTTCCCGGCGAGGAAACGCTCTCCCGGTCAGGAATCACGTTCCCGGTGAGGAAAGGATCCCATTGAGGAAATGCTCTCCTGGTGAGGAAAATCTTCCGGTGTGGAAAAGCTCTCCCGGTGAGGAAACGCTCCCGGTGAGGAAATGCGTTCCCTGTGAGGAAACACTCTCCCGGTGAGGAACTGCTCTCCCGGTGAGGAAACGCTCCCGGTGAGGAAAAGCTCTCCCGGTGAGGAAACGCTCCCGGTGAGGGAACGCTCTCCCGGTGAGGGAATGCTCCCGGTAAGGAAACGCTCTCCCGGTGAGGAAACGCTCTCCCGGTGAGGAAACGCTCTCCCCGAGAGGAAACGCTCTCCCGGTGAGGAAACGCTCATGATGAGGAAACATTCTCCCGGTGAGGAAACGCTCTCCCGGTGAGGAAACGCTCACAGTGAGGAAACATTCTCCCAGTGAGGAAATGCTCTCCCAGTGAGGAAACGCTCTCCCGGTGAGGAAACGCTCTCCCCATGAGGAAACGCTCTCCCGGTGAGGAAACGCTCCCGGTGAGGAAACGCTCTCCCGGTGAGGAAACGTTCTCCCGGTGAGGAAACGCTCATGGTGAGGAAACATTCTCCCGGTGAGGAAACGCTCTCCCGGTGAGGAAAAGCTCTCCCGGTGAGGAAACGCTCCCGGTGAGGGAACGCTCTCCCGGTGAGGGAATGCTCCCGGTAAGGAAACGCTCTCCCGGTGAGGAAACGCTCTCCCGGTGAGGAAACGCTCTCCCCGAGAGGAAACGCTCTCCCGGTGAGGAAACGCTCATGATGAGGAAACATTCTCCCGGTGAGGAAACGCTCTCCCGGTGAGGAAACGCTCACAGTGAGGAAACATTCTCCCGGTGAGGAAATGCTCTCCCAGTGAGGAAACGCTCTCCCGGTGAGGAAACGCTCTCCCCATGAGGAAACGCTCTCCCGGTGAGGAAACGCTCCCGGTGAGGAAACGCTCTCCCGGTGAGGAAACGTTCTCCCGGTGAGGAAACGCTCATGGTGAGGAAACATTCTCCCGGTGAGGAAACGCTCTCCCGGTGAGGAAACGCTCCCGGTGAGGAAACACCCACCCGGTGAGGAAACGCTCCCGGTGAGGAAACGCTCCAGGTGAGGAAACACTCTCCCGGTGAGGAAACACTCTCCAGGTGAGGATAACGCTCTCCCAGTGAGGAAACGCTCCAGGTGAGGAAACGCTCCCGGTGAGGATATGCTCTCCCGTTGAGGAAACGCTTCCAGTGAGGAAACGCTCTCCCGGTCAGGAAACGCATTCCCGGTGAGGAAACGCTCCCGGCGAGGAAATGCTCTCCTGGTGAGGAAAATCTTCCGGTGAGGAAAAGCTCTCCCGGTGAGGAAACGCTCCCGGTGAGGAAATGCGTTCCCTGTGAGGAAACACTCTCCCAGTGAGGAACCGCTCTCCCGGTGAGGAAACGCTCCCGGTGAGGAAAAGCTCTCCCGGTGAGGGAACGCTCTCCCGGTGAGGAAAAATGCTCCCGGTGAGGAAACGCTTCCGGTGAGGAAATACTCTCCCGGTGAAGAAACACTCTCCTGGTGAGGAAACGCTCCCGGTGAGGAAAAGCTCTGGTGAGGAAACGCTCTCCCGGTGAGGAAACACTCTCCTGGTGAGGAAATGCTCTCCCGGTGAGGAAACACGCTCCCAGTGAGGAAATGCTTTCCCGGTGAGGAAACGCTCCCGGTGAGGAAACACTCTCCCAGTGAGGAAACACTCTCCCGGTGAGGAAACACCCTCCCGGTGAGTAAACGCTCTCCCGGTGAGGAAACACTCTCCCGGTAAGAGAACGCTCTCCCGCTGAGGAAACACTCTCCTAGTGAGGAAACACTCTCCTGGTGAGGAAACGCTCTAACGATGAGGGAACACTTCCTGGTGAGGAAAATCTTTCGGTGATGAAACATTCTCCCGGTGAGGGTACGCTCTCCCGGTGAGGACACACTCCTATTGAGGAAACGCTCCCGGTGAGGGAATGCTCCTGGTGAGGAAACGCTCTCCGGTGAGGAAACGCTCCCGGTGAGGAAACACTCCCCCGGTGAGGAAATGCTCTCCCGGTGAGGAAACGCTCCCAGTGAGAAACATTCTCCCGGTGAGGAAACACTCTCTCGGTGAGGAAACAATCTCCCGGTGAGGAAACACTCCCGGTCAGGAAACGCACTCCCGGTGAAGAAACGCTCCCGGCGAGGAAACACTCTCCCGGTGAGGAAAGGCTCCCGCTGAGGAAATGCTCTCCCGGTGAGGAAACACTCTCCCGGTGAGGAAACACTCTCCCGGTGAGGAAACGCACCCGGTGAGGAAACACTCTCCCGGTGAGGAAACACTCTTCCGGTGAGGAAACACTCTCCCGGTGAGGAAACGCTCCCGGTGAGGAAAGACTCTCCCGGTGAGGAAACACTCTCCCAGTGAGGAAACGCTCCCGGTGAGGAAACACTCTTCCGGTGAGGAAACACTCTCCCGGTGAGGAAAAGCTCTTCCAGTGAGGAAAAGCTCTTCCGGTGAGGAAACACTCTCCCAGTGAGGAAACGCTCCCAGTAAGGAAACACTCTCCCGGTGAGGAAACGCTTCCGGAGAGGAATTGCTCTCCTGGTGAGGAAACACACTCCCAGTGAGGAAACACTTTCCCGGTGAGGAAACGCTCCCGGTGAGGAAACTTTCCCGGTGAGGAAACACTCTCCCGGTGAGGAAACACTCTCCCAGTCAGGAAACACTCTCCCGGTGAGGAAAGGCTCCCGGTGAGGATACACTCTCCCGGTGAGGAAACACTCTCCCGGTGAGGAAAGGCTCCCGGTGAGGAAACACTCTCCTGGTGAGGAAACACTTGGCCGCTGAGGAAACGCTCGCGGTGAGGAAACGCTCTCCTGGTGAGGAAACACTCTCCTGGTGAGGAACCACTCTCCCATTCAGGAAACACACTCCCAGTGATGAAACACTTTCCCGGTGAGGAAACGCTCCCGGTGAGGAAACTTTCCCGGTGAGGAAACACTCTCCCGGTGAGGAAACACTCTCCCGGTGAGGAAACACTCTCCCGGTGAGGAAAGGCTCCCGGTGAGGATACACTCTCCCGGTGAGGAAACACTCTCCCGGTGAGGAAAGGCTCCCGGTGAGGAAACACTCTCCCAGTGAGGAAACACTTGGCCGTTGAGGAAACGCTCCCGGTGAGGAAAGGCTCCCGGTGAGGAAACGCTCTCCTGGTGAGGAAAATCTTCCGGTGAGGAAAAGCTCTCCCGGTGAGGAAACGCTCCCGGTGAGGAAATGCGTTCCCTGTGAGGAAACACTCTCCCGGTGAGGAACCGCTCTCCCGGTGAGGAAACGCTCCTGGTGAGGAAACGCTCCCGGTGAGGAAAAGTTCTCCCGGTGAGGAAACGCTCCCGGTGAGGGAACCCTCTCCCGGTAAGGAAACACTCTCCCGGTGAGGAAACGCTCCCGGTTTGGAAATGCTCTCCCGGTGAGGGAATGCGCTCACCAGCATTTCCAAACCGGGAGAGTGTTTTCTCACCAGAAGCGCATTCCCTCACCGGAAAAGTTTCCTCACCGGTAGAGTGTTTCCTCACATAAGAACATAAGAAATAGGAGCAGGAGTAGGCCATTCGGCCCTTTGAACCTGCTCCGCCATACAATGAGATCATGGCTGATCTTCTGCCTCAACTCCATTCACCGGCCTTATCGCCATATCCCTTGATGCCCTTACTCGTCAGAAATCTATCGACTTCTGTTTTGAATATACCCAATGACTGAGCCGCCACAGCCCTCTGGGGTAGAGAATTCCAAAGATTTCTTCTCATCTCAGTCCTGAATGGCCTACCCTTTATAATGAGGCTGTGGCCCCTGTTTCTAGACTCCCCAGCCAAGGGAAACATTCTCCCAGCATCCATCCTGTCAAGCCCTGTAATAATTTTACATGCTTCAATGAGATCCCCTCTCATTCTTCTGAATTCAAGAGAATACAGGCCTAGTTTACTCAATCTCTTCTCATACGACAGTCCCACCATCCCAGGAATCAATCTCGTGAACCTTTGTTGCACTCCCTCTATGGCAAGTATATCCTTCCTTAGGTAAGGAGACCAAAATTGTACACAGTACTCCAGGTGTGGTCTCACCAAGGCCCTATATAACTGGAGTAAGACTTCTTTACTCCTGTACTCAAATCCTCTTGTAATGAAGGCCAGCATACCATTTGCCTTCCTAATGGCTTGCTGCACCTGCACATTCACTTTCAGTGACTCATGTACAAGGACACCCAGGACCCTTTGAGCATCTGCATTCCCCAATCTTTCACCATTTAGGAAATGCTCTGTCTTTCTGTTTTTCTACCAAAGTGGATAACTTCACATTTATCCACATTATATTCCATCTGCCATGTTCTCACCCACTCACTGAGCCTGTCGAGATCCCCTTGAAGCCTCTTCACATCCTCTTCACAACTGACACTGCCACCTAGCTTTGTATCATCAGCAAATTTAGAAATGTTACATTCAGTCCCCTCATCCAAATCATTGCTATAGATTGTGAATAGCTGGGGTCCAAGCACCGATCCTTGCGGTACCCCACTAGTCACAGCCTGCCATCCTGAAAAAGACCCGTTTATCCCTACTCTTTGTTTTCTGTCTGTTAACCAATTCTCAATCCATGCTAGTATATTACCCCCAATTCCATGTGCCCTAATTTTGTTCACCAACCTCTTGTGTGGGACCTTATCGAAGGCCTTCTAAAAATCCAGATACACCACATCTACCAGTTCCCCTTTGTCTACTCCATTAGTTACATCCTCAAAGAACTCCAATAGGTTTGTCAAACAGGATTTCCCTTTCATAAATCCATGTTGACTCTGCCTAATCTTACTATTAGTTTCTAAGTGCCCAGTTATTGCATCCTTTATATTAGATTCCAGCATTTTCCCAACTACTGATGTGAGGCTAACAGGTCTGTAGTTCCCCGTTTTCTCTCTCCCTCCTTTCTTAAATAGCGGGGTTACATTTGCTATCCTCCAATCTGCAGGAACCATTCCAGAATCTATAGAATTTTGATAGATGACAACCAATGCGTCCACTATCCCAATGGCCACCTCTTTCAAAACCCTAGGATGTCGATCATCCGGTCCTTGGGATGTATCGACTTTTAGTCCCATTAATTTTGCTAGTACTGTTTTTATACTAATAATAATCTCTTTAAGATCCTCATTCTCGTCACACTCTTGGTTTTCTCGTATTTCTGGGAGGTTTTTTGTGTCTTCCTCCGTGAAGACAGAAACAAAGTATTTATTTAATTTCTCAGCCATTTCCTCATTCCCCATTATAAATTCTCCCGTCTCTGACTGTAAAGGACCTACATTTACCTTCACCAGTCTTTTCTTTTTCACATACCTATAGAAGCTTTTACAATCCGTTTTTATATTTTTTGCTAGTTTGTGCTCATATTCCATTTTCCCTCTCTTTATCAATTTCTTGGTCCCCCTTTGCTGATTTCTAAAAAGATCCCAATCCTCAGGCTGACCGCTTTTTCTGGCAACTTTATAAGCTTCCTCCTTTGACTTAATACTAGCTTTAATTTCTTTTGTTAGCCATGGTTGGATCACTTTTCCGTTTGGGTTGTTATGCCCTGGAGGAATATATGTTTGTTGCAAATTATGCATTATTTCCTTGAATGTTAGCCATTGTATGTCCACCTTCATACCTTTTAGTGTAGTCTCCCAATCTACCATGGCCAACTTGTCCCTCATACCCTTGTAGTTTCTTCTGTTTAGATTGAAGACCTTCAACCTCACCAGGAGTGCATATCCACACCGGGAGCGCATTTCCTCACCATAAGAGCATTCCCTCACTGGGAACGTTTCCTCACCGGGAGCACATTCCCTCACCGGAAGCGTGTTTCCTCACTGGGAGAGTGTTTCCTCACCGGAAGAGTGTTTCCTCACCGGGAGAGCATTTCCTCACCGGGAGAGTTTTTCATCACCGGGAGAATGTTTCCTCACCGGGGAGCGCTTCCTCACCGGGAGAGTTTTTCCTCACCGGGAGAATGTTTCCTCACCGGGAGAGCGTTTCCTCACCGGGAGAGTTTTTCATCACCGGGAGAATGTTTCCTCACCGGGAGAGCGTTTCCTCACTGGGAGAGTTTTTCCTCACCGGAGAGTGTTTCCTCACCGGGAGAGCGTTTCCACACCGGGAGAGCGTTTCCTCACTGGGAGAATGTTTCCTCACCGGGAGAGCGTTTCCTCACCGGGAGAGCGTTTCCTCACCAGGAGATCGTTTCCTCACCGGGAGAGCGTTTCCTCACCTGGAGAGTGTTTCCTCACCGGGAGAGTGTTTCCTCACCGGGAGAGCATTTCCTCACCGGGAGAGCATTTCCTCACCGGGAGCACATTCCCTCACCGGGAGTGTGTTTCCTCACCGGGAGAGCGTTTCCTCACCAGGAGATCGTTTCCTCACCGGGAGAGCGTTTCCTCACCTGGAGAGTGTTTCCTCACCGGGAGAGTGTTTCCTCACCGGGAGAGCATTTCCTCACCGGGAGAGCATTTCCTCACCGGGAGCACATTCCCTCACCGGGAGTGTGTTTCCTCACCGGGAGAGCATTTCCCGGTGAGGAAATGCTCTCCCGGTGAGGAAACTTTTCCGGTGAGGGAACACTCTCCTGGTGAGGAAATGTTCCCGGTGAGGAAACTCTCCCGGTGAAGAAACTCACTCCCAGTGAGGAAACGCTCTTTCAGTGAGGAAATGTTCCCGGCGAGGGAACGCGTTCCTACTGAGGAAACGCTTTCCTGGTGTAGAAACCCTCGCCCATTGAGGGAACGTGCTCCCTGTGTGGAATTGCTCTCCTGGTGAGGAAACTCTCCCGTTGATGAAACGCGCTCCCGGTGAGGGAACGCTCTCCCGGTGAGGAAACGTTCCCGGTGAGGAAACGCGCTCTCGGTAAAGACATCACACACCCAGCCCGCGATATTCCATCCATTAATTGTTAAGAAGTGGAAAGGTTGCTCTGTTGTTGGGCCAGAGTATGGGGACCGTCAGATGGCTATGTTGAACCTGGCTCGGAGTGTTAACTCCTGGCACTGGGCACCTGAGTCGGGTTCCGTCCTCCAGTGTTTTCATCTCCCACCAGGAAAGGCTCCACAATTCGAATATAAATGAAGGAGACACATGTCCACATTTCTAGTTGTATCATTGATGTAAAAACAAGCGGGCTCGGTGCTCCAGAGAGACGATGCTCTCCAGGCAATGTTGGTCCACCTCACCGGCAGCATTAGAATCGGAGCCCAGTGTCTCACCATTCACCACTATTGAGTGATTAGCAAGGAATCGCTGCACCATAGTGTAAACTGGCCCCATCCAATCCCCTCTGGATTGAGATACATTCATTTTGGTTTAGGAAAAAGAGGAAAGTCTTGCATTTCTACAGCGCCTTTCACGACCACCGGACGTCCCAAAGCACTTTACAGCCAATGAAGTAATTATTGAAGTACAGTCACTGTTGCAATGTGGGAAACGCGGCAGCCAATTTGCGCACAGCAAGGTCCCACAAACAGCAATGTGACGATGACCAGATAATCTGTTTTGAAATATTGGCCGAGGTATAAATATTGGCCAGGACACCGGGGATAACTCCCCCTTGCTCTTCTTCGAAATAGTGCCATGGGATCTTTAAACATCCACCTGAGAGAGCAGACAGGGCCTCGGTTTAACGTCTCATCCGAAAGACGGCACCTCCGACAGTGCAGCACTCCCTCAGCACTGCGCTGGGAATGTCAGCCTAGATTATGAGGTCAAGTGTCTGGAGCAGGCCTTGAACCCACGACCTGCTGGCTCAGAGGCGGGAGCGCCACCCACTGAAAGCGAAACCTATTTAAATGTATTCTAGTCTGAAGAATGAGCAGCAGCTCCTCGAGTTTCTCCAATGTCGGTGGATTTTGCTGTAAACACGAGCACGAAGCCTGGGGAGCGCCGCCAGCATTCACAGCCCGGAGAAAGGAAAAATAAACAAAGTGACAGCTTCCTGCTTGAAGGTTCCACAGCCGGTGTCACTAATCGCTGCTTTCCCAGAACGGTTCCCGTCTTCCTGCCAAAACAAACGCCACAGTGCGTTCCTCCAGATATTCGGGGAAAGCAAGGCCAAGCTGGGACTTTGACCCCAACTCAGACCTGAGGGAGAGACACCTGTGGTCGGGGAACCTGAGGAATTCAGCATTTGAGAAACTGATTTCACCCCGCAGCGCACTTTAGCCAGTCACCTCCTCCGTTCGAGGGCGGGGGAATTCCTCAGTGCCGCGTCCGCTGCGGCGCAAGCGCGTCGGAATACCTGTTTGCGTGCAAGTTAGCAGCGGCGCAGCGAGAGCAGCTCCGAGGAGTTTCCCGGCCTTTGCGTCGTATACAAAAATAAGCTGGCCAGGAGTTTGCTCTCACAACCTGGGCGCAGACCAATCACGTGGCTTAAAGATCGCAGAATTTTGGGTGTAAGTGAGCTACCCGTGTAACTGCGATATGACCAAGGTCCGTCTATCAAACCCTCTGACCAAAAGAATCTCCGCCCACAAAACTGGCCACGCCCCAACTCTCAAATGGGAGTATCCTCCAATAGCGCTTGCTCGGGGGGATGGGGGAAAGGGTGGGGGGCGGGGGGGGGAGATTCTCTCAACATTGCGACCAGATTTTGAGGCCCAACAGGAAACAAAATCTTTTTTTTTGGTCTATTAATTGCGATTTTTTGAGCCTTTTCAAAAAGAACATAAGAAATAGGAGCAGGAGTCGGCCGTTCGGCCCTTCGAGTCTGCTCCGCCATTCAATAAGATCATGACTGATCTTCTGCCTCAACTCCATTCACCGGCCTTATCGCCATATCCCTTGATGCCCTTACTAGTCAGAAATCTATCCACTTCTCTTTTGAGTATACCCAATGACTGAGCCTCCACAACCCTCTGGGGTAGAGAATTCCAAAGATTCACCACCCTCTGTGTGAAGAAATTTCTTCTCATCTCAGTCCTGAATGGCCTACCTTTACCCTGAGGCTGTGGCCCCTGGTTCTAGATTCCCCAGCCAAGGGAAACATTCTCCCAGCATCCACCCTATCAAGCCCTGTAATAATTTTGTATGCTTCAATGAGATCCCCTCTCATTCTTCTGAATTCAAGAGAATGCAGGCATATTTACTCAATCTCTTCCCATACGACAGTCCCGCCATCCCAGGAATCAATCTCGTGAATCTTCGTTACACTCCCTATGTGGCAAGTATATGCTTCCTTAGGTAAGGAGACCAAAATTGTACACAGTACTCCAGGTGTGGTCTTACCAAGGGCCTATATAATTGGAGTAAGACTTCTTTACTCCTGTACTCAAATCCTCTTGTAATGAAGGCCAGCATACCATTTACCTTCCTAATGGCTTGCTGCACCTGCACATTCACTTTCAGTGACTCATGTACAAGGACACCCAGGACCCTTTGAGCATCTGCATTCTCCAATCTTTCACCATTTAGGAAATACTCTGCCTTTCTGTTTTTTCTACCAATGTGGATAACTTCACATTTATCCACATTATAATCCATCTGCCATGTTCTCGCCCACTCACTGAGCCTGTCGAGATCCCCTTGAAGCCTCTTCACATCCTCTTCGCAACTGACACTGCCACCTAGCTTTGTATCATCAGCAAATTTGGAAATATTACATTTAGTCCCCTCATCCAAATCATTGATATAGATTGTGAATAACTGGGGCCCAAGCGCCGATCCTTGAATTCCCCTGACTGAGCCCTGCTCTGTATTTTCTGTTTCTTTGAATCCACTTTTATGCCGAGGAATAAATCACATTAATTAAATATTGAAAAGATTCCCCGATTGCAGGTTCTTGAACATGCTGTGCCTGAATGATGGTGAAATGAGATGAAACTTTCCATTTTAAGACTCAAAGAAGTGTGGGTTTGGTGTTGCCTTGGGCCCGATTGGTTTGTGCCGATTTGTGTCTATTTAGACCCATTTTAAGTTTCGGCGTATTCTCATGAGATTGCGCGGATATTTGGGTGCAACTTGACATTGGGAAAGTGAGCACGACTTCGGGTGTATCTCCCGGGTTGTGCCCAGGGAGGAAACTCCAGGCCCATGTTTATACCCAAGTCCGCTGTGACTCAGTGGGTAGCACGCTCGCCTCGGAGTCAGAAGGTCGTGGGTTCAAAATTCCTCTCCAGGGACTTGAGCACATCCAGTCGGCTGACACTCCAGGGCAGTGCTGAGGGAGTGCTGCACTGTCTTTCGGATGAGACGTTAAACCGAGGCCCCATCTGCCCTCTCAGGTGGACGTAAAAGATCCCATGGCCACTATTTCAAAAAAAGAACTGGGGAGTTATCCCCGGCCAATATTTATCCCTCAACCAACATAACAAAAAACAGATTATCTGGTCATTATCACATTGCTGTTTGTGGGAGCTTGCTGTGCGCCAATTGGCTGCCACGTTTCCCACATTACAACAGTGACTACACTCAAAAATACTGTAAAGCGCTTTGAGACATCCAGTGGTTGTGAAAGGCGCTAGGTATAGAAATGCAAGTCTTTCTTTTCTTTCAAGTCTCAAAGTTGCTCACCTGAGTTAACCAGGGGAGGGGCCGGAGTAACAAAGAATGAGCGAAGCCCTCACCTCCCCAAAACCCAATCCCAGGCACAGCACGTTTCAAACATACTGCAATACAAGGGTAGAGTTTGGTCTTTGGGCGCAATCATCGATTCCGACGCAAATTGCGCCCGAGTTTCCGCTCAAACTTATTTGCATTTCACCGAATGCAAACTCTGCCGCGAAACCAGCGCAGTCGGGCAGCGTTTTAAAACGTCATTTAAACAATGTTGCTTTAAAAATGATTCCTACATATATATTTAAGTGGCAACTTGGTGCAGTGTAATTAATACAGCTGAAAATGGGTTTATCATCAAAAGCAAGCATTTTAAATCACAGCGTCAATCTGTGAGTAACCCAATTTTAAATGACGGAAAATGACTTTTCAAAAATATACAAAACTATTTTCTCGTTAGCTTGGGGGACAGTTGTGAGTTCCTTAGCAAATTTTTTAAAAAATGTCATTCGAAACCTTTCAAAAAGTGCCTATTAGTGTCCTTGTACCCAAAAGAGCCAGCTTAATTTTAGGAGCCTCCTCGAAGGCCCGCAAACGGGCGCAGTTAGCGGAACTGCGCCATGGCGATTAAGTTCACTCTGGGGGCGGGGCCAGTTATGTGGGCGGGGCCGGCTTCTAGCGCGATGTTTTTAAAACTAGCGCAAAATATCGGACTCGCGTTGCACCCAACGCAATCTGCGATTAAAAATCCGCGATCTTTTGCAGCGGTTACGGCCGATATCGGGGGAATTGCGCCGAAAAAACCAGCACAACTGAATGGAAACTCCTGCTTAGTTATTAATGTGAAGAATACAGACTGAAGAGTGCAACAATCTTTGTCGGAATTATAATATCACGATTACAACCCAAGCCCCGGCGTTTATCACTAATATCATTCGCACAGAGGCTTGGAAACAGACACTGCATAAATTAAATAAATAACCGAATAAAATAAATTAAATTAAGGGAAGATTTAATAGATGCGTTCAAAATGATGAAGGGTTTTGAATAAGGAGAAACTGTTTCCAGTGGCAGGAGGGTCGGTAACCAGAGGACAAAAGAACCAGAGGAGAGATGAGGAGGAGGAGAATATTTTTTTAAGCGGCGAGTTGTTGTGATCTGGAACGCGCTGCCTGAAAGGGCGGTGGAAGCAGATTCAATAGTAACTTTCAAAAGGGAATTGGATAAATACTTGAGAAGGAAAAATTTGTCGAGCTATTGGGAAAATAGCAGGGGGGAGTGGGACTAATTGGACTGCTCATTCAAAGCCCTTTCATAGGCACAATGGGCCGAATGGCCCCCTTCTGTGCTGTATGATTCTATGAAAATAAAATATGTAAAATAGTTAAAAATAAAAGCATCAACTTCACAACATTCAAAATAAACTCATTCGACACACTCAGTAAGTCTGCATTTAATATCAGTGCTCAAAGATTGCACAATCCCCTTACAAGTACAGCTCCAAATGTACATCTCCTTGCACGGATTGCAGTCACTTTAAAGCTGCTCTCTCAGGTGGACGTAAAAGATCCCACGGCACTATTTGGAAGAAGAGCAGGGGAGTTCTCCCCGGTGTCCTGGCCAATATTTATCCCTCAACCAACATCACTAAAACAGATTATCTGGTCATTATCACATTGCTGTTTGCTGTGGGCAAATTGGCTGCTGCGTTTCCTATATTACAACAGTGACTACACGTCAATAAGTACTTCATTGGCTGTAAAGCGCTTTGGGGCGTCCTGATTTGTGAAAGGTGCTGTAGAAATGCAAGTCTTTCTTTCTTTTACACTATCGCACCAAGTCAGAATGACCCCCATTGTGTGTTGCATGAATTAGATGTCGAGGACAATTTCATGAGAGGGCAAACCCCCCGTCCCCCCCAAGGTGCAAAGATACCGCAGGCTCCTGTCAATAACCAAGGACCCGTAATTGTATACCGTGCCACTCCTACCTGGACAGCCCATAGGTGACCTGTCTTCATCAGCTCCACTTCACATGTAACCCCACCTGACGTAGAGTCATCCAGACTCCAGTCGTCGTTGGCTTGTTCTCTCTACACAGATGCGGCCGGACCTGCTGTGCTTTCTAGCAAAAATAGTAAAAAGTTTAAAGTTTTTTGGTTTTCCATACAGACTCCAGCATCTGCCACATTAGACCCCTTGTGACCCCACCTCATTGTCTTTGTTGTATTTTGCTATCGTCTTTGATGTAATGTTTTCCTGACTGACCTGGTTCGACACCATCCACACCTTTGATTGCCGCGATTGTCTCTCTGCCGAGGTGTGATAAAGGGCAGTTAGAAAGATTAACTGTAGTCGTCTAGCATTGTTCTCTGACTATATATGCTGTGCCCATATGTATTTCTTCACTTCACCTGACGAAGGAGCAGCCGCTCCGAAAGCTTGTGATTTCAAATAAAGCTGTTGGACTATAACCTGGTGTTGTGCGACTTCTCACATTTGTCCACCCCAGTCCAACACTGGCATCTCCGCATCACTGGAGAGACAGTAGCCCAGCTATGCCACCTGCTCCAGGCTGGACTAGATCCTGGGACTGCTCTTCCCCCTGGTTGTGAAGGTGGCAATGGCATTAAGCTTCTCCGCTACCGCATTCTTCCAGGCCACTGCATGCGACCTCTGACAGAGAAGTCCAGACTTTACTGAAGCACGTAGCTTCCGCCATGTTTGCCAAGGGAAGGAGATACCAACCTGGAGAGGGCAACCGGACTTTTACTGACTAGCAGGCTTCAAGAGGTCCAGGGCAATATGGATGGTTCCCATGTGGCCACCAGTGCTCCATTCATCAGCCCTAATGCACACATGAACGGGAAGGGACTCTGCTCCATAAACAGTCAGGTGATACCTGGCCAGTTATTTTAAAGATGTTAACACCTCCGCTAAAACAGCGCACAAATGAATGTCGTACAAGTGCATTAAGTGCCTGGCCGCCTACAAGTAGCCTGGCCAACTTGCGATGCTCTCAGTCTGATGGGCCTGAAATGGACTGATTCTCTCAATGGGCTATGCAAGAGCAGAAGTCCCTGATGTTTCCAGCCTACATTGAGCTGAAAGGGTGAAGTTCAGGATGATGTTTGAGGGGTGGTGGGGGGAGAACCATCATCTGATCTTCCTGGCTTTGGAGCCTTTCCAGCACCGGCAGCCTTTTTTGGCAGGATGTCCAGGGAGGAGACGGTTCAGAGGTCTGCATTTCTGCATCCTTAGAGCGGGACCTCGGTGAGACTTTGGCCTGTTCTACCACATCTAGCGAGCTGCTGAACCGGACACCCACAGTCCGTGTACAATAGATTGCCCGACAGGGGTGATTCTGCAATCTCTCCCTCCCTCTCAGCAGGTAGCTACGGTCACAGGGTCGGACTAGAACATTGGGAATCCGGAATTGTGGAACAATCCTTGTGTGAGTGGGTGAGTGTGCGGTCCCTCACTCCCAGTGCGGGCAATGCATCTTGGGCAATCACGGGTGGCACAGTCCATTAAAAAGTCTACGGCCGAAACATTAACGTGTCTGTTCGTTTTACAGGTGGACCTGCTGTGCTCTTGCAACATTTTTTTTTACAGAGGAGCAGTGAAATCTGTTGTGTCGGAGGATCATGTCACAGAGTCTCAGAGCCTCATTTGCAAAAAAACATATTTGGAAATGATTCCTCTCCAGTTAAGGGTGAAGCCCTTGATTCCTTTGCATATTAACTGCAGTGTCCTTGATTCAATGCCTGCTGACGTAGAGAAGTTCAGAAGCACTGTGTAGTCATCTCTTGACTGTGTATGACCTGCTTCTCCTTCACAAAATTCACCGAATGTTCAAGGTCACTGAAATCATTGCAGGGAGAATTTCAGATAAGAAAAATCCACGCAACACATTGAGGAGCAAAAGTGCTTTTATTAAATGAAAGAAAGAAAGAGTTGCAGATATGTAGCATGTCACTCCGAAACATCCCAGAGCATCTCATAGACGATGAATTACTTTGGAGTGCAATGCTAATGTTAATGAGGTAAACATAGCAACCATTTAGTGCACAGTGAGATCTCACAAACAGCAATCAGATGAGCCCCATGCACTGGAACCACCTCCCTGCGACCCCTCCACCTCCCTTCGACCCCTCCACCTCCCTTAGACCCCTCCACCTCCCTCTCCTCCTTTAAGACGCTCCTTAAAACCCAACTCTTTAACTAGGATTTTGGTCACCTCTCCTAATATCTCCTGCTTTGGCTCAGTATCAATGTTTGCTTTATTACGCCTCTCTGAAGTACCTTGGGACGTTTTTCTACGTTAAAAGCGCTAAATAAATGTAACTTGTTGTTGTGTGGCCAGTGAATCTATTTTTGGTGATGTTGTTTGAAGGAACTATATTGGTCGAGACACTGAGAGAACTTCCTGCTCTCCTTCAGACTAGAACCATGGGATCTTTAACATCCAACTGAACAGGGAGGTTTAACATCTCATCCCACGGACGGCACTTCTGACAGTGCAGCACTCCCTCAGTACTGCACTGGAACATCCCAGACTATATACTGAACCCACAACTTTCTGGCTCAGAAACAAGAGTGCTACCAACTGAGCCAAGCTGACATTATTTGATTTACCGCTTGAGCCACTCAATGCTGACTCAGCAGGTTGATGCTATGAGCCGCTGAACCGCAAAGATCAGGAAGACTCCAGAGGATTCCAACTCCAGTATGTGCCAAGTCAGCTGATGGTAGCCAAGGTGGCAGTGGAGAGGCTATGATTGGCATCACCACTTGGGTTGGGGGAGGATGAGGGGTGGGAAGTCATCCAGGACTCCTGCTCCCGGTCACTATCCAGCAAGCCTTAGTGGGAGCCCACATGTGTGGATGTTAAGTGAGGAAAGGACCGGGGCTCAGTTACGATGCCCCCAGGGTTGAACAGCTTGCCAACACTCACTCTCTAGGCCCGCACATGATAAATGGCTCAGCGATGTACCAATGGGCAGCCAGCATCAGTGGACGAGCCACAGCAGTGGCGCTGTACCCCAGCAAGCAGCCTTCAGGAGAGGGAGAACACAGGCACGGAGAAAATGTCGAATTAACCATTGTTCAGGCTGAGGGACTTTCAGTGGACAATCCCTCAGTGTCGAGGACTAGAAGCCTCTCCCCTGCCGAAACAGGAAGGCAAAAACTGACTGAAGTTGCGTCCCATGATATCTCGGAATACAAGGCAGCTCTGTTAACACCGTGGAGTAAAGTGGGTGAGATTGGGAACGCGATGATATTGGCAACCAATGGCAGAAAACCACACCTCGCCATTCGTCAATGCTCGGTGATGTGGTAATTCTAGCAGCGGGTGGAGTGTACATCACGAGTGGGGCTTACCTCCCAGGTGAGGGGTCTCCCCCAGAAAATGTGGATTTTATTATTTTTTTTACAGATTATTTGATGCACTTTCCAGCATTTTGGGATGGATAACTTTTGTAACATATATTAATATTTTCTGACGTGTTTATTACTTAATATAAGAGAATATACTACATAACGCTGGACAGAAAAAATATGGAACAATGCATCATGAAGCTTGGGAGCAGCCCAGCCTGTTTCTTGCCTCTTGCTCCCACCTTGGTGTGTTTTTGCTAGCATCACAAAACGGCACCGACACTGGAAATCCAGTAACAGCATTGGAGCGCCAAAGGGCAATTGGACAACATTCCCCCGGCTGCTGTTTTAACACAGACGCTGGCCCATTTATCTAAAAAACATTGGACAGTGGGATCTCAGCTGGAGGTGTTAAACACGCATCTGCTAAAATCCTCAACAGTCATCTCTACACGTTGGCCTCAAAACGAGTCACTGATAACATAATAGTGAGGAATAAAGAGTAGCTCCTTTTTACAGTAACTGCCCCATGTAAGAATATAAATATGTTGTTACACTGCTTTTTAAAGACAGAACAGCTTATGGCTCAATTATGGTTAAACCACATGAGTAAATCAAAACTGGTTTGACCTGCATGCTGGTGGATCTTATCTTCTGACCACAATGACACTCCAGGACAAAGGTTCGGGAAGAGCAAAGAAAGGAAGCAAAAGTTACTGAGCTGAAAATGGAACAGGATATTGAACAGGATATTGATCAGGTGGAGATGTGTCCAGCAATCTGTTCAATGACCTAAGGATCATAAAACACCCAACAAAGTTAAACTCGATAAGAACTAGACAATGAAAGCTCGTCTTTAAAATGGCATAAAAAAAATACAAAGCTTCGCTCAGTAGGAACTTTAGCTACCTTCAAGGCGAGGTGCTGTGAACGGCTTTGGATAGGCATTGCTCACGGTTCCCAGCTGCTTCTTTACATGCGAGTGTCCAGATGAAGGGTCTGCGTGCACTGCTCTGTATGTCGTCTTAAGATGAATGTTTTGAAACGATAATTAATGAAGTTTATTGTCAGACATATTACTGTCTCTAGCTTTTTGAATCTGTTATTAAAAGGATATGGAATTAGCCCAACACTCCAGATTCTCACAACCCCACCAGAAGGTGGCTGTCCCCATTGCCTTGATCGTGTGTCATTTGTCATATTGATGCCAGGATCTGAGTTTTTTTATTTATTCTTGGGACATGGGCAACGCTGGCAAGACCACATTTATTGCCCATCTCTTGTCGCTCTGAGAAGGTGGTGGTGGGCCTTCTTCTTGAACCACTGCAGTCCTTGTGGTAATGTTGCTTCCACACTGGTATTAGGGAGGGAATTCCAAGATATTGACTCAGTGACGATGAAGGAATGATGATATACATCCAAGTCAGGATAGTGCGTGACCTGGATGGGAACTTGCAGGTGATGGTGTCCCCATAACATTGGTGCTTTAGTCTTTCTTGGCCATATAGTTTGCTGGGCTGGGAGGTGCTGTTGAAGTAAGCTTGGTGAGTTGCTGCAGTGTATTCTGTAGATAGTACATTCTGCAGCCACAGTACGCTGATGGTGGAGGGGGTGGATATTGAGTTCTCTGGTAGGGGCATTGATCAAAAGGGCTGCCTTGTCCTGGATGGTGTCGAGTTTCTTCTGCGTTGTTGTGGCTGCGCCCATCCAGGCAAGTGGAGATTTGGAGATGGTGACATTGCATTGAGGGATCAGGCATTGAGCCACTCGTCGCAATGTACCCAGCCTCTGCTCTGCTCTTGTAACCAAGTTGTAGATGTTGGGGGACTCGGTGATGGTGGTTCTATTGACGGTCAGGGAGAGGTGGCTGGGCCTTGCCTTGTTGGAGATGGTCATTGCCTGGCACACGTCTTACCTGATACCCGTCAGCCACAGCCTGAATGTTGTCCAGGCCCTGCTGCAGGTTGGCCTTGCTTGTCTCATTATCGGAGGAGTTGTGAATGGGGCCGAGAATTGTAGAATCATCAGCAAACAGCCCCACCCTTGACCTTATGATGAAGCAGCTGAAGAGAAGTAGAATTGGTTGGAACCTGGGACATTATCTGCAGTACAGGCTGAGGAGCTGAGAGATGCAAAATTCAGCAATTTACTTCAGCTCTTTGCTATTTATCCTTCAGCCATCCCCCCATCTACGTCACCATTTTACCTTTAGTATCATGGGCCTTAATCTTTGCAACAAGCCTCTCATGTGACACTTTATCCATTGCATTCCTTTTGTCTTCATACTCAATAATTTCATAGAAGAATTTGATTCCATTAGTAAAGCATGGCCGCCTGCCCTTCAGAAATCCATGTTGTCCTTGTTCTGCCCATACAATCTAAGTGTTCACTAGTAATCTCTTATCGTGACCTCTAGCAGTTTACCTACTGCCGTTGTAAGTTTAACTGGTCTATAATTATCCGGTTTATCCCTTTCCACCTCTTTGAGCCCAGCCCACGTGGTCCAGTCACTAGAAGTATAGTTCTGGTCAATAGGGATAGACTGATGTGGATAGCAAAATTGGCACGTTATCAACCTTTAATTCTGATTGAATAGTCACTTGTGCTTTTGTTAATTTTATAAGTGTGTAGACTCTACTTTGCGCTCATAGTCCAGCTTTTAAGTAAACCTCTGCATGTCAATTCTACGCAGCGTTTTAAAAACCTGGAGTATGTCCCTGCTCTCAGTCTTCTCTTCTCTAAAGAAAGGAAGTTCAGCTTGTGAGGTTCCCTTGATAATTTAAGAGTCGCGGGGATAGAAATTTGTCATGTAGCGTAAACCAATGGAAAGGAATATCGGGCGGAGAGTAAAATGGGAGGCCGATTCGCTACCGCACGTTTTGCACTCCCGCCCGAGCTAAATTTATATCCTAAGTTCTGGAACCACCCTTGGCACTTGTCTCTGAACCCTCTCCAGTACAAATGTGGTCTCGCCAAAGATCTGTTTAAGGCTAGAAGGACATATTTTGGTTTATATTCTCAAACATCCAATACACGATTAGACCTTCATCAAGGAATAGTCAATAGTCATCCCCAAGTATATTTGCTTCTTCATATTTGCCAATGGAGATCCCTTCACCATACAGACACAACAAACTCAAAGAAATCTGGTCATTTATGGGCTAGCACCAGAAAATAACCATGAAAGCTGATGGATTGTTGTAAAACCCCAACTGGTTCACAATGTCCTATGAGGAAGGGAACCTGCCAACCCTGCTGAGTCTGGCCTACATGTGACCCCAGTCCGACACTAAGTTTCGACTCTTAATTCCTTCAGGAAAGCTAGGGATGGACAATAAATGCTGCAGAGCCCAATTTCGCCCCATAGAGTCTACAGCACAGAAACATGCCATTCGTCATAACTGGTCTGTGCCGGTGTTTATGCTCCACACGAGCCTCCTCCCACCCCTCTTCATCTAACCCCAGCAACATATCCTTCTATTCCTTTCTCCCTCATGTACTTATCGAGCTTCCCCTTAAATGCATCCTTTCTATTCGCCTCAACTACTCCCTGTGGTAGCGAGTTCCACATTCTAACCACTCTTTGGGTAAAGAAGTTTCTTATATTTACGACCTCTAGCTTTGGTCTCCCCCACAAGTGGAAACATCTTCTCTATGTCTACCCTATCAAACTCTTCTATTATCTTAAAGACCTCTATCAGGTCACCCCTCAAACTTCTCTTTTCTAGAGAAAAGAGTCCAAGCCTGTTCAGCCTTTCCTGTTAAGTATATCCTTTCAGTTCTGGTATCACCTCTGTGAATCTTCTTTGCACCTTCTTCAGTGCTTCTGTATCTTTTTTTAGAATATGGAGACCAGAACTCTCCAAGTGTGGTCTAACCAAGGTTCTATACAAGTTTAACATAACTTCCCTGCTTTTCAATTCCATCACTCTCGAAGTGCTTTGTTTGCTTTCTTTATGGGCTTATGCGTCACTACTTTTAGTGATTTGTGTATCTGTACCCCTTGATCCCTTTGCTCCTCTACCCCATTTACACACTTATTATCCAAGCAGTATGTGGCCTCCTTATTCTTCCTACCATTTTGGTGTCGTTCACAAATTTTGAAATTGTACTCCAGATTCCTGAGTCCAAATCGTTAATGTAAAGTTTGAACAACAATGGTCCCAGTATCGATCCCTGTGGAACACCACTTTGCACCTTTCACCAGTCTGAGTAGCTACTCTTAACCCCTACTCTCTGTTTTCTATTTAGTAGCCAGTTTGCCATCCATTCTGCTACTTGTCCACTGACTCCACCTACTCTGACCTTAGTCATGAGTCTACTATGAAGTAGCTTATTGAAGGCCTTTTGAAAATCCAAATATATTACATCTACCACGTCGCCCTTGCAATGTTCCCTTTAATGCGAAAACCTGCGCATTCGTGGTATTTTCAATGGGCCACACAGCCCCTTAAAGGGGCTGCGCACCCCCCAAAAAGTAAGAGGGAACATTGCACCCTTGTCTACTCTTTATGTTACTTCTTCAAATAATTCAGTAAGGTTGGTCAAGCATGACCTTCCCTTTTGAAATCTGCGCTGAATACTCTTTATTATATTTTCGGTTTCTAGATGTTTTTTTTATTGCGTCTTTGAGTAAAGATTCCATTATCTTTCCTACCACTGACGTTAAGCTAACTGGTTTATAGTTCCCTGGACTTGTTCTATCTCCCTTCTTAAATATTGGAATCACATTAGCTGTCCACCAGTCCAATGGCACTATTCCCTTTTCTAATGAATATGTATATATATGTATATATATATATTGCATCTGTACCTATTAAAAGAATTTTAGGGAAGAGATACCCTCGGCACAGTATATATAATAGTGCCTCTGCTGTCTCCTCCCTAACTAGTTTTAATATGCACGGATGCAATCCATCTAGACATGGGGTTTTTATCCTCTCTAAGTTTGATTCATTTATCAATTATCTCCCCCATTTCTATATTAAATGTCTTTATATCTTTTTTGATCTTTTCTTCCAATGTCATGTCTACCTTGTCAGTCTCCCTGGTAAATATCGAGGTAAAGTAACTATTCAATATTTCGGCCATTTCGCTGTCAATACCTGTGAGTTAATCGTGTGCACGGTGATGTAAGAAAACTACTAGGCACTTGGTCTAAGCGTTAAACAAAGCTTTAATCAACTGTTTTACAACATGGAGGTCGAGTTGTGTCCTTCACTAGTTCCTGTTGAGGAATGTCCTGCGCAAGCTAGGCCCGTGCCTGAGTATTTATACTCTCCCTGGACAGCACCACCCGCAGGCCACTCAGTATTATTTCATAAGTCTTTCTTTCATGAATGACAGATTCATGTCACATCCCTTAATGGCCCAAACCCTATCCTGATTTTTCTCTTGTTATTTATGTGTCTGTAGAATGCTTTTACTATTACTTTTTATATTCCTTGATAATTTAGTTTCGTAATTCCTCTTTGCTTTCCTAATTTTTTTTTTACTTCTTTCCTAACCTTTTCGTATTCCCTTTTGTCATTCTCCTTTATTGTCTGTGTACTTAGGGCTGGATTTTGTCAATGGGAAGCTTTTGGAGGCGGGACTGCTGCTTGCCGGCTTTCAATCCCGCCTCCATCAGCTTCTGGCCAACCGGTGGGATTTTCCCCTGATTGACCTTGTTAAGCCCGCCCAGCGGGCTCAGCAGGCCAATTAGGGGGAAGTCAGTGACAGAGCACGTCAGCGTCTGACGTGCCATCTGTCAAGATTTCTTGAAAGACGAAATGTCAGCGTTTGACAGCTCCGTGAAGCTGTCAAACACTGACATTCTGTGGAGTTTGATGATTCCTTGTGTTCAGGACTCATCAAACCTTTCAACTTTGCAGAAATCACCTGGCTGTTGGTTCGCAGGATCCAACAGCCAGTCTGTGAAATCTACAATGAAGATGTCAGGACTCCGGATCCACAGCGGCTGAAGGCTGTAGGCAGAAACAAAGGTAAGTGAACATTTTATAACACTTAACACTCACCTTACATATTTACCACTCCACACTTGCACCCATCACTCACCTCTACATCTCACTTTCAGACCCCGCAGACCTCCTACTCGTCTCCTACACCCTGGCGGGGTTCTCCGAGGTCGGGAAGCCTGCACTTCGGAGCTAAAAATAGGGATAATCCTATTTCCTGCCTGTTAACTACCTGTTAACAGGCAGTTAATAGGCTTTAATCCCTTTCCCACCTCGAGGGGATGGGACCCGGGGCAGGACGGCTTCCCGCCTCCTGGCAAGAGGGCACGGAGGTGGGATGGGGGCGGGTTTGCCATCCGCCCCCAAATCCTGCAACTTTACTGGCAGTCCTGCCTCCATACTCGCCTCCTCGGGGCTGACAAAATCCAGCCAGTGTCAGCCTTTTTCTTTAGTTGCAATTTTACCCTGATCTCTTTATTCATCCATGGTGTTTCATTATTGGCTAGATTATTCATGGGCTAAGTGTTATCTGTAAAACCAGTTAACTTCTATATGATGCGTTCTCCACCCCAGTCTAGAACCGGTCCCGCTCCCTCTTACCCCGACAGTGAATGCTGGCCGGGTGTTTGAAGGGGAGGGAACGTTACACTCCAGCCCAATGCTGTTCAGCAGGAATCACTGGATAGCAGTCAGGAGCGAGAAGCCTCCCTCGCCTCTGGGCCAATTGGAATGGCTCTACTGCCACCCCAGCTGAGACCAGTTAGCTCAGTACAGACCTGGAGTCGAGCTCGGTCTTACCTGGTCTGTACAGCTCAGCATCACACTGAATACTTTCCAACTTTGCTGTGGGGGAATTTCGGAGGGTATTTATTGCAATAAGATTGCCTTAATGTGACTGAAAATTGTCTTTCCTCTTCATCAAACTCTTCCACATTTGTGCATGTGCTCTGGGTTGGGTACAGATACCACACCACTCCCAAAGGAAGGAAAGTCTTGCAAACAATATTGATACAAATACTCATTATCAGGAATGTGTTGCCGAAGTATTTTCACCCACTCACAAATGCACCTCAGAACATAAAAAGCTTTTAGTGCTTAGAAACCTGTGGATTCATTCAACTTCAATTGAAAAACTGAAAGATATTTAATAGGAGAGGGTGCAGGGACGGGGTGATACGTGAGAGGACAGGGTGTGGGGCAGGGGTGAAAGGTGAGAGGACAGGGTTCAGGGATAAGGGTGATGGGGAGAGGACAGAGTTCAGGGGGACAGGGTGCAGAGGTGAAAGGTGAGAGGAGAGGGTTCAGGGACAAGGGTGATGGGGAGAGGACAGAGTTCAGGGGGACAGGGGAGAGGACAGGGTGCAGGGGCAGGGGTGATAGGTGAGAGGACAGGGTGCAGGGGCAGGGGTGATAGGTGAGAGGACAGGGTTCAGGAGCAGGGGTGAAAGGTGAGAGGACAGGGTTCAGGGACAGGGGTGATAGGTGAGAGGACAGGGTTCAGAGGCAGGGGTGAAAGGTGAGAGGACAGGGTTCAGGGGAAGGGGTGAAAGGTGAGAGGACAGGGTTCAGGGACAAGGGTGATGAGGAGAGGACAGGGTTCAGGGGCAGGGATGAAAGGTGAGAGGACAAGGTTCAGGGACAAGGATGATGGGGAGAGAACAGAGTTCAGGGGGACAGGGGAGAGGATAGGGTTCAGGGGCAGGGGTGATAGGTGAAAGGGCAGGGTTCAGGTGTATGGGGTGATAGATAAGAGGGTAAGGTTCAGAGGCTGGGTGATAGGGAAGAAGGCAGGGTTCAGGATTCACTATATTTTTTGCCCCACTCACCCTTTATTTGGACTTGCTCACTCTCTTTTTTTAAGTAAACGCCTGTAGTTCCTTTTGGTAACTGCCATTGAACCGATAACCCGTCAACTGTGTAAATAGTTGCAATTTGTAATTTAATTTTCTTGTACCTTTCAGCTTTAATTTTAGTGCTGTTTGAAATACAAACGGATTTTTATTGATTTTTCACCGAATTTTACCTGGGTTTTTTTGGGGCGCAAATTCTCCCCTTGTGATTTACCCGTAATTTTTGATGTTAAAAATAAACCTGGAATACACCCCAAAAAATCCAGCGTTCTTAAATCTACAAACCACGCCCCCCCCCCCACCCCCGAACTTACTGATCCAGTTCTCAGTGCTGAAATCCCTGAGCCTTGCTGATTAACAAAATTGCCAGAAGCAATACAGAGGGAAGTAGCAGAAAAACTAAAGAGCCTTTCATAAAATTCACCAGCTTATGTTATTAAAGACAGGAAGGAGTTGCGGTTGTAACAGGTGTACAGTTCTGCGAACTGTCGAAGGGAATTTACACTCAAAGTTTGCAGGAGAATGTGACTCGCGAGCTCGTGTCATTAACCTCAAAGTTTCTAAAAAAAACAGAAACTTTCTCCGACATTCTTCTTGTCAGTTCGGGACTACAGATCGAAATGCCTCTAAAGAGCCACCACGTGGAAAGAAGTAGTACAGTCCAAACACATTTTACACAATCACTATTTGTCCATTGCATCATCTTGCCAAGTCTGCTTCCAAAAAAAACCTCCCCCAGACCCTCCCCTTGCACACTCCCCTCTGTGTCCATCAATCAGATCCAGCTCTCGGACAGGACTTTCCAAAGGCAAAATAGAGGGGGGGGGTTCTACCCTGAAATATCACCAACAATTAGCAATAATTAAGAAACATATGCAGCCAATTAAGTAGAGTGGGATAGGGCAATATCAGATAGATACTGATCGCTGTGTACTGCTTCTGCAGGTTACGGTAATTGATTGTCCTGGTGTGAAACTGATCCATCCTCTGCCCCCTGGGACAGTATCTCCCTGCTCACTTGATGTTGGGAACATTCTCTTTGCCTTATATAGAAGCAACAGGAGTCTATCCAGCTATAGCACTGGATTCAGGGGCTCAGGGGCTTTCTTTTCCCCACCTCCTGATCGAAGGAAGCAGAAACAGGAAATCCCGCTGAAATTGGAACACATACTACACTCTCCAACTCTAAATATGAGTCGGCCGGTGAATGGTATCCACAACGACATCATACACGATGAAGGGACCTTCATGTTCACTTCAGAATCGGTGGGAGAGGGACATCCTGGTAAGTAAGAGCTGGTAAAAGTCACAGTTCGTATACTGGACAGCTGTTAGCATAGGCAATGGCATCTGTGCTCTGAACATGGGGGGAAACCTTATAAACCATGATTGATGGGGAGGGGGGGTGATGGGGAATATGCGGCAGTCCAAACATCCCTTGGTGGGGAGGGGCTGTATGTGGCAGTGATTAAAAAGAAAAAAGAAAGACTTGCATTTATATAGCGCCTTTCACGACCACCGGACGTCCCAATGTCCAATGGACGTTACACCCAATGAAGGACTTTTTGAAGTGGAGTCACTGTTGTAATGTAGGAGATGCAGCAGCCAATATGCGCACAGCAAGCTCCCACAAAAAGCAATGTGATAATGACCAGCTAATCTGTTTTTTTAGTGACATTGATTGAGGGATAAATATTGGCCAGGACACCAGGGATAACCCCCCTGCTCTTCTTCGAAATAGTGCCATGGGATCTTTTATGTCAACCTGAGAGAGCCGGTGGGGCCTCAATTTAAGACCTCATCCAAAAGACAGCACCTCCGACAGTGCAGCACTCCCTCAGCACTGCACTGGAGTGTCAGCCTAGCCTTTATGTGCTCAAGTGTCTGGGAGTGGGACTTGAACCCACAACCTCTCAGACTCAGAGGCGAGGGTGCTACCAACTGAGCCACAGCTGACATTATGGGTGGTGGGGGTGGCTTATGAGTCTGACTGCACAGTGCATGGATGGTACATGCCAGTGATTGCACCGTATCTATATGGAGGAGCATCTGACATTGATATGTGACAGTGTCTGTAGCAGGGAGGTAAAGAAAGGAAGAATTTACATTTATATAGTGCCTTTCACACCATCAGTACGCCCTAAAATACTTTGTGACCACTGAACTCTTTGAGGTTAGTCAGTGGCATTCTGTAAGAAAATGTGGTGGCCAATTTGTACAAAGGAAGGAGCCACAAACCACAGATCAGATGGAGGAGCAGTTAATCTACTTTGATGGTGTTGATTGAGGGATGAATGTTGGTCAGGATATCGGGAGAACTCAGTTGGCTCTTCCTCACATAGAGCTGTTCTTTTACATCCCCCGTCACTCGTGATACCTTCATTTTACAAGGCCACCAAGTCTTTCCAGATCTCCAGCGACTGACGGTCTGGCTCCTGAGGGTCAGTCGCTGCCTTAGTTCCTGACCCTCAATGGCAGCCCAGCGCCCAGCCGAACCTAAATGTAGTGAGGCTATTACCCCCATCACAATCAAAAACAAGGTTTGCATCCTCGAACAACACCTGGGGGGCAGGCTAAGGAGCTTTCTGCAGAACAAACCAGTCAAAGTTCCCCCGATCAGCGCGGTGTCCTTCCTTTTCTACAACCTGGCCATTGAAAGAGGTCTTCTCCTGAAGGAGCTGCAACCGGAGACCTCAGCAGATGAGCCGCCAAAACAAGACAGAAGAGACAGAAAATGCTGAGAAGGGAGATCCGCCTGGTCTTTCACAAGCTGGGTGAGATGCTCAGCAAGCCTTGATTCAGGACACTATTTCCTGAGCACTACTAGGACATCTTGCCTTCTCACAGCCATCTTCCCCTTCAGTAAAAGCAAAACTTGCTCTCCCGGTGACACCATTACAAGTGTCTACAAGTGTTGCCATCAGGAGCTACTGCAGCAGTGCCCATTGGTAGCTCCGCCTGGCCCCTGCTGGAAGCCTCCATGTCGCTGTGCCCACTGCGAGCAGGCCCAGGCACAGTGGAAGCCAGTGCCAATCTCGCGCCTCGTTTAGACAAGCTTATCAGCTATTCTGTCCAGTGAGGAGGTCAGATTGCAACTCAAGGCCGGTTATGGCAGTTGTGCAAACAGTCGTGATGAGGGGGTCTGCCACAGATTGTCTTTTGAGGTTGCCATTCTTCCCAAGACACACTACAAACATCCCAACCCGTGCCTCCGCACCTCACATGCACAGCTTGTGGACTCTTCTATACTTTTTGCCATGTGTTGAAAGCTGCTGGGCCCATCCCCCGCCCCCACACCCCATCCCCCGCCCCCCCAAACCTCCCACCCCATCTCCCGCCTCCCCCACCCCCCATTACATGTAACTCCAGTCCCACACCAATGAGGTTGATGCTTAATTACCCTTTGAAGTGCCCTAGCAAGACACTCAGTTGTGTCAAACCGCTACTTGGGCAACTAGGGATGAGCGATGAATGCCTGCCTTGCCAACGACGCCCACAACCTGAGATATATATTAAAGAAATCAAATGGGTTGAGGTTGTGGAGCCAGGTCCCTCTTCTGTTGGGCGCTGCCTACTGCAACAGAGTGAGATAAGGTGATAGCGACGACATGGTCTCTGTGCATTACCATGTGTGACATACCACCTTCTGTAGGGTCTGTCAAGACAGAGATACATCATCCCATCGCATACCAAGCTCCTCGGGCAATGGTTTAGTCCATCGTACAGCCATGGCAGGGGACAAATATAACCCCTCCTCCACTCCAAGTCCTGGATCCTGAAGGGACCCTGTTTGTTCCCCCAGCGCTGACAGATACTGTCCAGAAAAATTCAAGCCATGGCAAATGCACAAAGTCTTTCACCCCCGCCCCCCCCGCACCAACCAAAGAAACACCGGCAGAGGAACGTAGAACATAAGAACCCCCAAAATTGATTGGCATTACAAGGAGGGGCAACTGTGAAGCACCAAATCACCCAGGCTGGGATTCTGTAAAATCAACTGCCGCTGGAAATGTCCTCGTTTACACGGTTCATCCGAGGTTTCTGCCGAACTCCTGCCTAAGTTATGGCGGCCAATGGAGAGAAACCCTGAGGAAATTTCCAGTGATTAGGCCTGCACCTGAACCATCTCCCCAATGACAGGGCAGAACGCCATCTAGTGCACCCCCAGTTCAAAGCCCCTCCACCCAGGAATAGGGGTGGGTTCAGGGGCATCAAAGCAGGGCACGTACAAAGCAATGAAGACAGGAAAATGAGGGTCATCCCATACCCCCAATACAGATAGTCGCACACACACCCTTCGCCAGGACACTTCCTGTCCCCAGCACAGACAGTCACTTCCTGTCCCCACTACAGACGCGCACTTCCTGTCCCCAGTACAGAGGCTGTCACTTCCTGTCCCCACTACAGATGCTCACTTCCTGTCCCCAGTACAGACACTGTCACTTCTTGTCCCCACTACAGACGCTGTCACATGCCTCCCTACAGATGCTGTCACATAATTGTCAGCTTGGCTCAGTGATATCGCTCACCTCTGAGTCAGAAGGTTTCTGGGTTCAAGTCCCGCTCCAGTATCAGAGCACAGAATCTCAGCTGACACTCCAGTGCAGTTATTTTGTTCCCAACCCTCCAGGAATGACCGGGAGTTTCCCAGAATCGGGGGTTCCTCCCCCGAGCGGTGCCTCCCGCAGCCCGGGAGATCAGCGATTTAAATTTCCTGCCGCAGTGCGCCCCCTTGCTCCGTGATGTCACCGGCTCCTGTTGGAGGCGCCTCCAGCTCGGTGGTGTCACCAACAGAGCCGCGACCGCGTGGAGGGCAGTCGGGAGGGGGCTGGGGATTCTGGAATCAGGGGAGACCTCGGCAATCGGGGGGGGTCTCGGCAATCAGGGGGGTCTCGGTTTCCACTCTTCACTTGCTCACGGGTGGCCTCCTGGTACTTGGAACTGTTTAATTAATTTTGTTTGGTAGTCTAACCACCTCCCCTTGAGCATATGGAAGGAGTCCTGGGAGAGCCTGGGTGCAGCCCTGCACCTCTGTGCAGTGATTGTCAGTGTTTGCAGTGCCTCAGTGCTGTAGAACGCTGACAGCACAAACGTCAAAATAAATGTGGCCGTGGTCCCTTTAAGGAAACCGGCTGATGACGCGTCATCAAATGACGTCACCAGACCCGCTTCCTCTAATTGGCCGGCAAACGCGCTGGGCGGGCTCAACAAGCCCCATCAACGGAAAGTCATTCTCCAGAGCGGGATGGAGCTAGCAGCAGGGCCGCAACCCGCCACTGACATCGCCCGCCCTGGACCCGCCGAGGTGAGGAAGATCCATGATTCTATGATTCCAACAGTGACTAAACTTCAAAAGTACTTCATTGGCCGGGAAACGCTTTGGGACATCCTGAGGTTGTGACAGGCGCTGCAGATATGCAAGTTCTATCTTTCTTCCTTCAGTGATGGAGGCAAAGCAAAACCCTCTCCTCAGAACCTGACCTGGGATCATGTGAGCAGGTGCTGAGTGGAGGGGGCGGGTCACCCCTGGAGGTGGGGAAACGTCCCGGAACAGCCTGTCTCACCACCTGGCATCCGCTGACAGAGATCATTGGTGTTGGCCTGGCAACGAGACACAGGCCACGGTCTCGGCTGCAGGTATATTAAGTAAAGGGATTAGGAGCATTGGAACAGGAGGTCATTCAGCCCCTCGAGTTTGTTCCACCATTCAATTAGATCAGGGCTGATCTGTATCTTATCTCCATTTACCCACCTTGGTTCTATAACCCTTAATACCCTTGCCGAACAAAAATCGATCAATCTTGGTTTGGAAATGTTCAACAGCTTTTTGGGGGAGAGAATTCCAGATTTCCACTACTCTTTGTGTGAAGGAGTGCTTCCTGACGTCACCCCTGAGCGGCCTGGCTCTAATTTTATAGGTTATGCCCTCCTTGATCTGGACTCCCCCCACCAGAGGAAATAGCTTCTCTCTATCTACCCTATCAAATCGTTCAATCATCTTTAACACCTCAATTAGTTCACCTCTTCTATACTCAAGGGAATACAAGCCTAGTCAATGCAACCTGGCCTCATAATTTAACCCTTTTAGCCCCGGGTATCATTCTGCTGAATCTGCGCTGCTCCCCCTCCAAGGCCAATATATCCTTCCTGAGGTGCGGGGCCCAGAACTGAACGCAGTGACTCCAGAAATGAGGAACTCGCCCAAATAATTCCTGCAGAAAGCAGAGTGAAGAAGAAGGTGCTGGTGAGGCAAACATGAGGGTGGATCGACTCCTGCGAAAGAGGCAGCCTCTGCTAGTGCGACCCTTACAGGCCACACCCTCCTACCCGGGCTATGCAGACAACCCACTCCAGGAATTGGGAATGGGGTCTCCAGCCTTGGGCGAGGCCGGGCGGGGATCTGTCGCACGGAAGGCCGGCACGACGGCATCCCATGAATGTCCGCCCCCCCCCAGTCTTAAAGAACAGTCTCTTGGATGAGAAACGGTGGGGGAGGGGGTCCTACCAGTGTTCGTCGAGCTGTATCCCAACAAGAGTCAGAGCCTTGAGAAGAAAAGGGGACACAACTTTGGTGGTGGTGGGCGGGGAGGGGAATCCATACCTGACCACATTTTCTGGGGTGTAAAGGTAATTGGATTACTTCAGAGGAGGGTGGGAGTGATTTGAACAACCTTCTCCTGTAAACTGGTTCAGCTGTCGGGCAGTTAAGCTCCCTCCAGACCCACAGCAGGAACTGACACTGACACTGACACGTGGGGGCAGTTGCCATGCCATTCGCCCCCAGTCGTCTAGTATTACGCATATCGGGAATGTGTACTGGACAGCCGAGAGGGAGCTCTGTGTAACAGAGGACTCTGGATCCAACCTGGAGTGAAAAGAAAAAAGAAAGACTTGCATATCTATAGCGTCTGTCACGACCACCGGACGTCTCAAAGGGCTTTACAGCCAATGAAGTACTTTTTGAAGTGTGATCACTGTTGTAATGTGGGAAACGCGGCAGTCAATTTGCACACAGCAAGCTCCCACAAACAGTAATGTGATAATGACCAGATAATCTGTTTTTGATGTTGATTGAGGGATAAATATTGGCCAGGACACCGGGGAGAACTCCCCTGCTCTTCTTTGAAATAGTGCCATGGGATCTTTTACATCCACCTGAGAGAGCAGCCGGGACCTCGGTTTAATATCTCATCTGAAAGACAGCACCTCCGACAGTGCAGCACTCCCTCAGTACTGCACTGGAGTGTCGGCCTAGCTTTATGTGCTCAAGTCCCTGGAGTGGGACTTGAACCCACAACCTTCTGACTCGAGAGGCGAGGGTGCTACCCACTGAGCCACGGCTGACACTAAGTGACATCTCAAGCGCTCCTTCCTCTCTGACCCTGCAACTCGGGCTATTTCTTTCTGTTTCTGTTATGTGGAATTCTGAAACACGATCTGTTTGTGTTCTGGGAATGTCGCTCTCTATTAATAGGGGTGTTCTGCTTTTCTAATAATCCCCTGACAAGATTCAGCAACTCTCTTTTGCCGTTTCTAAAAGTCTGGCGACTTTCTATCTGTCGATGTGACAATTGATAGCTGTCCAACCAGTACCACCTGGCATTGGATCATGGGGCAGAGCCTGTGCTCGAAGGGACAGGCAGGGACTCACGTTGGGGGCGAGCTGTGTCCTGCACGGGGTACAGAACCCTGAATTCTCATTTCCCCCCCACGGCACTGACTTTAAGCTGGGGTACAGTCCTGCGGGCACCAGTCACCCTCCCGTACTGCAACCGGACCCCAGGCAGTGACTGTCCGGCCGCTGTTCACCCGTGATAACCAAATCCACTCCTGCCAACATCCACACACGGCTGGTTAGCGATCAGGAGCTGCTATCTGTTTTCCGCCTGCATACTCCAGGGCACAGCAGTGGAGCAGAAGATCTTGCCTTTATATAACGCCTTTTATGATCTCCACACTTCGCAAAGCACGTTACAAACAAGCAGGTACTTTTGGAAGTGTAGTCACTGTTGTAATGTAAGAAAACACGGTGGTCAATTTGCACTCAGCAAGGCCCCACAAACGGCAATGAGATAATGATCAGATTTTTAGCGATGTTGGTTGAGGGATAAATATTGGCCCAGGACACTGGGGAGAAGTCCCCTGCTCTTCTTCGAATCGTGGCCGTGGGATCTTTTACATCCACCTGAAAGGCCAGACCGGGCTTCAGTTTAACGTCTACATCCGAAAGACGGCAGTGCAGCACTCCCTCAGCACAGCACTGGAGTGTCAGCCTAGATTACAGCTCTGGAGTGGGGACTTGACCCCACAACCTTCCAACTCAGAGGCGAGAGCGCTCCCCACTGAGCCCCGGAAACCAGGCCTCGCCTGCCCTCCTGACCTCACCTCTCAGCCCTGCGGGTGCAGTCTGGCGCAGGAGCGAGTCAGGGTGACTGATACCAGTCTCTCCCCATGTGTGAATCTGGCCGCTGCCACAGGTAATTGAATAGAGTCAGAGCTATCGGGCTGCCCAAGTGTCTCTCCTCCGGCGGTCTGGCGACTCAGCCGTAGCTGTTTCTCTGTGGTTGTGCCGATCCTGGGTGTGTATCGGTCTCCCTGGCAGTGAACACGGGTCTGTCTCCCCAGGAGACCGGTTGCAAGTACTTGTCTCTATCTCACCAACGGCACCACATTGAGCAGCCTAAAGACGTATATCTATCTGTGCTCAGAGTGTCTGGCACAGGGTCGTGTGACGGCACGTAATGTTACTGAGCGGAGCAGTGTGCTGCACACACCACCTGTCGTACTGCACCGTACACTTCTCCTGCAATAGTCCAGCCTGCTGAATCAGACACTTAAACACCCGCTCCCTCCACCATCAGTGTTGCAGTGTGTACTATCCACAGGATGCACTGCAGCAACTCGTCGAGGCTTCTTCGGCAGCACCTCCCAAACCCACAATCTCCACCACCTAGAAGGACAAGGCCAGCAGGCGCATGGGAACACCACCACCTCCAAGTTCCCCTCCAAGTCACACACCATCCTGACTTGGAAATATATCGGTCGATCCTTCATCGTCGCTGGGTCAAAATCCTGGAACTCCATCCCTAACAGCACTGTGGGAGCACCTGCACCACACGGACTGCAGCGGTTCAAGAAGGCGGCTCACTACCACCTTCTCAAGGGGCAGTTAGGAATGGGCAATAAATGCTGGCCTTGCCAGCGACGCCCACATCCCAGGAATTAATTTTTAAAAAACTTGAGGAAAAATGCCAGCTTAATTAATTAACTACCATTAAGCCTTTGAGGACTGAGTGACCTTTTGCGTTTTCATTGTGTGAATGATTGCACAGAATATGAAAAAAATGCTGTAAATTTCTAATTATGAAGTGGAACCAGAGTAGTTATGTCATTGTAACAGCATTTCCTTTTTCCCATTCCACAGTCGAAGTGCCAGTAGAGCCAGCTGTGCACACGACAACAGAGTATTAGGAGGAGATTTAGGGGGAAAAATTCGGTTGCTTTGCGCCTCCTGTTAGCACCCCCTCGGGCGCTAACGGGGCGCAAAGCACCTAGCGCCCGGGCACGGTGCCGCTAACACCTCCCGCGAAATTCAGCGGGAGGTTAGCGGCGGTAGTAGCCGGTTGCGCCCCGCGGCGCTGCGCCTCCGGCAATGACGTCATCATCGCGTGCAGCGCCCTACTCGCTCCCCGGCCGTAAACTTCGCTCGCGCCCCCTGACCTACCGCCGACGCTGTGTCCGACAGGGTCAGGGGGGTGTTTTTGCGGCCGGGTCGGTGATAATTAAAGGGCAGGTGCCGGGCGACAATTTTTTTTCGGGCCGCCTGCCAGCACCTGCCCCCTCTGGCCTCCTCCTGCGGGGTGCCGGCCGCGATCGGTCAGCCCGGCGCTCCTCTTGAGTGCCGGGCTCTTTTGCCGGCACCCCGCTCCCCGGTGGTCCAGCAGGGCCCCGGTGCGCGCTGCGCTAGGCCCCTCCCCTTTAATCAGGGGAGGGAGGCCTGCATTACCGCGGCGCTATGTGCCGACACGCATGGCGCTGTTGCACCTAGCGCCACGATATTCAATGGGAGCGCCCCAAGAGGGAGGGGGAGCGCTTCCTGTAGCACCCCACCCCCTGCTTGGGGCGCTACCTTTCAATTTCGGGCGCGGGGGTGGTAACTTTTTCGGGGAGCTAAAAGTAGCACCCTGGCGAAGTTAGCGTCCCAAAGGGGGCGCGACCCAATTTTTCCCCCTTAAACTTTCCCAGTCATTGCTGCCTTAGCTAATCTCATTCAGGCATCAGTGGTGGCTCGAAGATCATGCTCAACCGGGCCAAGGAGTGGGAAAAATCGGCCAGGGTTACCCCCCCCTCCTGATCAGTGAGTCCCAGCTAACAGAGCAGACCTGGGGGGAAATTGGACGAGAGCAGGAACAGCTGTGATGCCCCCTGTGGTTAAATAGCTTCATCGACGCTCACTGCCTTGGTCCGGACATGAAGGGTGGCCACTTGGGGAGGTACTTGAGAAGCAGCTCCGAGTGTAAGTCGGTGTCTCCAGCTCGGGAGGGGAGAAAGCTGAGAACAAGACGGCAATCAGCTCCAGGCTGGCAGCATGAAGAGCAACTCTCCGTTCCTGCCTTCTGGTGTTTTCAGGTCTTCAATTGGCAGTGAAATTTATTCTGTGATTAACACCGCCTCTTTTTCCAAAGGCCGTATCCACCCTGCTCTGCTCAGACCTATCAGACAGCAGGTAACTGATAGACCATTCACTTGGATTCAGCTGGCTGGGCAAAGCGAGGGTCTGATCGCTCAGTGAATGAGGAGCCCAACAGCAGATGTGTGTCATCTGTCACGGGTAACTCGCCTCCCCGCTCACCCCCCACCACCCCCGCCCATCAGATGGGGATAGTCCTCTCTTCCCCTGGCAAAGTACATCAATGAGGACGACCCGAAAGGGATGAGGAAATCGCAGACCCAGAAATGGGCGTTGAGTCGACTAATGCTGCTCCGTTCTGTCTGTGGGCTCGAAATGACCCCTTTAATCTACCGAGGGAAACTTCTGTATAAATACTCCCCGATTCATTTGGGACTTCATAATGTTAAAGTCTCCACTTCCAGCAAACCCCTTCATAGGTACACAGGACCTCAGCACCCGAGTACACGAGACCTCAGGCACCCGAGTACACAGGACCTCAGGCACCCGAGTACACGGAACCTCAGGCACCCGAGTACACGAGACCTCAGGCACCCGAGTACACAGGACCTCAGACACCCGAGTACACAGGACCTCAGGCACCCGAGTACACGGGATCTCAGGCACCCGAGTACACAGGACCTCAGGCACCCGAGTACACGGGATCTCAGGCACCCGAGTACACAGGACCTCAGGCACCCGAGTACACAGGACCTCAGGCACCCGAGTACACAGGACCTCAGGCACCCGAGTACACGGGACCTCAGGCACCCGAGTACACAGGACCTCAGGCACCCGAGTACACAGGACCTCAGGCACCCGAGTACACGGGACCTCAGGCACCCGAGTACACGGGACCTCAGGCACCCGAGTACACGGGACCTCAGGCACCTGAGTACACGGGACCTCAGGCAGGCAGCTACAGAGGGGATCAGGTGCTCCGGTACAAAGGACTGGGGTATGCAGGTCTGATGTTGTCCCCCAGGCCCCTCCAAGTCTTCTTCTTCCAATATCATTTCTAAATCCATCACTTCGCCCGAGATTTCTGTCTGCTCTCCTAATCTCCCTCTTCCTGGCTCGGGGCGAATTCCATGTCCTACACCCATCCGTGAAGCACCTTGGGAGATTCCATTGTTAAAGGTACTTATGCAAATTCAAGTTGTTGCTGATGTTAATGCCACCTTCTCTTCTTCAGATAAAATCTGTGATCAGATCAGTGACGCCGTGCTGGATGCCCATCTAAAGCAGGATCCTGACGCCAAGGTAGCGTGCGGTGAGTGAGTTGCATCATCATCAGTCTAGAACAGTGTGGTGGTTTCAGATGCTTGACTGTTTGACCCAGGAAGGATTTTGGATAAATGTTATATTAGAGCCATGCTATTAAATTAAATTCAGCACAACAGAGGTTAAATATTCTATTCTCTAGAGAAGAGAGGGCTGAGGGGTGGCCTGATAGAGGTCTTTCAAATCATGAAGGGGTTTGATAGGGTAGACATAGAGAAGATGTTTCCATTTGTGAGGGAGACCAGAACTAAGAGTCATGAATATAAGATAGTCACTAATCATAGAATCATAGACGATAGGAGCAGGAGTAGGCCATTCGGCCCCTCGAGCCTGCTCCGCCATTTAATGAGATCATGGCTGATCATCCAAATTCAGTACCCTGTCGCTGCCTTCTCCCCATATCCCTTGATCCCTTTAGCCTTAAGAAATATATCTAACTCCTTCTTGAATATATTTAATGAATTGGCCTCAACTGCCTTCTGTGGTAGAGAATTCCACAGGTTCACCACTCTCTGGGTGAAGAAATTCCTCCTCATCTCTGTCCTAAATGGCTTACCCCTTATCCTTAGACTGTGACCCCTGGTTCTGGACTCCCCCGCCATCGGGAACAGCCTTCCTGCATCTAGTCTGTCTAGTCCTGTTAGAATTTTATAAGTTTCAATGAGATCCCCTCTCATTCTTCTAAACTCCAGCGAGTATAAGCCTAATCGACCCAATCTCTCCTCATACGTCATTCCTGCCATCCCAGGTATCAGCCTGGTGAATCTTCGCTGCACTCCCTCCATGGCAAGAACATCCTTCCTCAGATAAGGCGACCAAAACTGCACACAATACTCAAGATGTGGTCTCACCAAGGCTCTGTACAACTGCAGCAAGACATCCTTGTTCCTGTACTCGAACCCTCTCGCTACGAAGGCCAACATGCCATTTGCCTTCTTAACCACCTGCTGCACCTGCATGCTTACCTTCAGCGACTGGTGCACAAGGACACCCAGGTCTCGTTGCACTTCCCCTTCTCCCAATCTATTGCTGTTCAGATAATAATCTGCCTTCCTGTTTTTGCCACCAAAGTGGATAACCTCGCATTTATCCACATTGTACTGCATTTGCCATGCATCTGCCCAATCACCCAACCTATCCAAATCATACTGGAGTTTCTCGGCATCCTCCTCACAGCACACACGCCCACCCAGCTTTGTGTCGTCTGCAAACTTGGAGATATTACATCTAGTTCCCTTGTCTAGATCATTAATATATATTGTGAATAAATCCAATAAGGAATTCAGGAGAAACTTCTTTACCCAGAGAGTGGTGAGAATGTGGAACTCACTACCACAGGGAGTGGTTGAGGCAAATAACATTGATGCATTTAAGGGGAAGCTAGATAAGTACATGAGGGAGAAAGAAATAAAAGGCTATGCTGGTAGGGTGAGATGAAGTAGGGTGGGAGGAGGCTCGTGTGGAGCAGAAACATCAGCATGGGCCTGTTGGGCCGAATGGCCTGTTCCTGTGCTGTAAATTCGATGTAAATTCACAACACACAGCTTTTGGGAATGCAGCTTTGAATTCCGATTTGAATGAAGAACTTAGACCCAGATAAGCCAGCTGGCCGAGTGGTGCATCCTGCCCACCACATCAGCTTGAGACACTAGATGCTCATTAAAGTTATTCTCGTATACATTGAGACATTATGTTAGAATGATTACTTTGTCACTCAGTAGAGCAGGGGTTTGACTGGTCAGTCATGTGGGTGGGGTAAATTTCTGATTTGATTGGCAGTTTGACTGGCCAATCCCTGGGCACACAAAGCTGGGGGAGGGTCAGAGGTCAAGCCTTTGATTGCCAGTCTGGCTAAGAACATGGCTTTAATACTCTGTCCATGAATACAGCAGTGTATCTGTATGACTTAATTAATGCACTATATATAAATGATACACCTAACATTTCAATTACATTGCCCTTACAATGGAGTGCTATAACCAGAAACCTTCGCTCAGGAAGGTTTGGGCTAGCTTGAACCCCTCTTTAAACAGAGTGCAGTGGAGCTGCCCCAGATCAGGAGACAGGATGCTGAGGCTGAGACTGCATCGGGTCAGGAGATCATTGCAAAGGTTCAAGGCTTGAGGCTGGGCCATGACAGAGGCCTTGAGCTGGGTGAGAGGGCTGGCATCCCTCTGGCCTCTCTGAAAATGCAAAAATCTCCGGGCAGCCTGTGCCGCACATTCACCACCCTTGTGAGAAGTACTTTCATCTAAACTGTTTAACTTCCCTCGCCTAAACTCAAGTCAGTTTCCCTGGTCATTGGAGTTTATCTGTACCCCTCGGGACATTGTAAACTTTGATAAAGTCGTCACTGGGCCTGTCCTGGATCTGAGAGTATGGCGGAGGCAGGGTCTGTGATTGGTGATTGGAACTGGTCAACTTTTATAGAATGTGGGTGATTATGGAATGTGATTGATTACCGTTTGTGCAATGTGATTGGTGAGATTACCAAAGCAGAGAATAACCAATTAGAAAGCAGCAAAACAAAGATCCTGCAGAATTTAACCAATCAGAAGGAATAGCATGGCAGATACAGGCAGCAAGCAATAAATAATTATAGACCAGAGCCGAGGTACACACTGACGTTTGGTTGAGGGCGACAGTCCCAAGCAGTGACTTGCTCAAGGGCTGTATGGTTGTCACCAGGTGGGCATCATCTGATGTTGAACAAAAAGCAATGCTATGGAGGTGGGCTTACCCAGACTCCATAGCTCTAGTGAAAGTACCCTATTAGATCTATAGATCTGTGGATTTAATGGATGGTTTTCGTTGGCACTACTGCGCAGTTTTGGTCTCAGTACCTAAGGAAGGATATACTTGCCTTAGAGTGGGTGTAACGATGGTTCACTAGATTGATTCCTGGGATGCAAGGGTTGTCCTATGAGGAGAGTTTGAGTACAATGGGCCTATATTTTCTGGGGTTTAGAAGAATGAGAGGCAATCGCATTGACATATACAAAATTATTAGAGGGCTTGACTGGGTAGATGCTGAGAGGCCGTTTCCCCTGGCTGGAGAGTCTAGAACTATGGCTCATAGTATCAGGATAAGGGGTTGGCCATTTAGGACTGAGATGAGGAGAAATTTCTTCCTTCAGAGGGTTGTGAATCTTTGGAATTCTCTACCCCAGAGGGCTGTGGATGTTCAGTCGATGAGTATATTCAAGACAGAGATCGATAGATTTTTGGACACTAAGACAATCAAGAGATTTGAGGATCGGGCAGGAAAGTGGAGTTGAGGTAGAAGATCAGCCATGATCTCATTGAATGGCGGAGCAGGCTCGAGGGGCCGAATGGCCGACTCCTGCTCCTATTTCTTATGTTCTTGTGTTCTTTCAGTCCCCAGTCAGAAAATGAAAAATGAAACTACAACGATGGGATTTACCAGCACAGTGCAGACAGGCGCTATCTTGCAGGGAATAATTGGCTGGCTAGTTTGAAGGACCAGAACCAGAGTAGGATTACAAAGAGGTTTGGAAGGGTCTCAGTCAGACCATAAAATGAGAACTTGCTGGTTTACAGTCACCCATTCTTGGCGCCTAAGCAAAGCTGTTAACTTAGTAACAGGTAGTATCATGGACTCGTCCCCACTAAGATTTGGGTAGACATTCAGGCAGTACACGTTCTGAGTTGGCATTCGGCCACTGGCCGCTCACACTGATAAATTGCGGTGTGTCGCCCACACTTTTCGTTTCATTAACAGATGGAAAATAGTGAGCAGCACTTCCACTATCTGTGGCCAGTCAGCGAGAGCCCAGCCTCAAACCCAGAAAATCAGCCCTTCAATCTCATTTCAATTCGGGTTCTTAACAGCCGACAGACAGAGGGCACCTTCATCCCATCAGGCTGGCTGGAGTCAACCTAGGTTCCAGATGAAAAGGCCAGCGTTGTAACAGAATATGCTGCTTAATTCTCTGTATAGTGGAGACAACCCCAGGCCTTTGTTTATATCTGAAGAATGTAACAACTCCCTGCTGATCTTGCATCTGGGGCCTTGAACTTGGGGTTTATTGTTGTACGTTTGTTGGGCCAGATAAGAACATAAGAAATAGGAGCAGGAGTAGGCCATTCGGCCCTTCGAGCCTGCTCCGCCATTCAATGAGATCATGGCTGATCTTCTGCCTCAACTCCATTCACCGACCCTATCGCCATATCCCTTGATGCCCTTACTAGTCAGAAATCTATCGACTTCTGTTTTGAATATACCCAATGACTGAGCCTCGACAGCCCTCTGGGGTAGAGAATTCCAAAGATTCACCATCCTCTGTGTGAAGAAATTTCTTCTCATCTCAGTCCTGAATGGCCTACCCTTTATAATGAGGCTGTGGCCCCTGGTTCTAGACTCCCCAGCCAAGGGAAACATTCTCCCAGCATCCACCCTATCAAGCCCTGTAATAATTTTGTATGCTTCAATGAGATCCCCTCTCATTCTTCTGAATTCAAGAGAATACAGGCCTAGTTTACTCAATCTCTTCTCATACGACAGTCCCGCCATCCCAGGAATCAATCTCGTGAACCTTTGTTGCACTCCCTCTATGGCAAGTATATCCTTCCTTAGGTAAGGAGACCAAAATTGTACACAGTACTCCAGGTGTGGTCTCACCAAGGCCCTATATAATTGGAGTAGGACTTCTTTACTCCTGTACTCAAATCCTCTTGTAATGAAGGCCAGCAGATCACCGTTAAGCAGCAGTCCCAGTGCTCTCGGTGCTCCGAGAGTGTCTGGACCAAGGGCAGACATGGTACTGAGCCTGTCTGGGGATGGGCCAAGCAGCAAGAGGTTGAAAACAGGCAGCCATAGCTCACCACGACGAATCAGTTCAGCAAGGCCTGGTATTTTTTGGACACTAAGGGAATCAAGGGATATGGGGATCGGGTTGAGGTAGAAGATCAGCCATGATCTTATTGAATGGCGGAGCAGACTCGAGGGGCCGAATGGCCGACTCCTGCTCCTATTTCTTATGTTCTTAGGTATGAGGCCAAGTGGTGCTCTGAGCAGTTTTAAACTTTTAAAATTCACCTTATTAGTTAATTTTGCTAAATTACTCATGCAATATTAGTGACTCTACTGTTAGTTGGAATGTGGCTAGGTACCAACTCAAAGAACATCCTCTCTTTAAACGTTGTGCCATTTTGTATCCAACAAAGATTCAGTGGGTGCTGGGCATCACCCCAGGGTGGCACGTTGTCCTTTCTGTTGCGACTTGGGTTTGAATCCAACTCACAATGACAGAAAAAGAAAGACGTGCATTTATATAGCGCCTTTTCATAAACCTCAGGTCGTCCCAAAGCGCTTTGCAGCCAATGAAGTAGTTTTGAAGTGTAGGATGTCGGTGCCACCTCTCTCTGCCAGCTCTAAGTTTCCCACAATGAATTTGGCAGTCTAGCCCAGTCTGTTTTAACTTGTCCCATTACCATCTCCTTTTGCCTCGCACCATCATCCCTTTTGTCTTTTAATCTTTCCTGCCTTCCACCCTATCACAGACCTTCCCTTTTGTTCTTTCCTCCTCTCCCCCCTTCCCCTGCCCCCGCACTCGCTTAAAAACCTGTTCCATCTCTAACTTTTTCCAGTTCTGACGAAGGGTCATCGACCTGAAACGTTAACTCTGTTTCTCTCTCCACAGATGCTGCCTGACCTGCTGAGTGTTTCCAGCATTTTCTGTTTTTATTTCAGATTTCCAGCAGCTGCAGTATTTTGCTTTTGTACCAGCCCAGTCTCTGATGGGCACAAGAACCGAGTACAAAACCACCCACAATTCAACATAAACTTGATCATCTCACTCTGACAGACCTGAGTAGGGAATGTTCTCGGAGGCTGTTGGGTCAAGCAATGAGAGGCTGTGAAGGGCATTTGTAGGAGCGCAGAAGCTTCACCCCATATCTAACCATGCTCTACCTGACCTGGCTGTGCTTGATGCTGACACCTGGGCACTCGAAATGGAAAGTGTCTCAATCCCCAGTGCTGACACCTCTCCTCGTGACGAACAACTAAGCAAAATGTCTCCAAATCTATGAGATCAGCCTCCGAGCTCATTGCCATTTCCCTCCTGTTTCCCACAGAGACTGTCTGCAAGACCGGGATGGTACTGTTATGTGGGGAGATCACCTCTCGTGGCGTTGTTGATTACCAGAAGGTGGTGAGGGACACGATACAGTATATTGGATATGATGATTCTGCGAAAGGTCAGTGAAAGGTCACTCGGCGTCAACTTTATCTCACCTAAGAGACCAACAATTTGTATAGCGCAGGGAATGAACCATCATTTAAAAGTCTCATGAACTCACTGTGAGGTATTTCTCAATTTAATTCTATACCGATTGACGTAAGAAACCTACTAGGCACTTGGTCGAAGCGTTAAACAAAGCTTTAATCAACTGTTTTACAACATGGAGATCTAGTTGTGTCCTTTACTAGTTCCTGTTGAGGAATGTCCTAAGCAAGCTGGGCCCATGCCCGAGTATTTATACTCTCCCTGGACAGCGCCACCAGCAGGTTGCCCAGTATTATTTCATACATGAATGACAAGATTCATGTCACTGATTCTACTCAATTGCTAAACACAATGAAAACTATCTCAAAGTATCTTCAGTTTGCTGGGCTCCTCTGCTGATGGTACAGACTCAAGCTGGGGGTCGTCCCCTGGTAGAACCCTCCCGTACCTCGACCAAGTCATCATTCTTCATGTGTGAGCCCAGACAGTGATATTCAACCTTGCGAGGTATCATAGCCAACCCCAGTCCTATCCTTGTGCTGATTCTGTACGGGTGCACTTTCTACCCTCTGCCAGTGCGCTGCGGGCAAATGTAGCATCTCCACTGCTGCTGTCCCAGTTGAGGTCTGGTAACTCAGCACAAAGCTCCCAGTCTGTGTAGTTCAGTTACACGCTGTCGCTGTCTGTACCGTTCACCCAAAATCTGCAACTGTTAAACTCACTCACCAACACCAGCCAAGCCTAATCACAGCACTGCCCTCACTCACTGACAGCAGTAACAGCCTGCCCACTCCCAGCACTAATGCATAGCCCTCACTCACTGACGCTGGTGTACGAATGGTTCATGACTCCTAAAATCTCCCTAGATCCACAGTCAGTGCCATATAATGCTAGAAATTGAACCGTGCCACGCTAATATTCAAATGCAGAATGTGCTCATTATTCTGTCTATTTGTGAAGGAGGGCTGGGCCTGCTCACTTCCGATAGGTTAACATCTTGGAATTTAACAAGAACTCGTTTCCAAACGTTCTAATATTTGTACAAACAAAATAACTCACAACAAGACATTAGCAATTTAATCATCGGTGAGGTTTCTATTGCTGTTGTGTTCTAAAACACTGATCACTGGACACAGTTCTGGTCACTGGCACTGGTCTCTGGACACAGTTCTGGTCATTGGCACTGGTCTCTGGACACAGTTCTGGTCTCTGGCACTGGTCTCTGGACACAGTTCTGGTCACTGGCACTGGTCTCTGGACACAGTTCTGGTCTCTGGCACTGGTCTCTGGACACAGTTCTGGTCTCTGGCACTGGTCTCTGGACACAGTTCTGGTCATTGGCACTGGTCTCTGGACACAGTTCTGGTCTCTGGCACTGGTCTCTGGACACAGTTCTGGTCACTGGCACTGGTCTCTGGACACAGTTCTGGTCTCTGGCACTGGTCTCTGGACACAGTTCTGGTCATTGGCACTGGTCTCTGGACACAGTTCTGGTCATTGGCACTGGTCTCTGGACACAGTTCTGGTCATTGGCACTGGTCTCTGGACACAGTTCTGGTCTCTGGCACTGGTCTCTGGACACAGTTCTGGTCACTGGCACTGGTCTCTGGACACAGTTCTGGTCACTGGCACTGGTCTCTGGACACAGTTCTGGTCTCTGGCACTGGTCTCTGGACACAGTTCTGGTCTCTGGCACTGGTCTCTGGACACAGTTCTGGTCATTGGCACTGGTCTCTGGACACAGTTCTGGTCTCTGGCACTGGTCTCTGGACACAGTTCTGGTCACTGGCACTGGTCTCTGGACACAGTTCTGGTCTCTGGCACTGGTCTCTGGACACAGTTCTGGTCATTGGCACTGGTCTCTGGACACAGTTCTGGTCATTGGCACTGGTCTCTGGACACAGTTCTGGTCATTGGCACTGGTCTCTGGACACAGTTCTGGTCTCTGGCACTGGTCTCTGGACACAGTTCTGGTCACTGGCACTGGTCTCTGGACACAGTTCTGGTCACTGGCACTGGTCTCTGGACACAGTTCTGGTCACTGGCACTGGTCTCTGGACACAGTTCTGGTCACTGGCACTGGTCTCTGGGCACAGTTCTGGTCACTGGACATAGTTCTGATCATTGGCACTGGTCTCTGGACACAGTTCTGGTCACTGGCACTGGTCTCTGGACACAGTTCTGGTCACTGGACATAGTTCTGATCATTGGCACTGGTCTCTGAACACAGTTCTGGTCACTGGCACTGGTCTCTGGGCACAGTTCTGGTCACTGGACACTTGTCCGGTGAGTTGGAAAGCAAAGGGAAAAGGAAAGTTCTGCATTTAAATGTCTAAATTCTGTGCTGTGTGTGGTGTCCTCTTATATGTGTACATGTTGATGATCGAGCTGGGCTCTGACCGTGTTTTGGCCGTGTACAGGCTTTGACTACAAGACCTGCAATGTGCTGGTTGCTTTGGAGCAGCAGTCACCAGACATCGCACAGGGTGTTCATCTAGACAGAGACGAGGAAGACATTGGCGCTGGAGACCAGGTGTGTTAATGTCCTGCGCCACTCAGTGACCACTACATTACTGAGGCCACTGGCCGTCACAATCCAGTGGGCACTCTGAGGCACTGAGCACAGAGTGTTGTGTTACTGACCTTTGCAAAATACTGGCCGTCACGAAGAATCAATGACCGTGGGAACATATTGTTGCTTATTATTGGAACACAATGTGCTGGTGCACTATCCATCTCAACTCCTTGCCTTCAAAGATCAGAGCTTGTGACCTGTTCAAGCACTGATCACAATTAATAAATTCCTGGGAGGTCCATTGTTTAGGGATCAAAGTACAAAGCTCCCCCTCTCTCACCACCTTTCACCCCAAGCGAAATCAAGTTCTGTTTTTTTTGGCCTCGTGTCCCTGCAGTAGTAGCGAGTGAGTGCTGGGATCCAATCCCAAGCACGAGGCTCTACCTTAGCTCACATTCCAGCTTCAGGTCCTGCAGTGGGCGAGTCTCCCTGCTGTAGAGTAAAGTCAAGGTACCGTCAGGAGGGCAGAGGTTCATAGGGTTGACAAGAAGCTGGTCGGCCCAGCTTGCTGATCCGGCTGTAGGCTGGCACAGACTGACTCAGGCCTAGGACAGTGGGTACTTGGTGAGTGGCTCAAGAAACTGTGCAAGAAACACAGAAAGCTAGCATGCAGGTACAGCAAGCAATAAGGAAGGCAAATGGCACGTTGGCCTTTATTGCAAGGGGGATGGAGTATAAGAGTAAGGAAGTCTTGCTACAATTGTACATGGCCTTGGTGAGACCACACCTGGAGTACCGTGCACAGTTTTGGTCTCCTTATCTAAGGAAGGATATACTTGCCTTGGAGGTGGTGCAACGAAGGTTCACTAGATTGATTCCTGGGATGAGAGGGCTGTCCTATGATGAGAGATTGTGTAGAATGGGCCTATATTCTCTGGAGTTTAGAAGAATGAGAGGTGATCTCATTGAAACATACAAGATTCTGAGGGGGATTGACAGGGTAGATGCTGAGAGGTTGTTTCCCCTGGCTGGAGTGTCTAGAACTAGGGGGCATAGTCTCAGGATAAGGGGTCGGCCATTTAAGACTGAGATGAGGAGAAATTTCTTCACTAAGAGGGTTGTGAATCTTTGGAATTCTTTGCCCCAGAGGGCTGTGGATGCTGAGTCTTTGAGTATATTCAAGGCTGAGATAGATAAATTTTTGGACTCTAGGGGAATCAAGGGATATGGTGATTGGGCGGGAAAGTGGAGTTGAGGTCGATGATCAGCCATGATCTTATTGAATGGCGGAGCAGGCTCAAGGGGCCGTGTGGCCGACTCCTGCTCTTACTTCTTATGTTCTTATGTTCTCAGACTGTCTTGGGCCTCTGCAGGAGGCAGCCTTGGGACATCCTGCAGCAGTGAGAGATGAACATGTGACTATATCACTGTTGTCAACTTCAGACCCATGTGCAAATGGCCACCATCGTTGTTTAAAATCCTTGAAACTCCAAACCAGATTGACTATGAAACCAATATAATGTTGGACTCCCATCACTATCGACAGTGTTGAGTCCTACAGCACGGTGTTGGTGATGCAATGCTAAGCTTGAAATAAAAAAGTACGCGGTACTTAACTTAGAGGTTAGCCTTGTTTATGTGTCAGCCGTAGCTCATAGCACTCTCACCTCTGAATCAGAAGGTCATGGGGTCAAGTCCCACTCCAGAGACTTGAGCACAATAATCTAGGCTGACACTCCAGTGCAGTGCTGAGGGAGTGCTGCACTGTCGAAGGTGCTTTTTTTCTGATGAGACGTTAAACTGAGGCCCCGTCTGCTCTCTCAGGTGGATGTAAAAAAAAATCCCATCACGCTATTTGAAGAAGAGATAGGGAGTTAGCCCTGGTGTCCTGGCCAATATTTATCCCTCAACCAACATCACTAAAACAGATTATCTGGTCATTATCACATTGCTGTTTGTGGGATCTTGCTGTGCGCATATGGGCTGCCGCGTTTCCTTCATTACAACAGTGACTACACGTCAAAAGTACTTCATTGGTCGTAAAGTGCTTTGGGACGTCCTGAGGTCATGAAAGGCGCTATACAAATACAAACCTTTCTTTGTAACTCCAGAGTTTGTGCACAGCACTCAAAATGGTGGTTGTATCATCTGTTTGCACACTAATAGTGACAGTGCGGTTCACACTCGGCACCTGACTGTCCGTCTTCTACTGTACAGTGTAGTGTAAAGCAGTCCAAAGAATATCCAGCGCACATAATCTGAGTCCAAGTTAGACACCGTGCTACAAAGGGGCCCATTGCTATCAATCAGCCTGAAGATTTTAGACTGGTGATAAATAGTTTGGGGGCTGACCCAGGCTCCACTGATATCAATGGAAACGGGACCCAGACAGCTGCTAACGTGCTATACTCTGAGCCATTCCGTACTCTGTGAACTCTGCTGTCTCGGAGCATCAGGTGTCTCCCGGGTTATTAGCAGCTACGGAACAGGACTGACTGTTGCATGAGACAAGGCCGTGATTCCAAGAGGCAGTGTGTCGCCCTTGGTGTCGGCTCTCGTGCTGTAATGCTGGGCTCAGGAGGCCTCCTGAAGGGAATATTTTTCATCGTTGCCCAGGATTACTTTGCCACATTTTTTTTTTGCCAGGAAGGGGATTTGGGCTTCTCTGATTTGGGATTATGTTCAAGACTAAAAATCCAAAGCCAAAAGCAAATTATGTTACCTGGGCTGCAGCGCTTCAGCTATGAAGAGAGACTGGTCAGGCTGGGGTTTGTTTTCCTTAGAGCAGAGAAGGCTGAGGGGGGACCTGATTGAGGTGTACAAAATTATGAGGGGCATAGATAGGGTAGATAGAAAGGAACTTTTCCCCTTAGTAGAGAGGTCAATAACCAGGGGGAATAGTTTCAAGATAAGGGGCAGGAGGTTTGGAGGGGATTTGAGGAAAAACTTTTTCACCCAGAGGGTGATTGGAATCTGGAACTCACTGCCTGAAAGGGTGGTAGAGGCAGGAACCCTCACAACATTCAAGAAGTATTTAGATGAGCACTTGAAACGCCATAGCATACAAGGCTACGGACCAAGTACTGGAAAATGGGATTAGAATAGACAGGGCTTGATGGCCGGCGCGGACACGATGGGCCGAAGGGCCTTTTTCTGTGCTGTATAACTCTATGACTCTAAATTGCAAACTTGCAGACCCTGAAACAATCCAGGAGAGATCTCGGACACAGGCCCACACACAATCCACGAGAGATCTCGGACACCGCTCCACACCACCCAGCAGTTTGCCTGAGAACTCAGACGCAGATCAACCCCATGTCCTAAAAGGAACCTAGACATGACCATGATCCCCTCCCCCACTGTCCACCAGGGTGGTCGGACAGACCCCCTTCCCACTCCGCCCCCCCACCCTCCACCCCACCCATTGTCTACCAGGGAACTAAGACAGTGACCACCCGATCACAGCCCACCACGTAGCCCAGAGACCCTCTGCCACAACTAGCCTGGGGGCTCGGCCAAGGTCATGCCAGCCAGCTGAAGGACAAAGTGTGAGAGTGACCGGCAAAGACCATCATGTGTCATTGAACGAGAGAATACAACAGGAGCACAACTGGAGCATGTCACGCTGTCGAAGGACAGATGGCAGTGACTGAATTGGGGTGGTGCCAGGTCTCTGAAGGAGAGGGGCTCTGACACTCAGTGCACACACATGGAAACCTAGGAGACCGTCCCCTTCACTCCAGGAAGTACTCAGCAGGTCGGGCAGCACCTGTGGAGCGGGAAACAGAGTTCACGTTGAAGAATGTAATTCTATGTAATAGCTAGTGACCCCTGACCCAGGAAACTGGGCTGGGGTCACAGGAATGTAGGAACAGGAGGAGGCCATTCGGCTCCTCGAGCCTGTGCCACCATTCAAGTATGAGAAGTCGCACAACACTAGGTTATAGTCCAACAGTTTTATTTGAAATCACAAGCTTTCGGAGCGGCTGCTCCTTCTCTTCACTTCACCTGACGAAGGAGCAGCGCTCCGAAAGCTTGTGATTTCAAATAAAGCTGTTGGACTATAACCTGGTGTTGTGCGACTTCTCACATTTGTCCACCCCAGTCCAACACCGGCATCTCCGCATCATGACCATTCAAGTAGGCTGATCTGTGTTTGAACTCCATTGACCTGCCTTGGCTCCATATCACAGAATCAGAGAATGATACAGCACAGAAAGTGACTATTCGGCCCAACGTGCCTGTGCCTCGATAGCCCACGATAATCTTACCCAACAATCTATTGATCTCAGGCTTGAAAGTCAGGGTGGGGGTCTGGACGATGGGTGGAATTTCTGTGCTGACCCAGTGTGGATGGGAAAAGGAAAATCAACCCCTTCGTTTTCTAAACGGGTTCGTGTCCCTTTTTCAGGGCCTGATGTTCGGCTATGCCACGGACGAGACAGAAGAATGCATGCCGCTGACAATCATGCTTGCGCACCAACTCAACGCCAAGCTGGCTGAGCTCCGGCGAGACCATACACTCCCCTGGCTCAGACCTGACTCCAAGACCCAGGTGCGTGGCATTTTATGGTGTCCCTCAACGCGCGGTTCCTTAGCGCTCTCGTTCTAAAAAGGTTGCAGGGAGGCTCGGCAGTGCTTCAGGTGCGACGCCGGCGGAGTGTCGAGCTCCAAGGCCTCCGTCACGGCAATGGGCGCAGGACTGACCCGGCTGGTGTGCTCCCTCTGCAGGTGACGGTGCAGTACAGCCAGGAGAACGGGATGGTGGTCCCCACTCGCATACACACCATCGTCATCTCCGTGCAGCACGATGAAGACATATCGGTGGACGAAATGCGCGTAGCCCTGAAGGAGAAGGTTGTCGATGCCGTGGTGCCCAGCAAGTACCTGGATGACAACACCATCTATCACCTCCAGCCCAGTGGACGATTCGTGATTGGAGGACCTCAGGTTAGTCAGAAGAACTTCATTCGTTAAGAAGTTTAATAAAGGTGTTCAAAATCATGAAGGGTTTTGATAGTGTAGATAGGGAGAAACTGCTCCCACTGGTGGGAGGGTCGGTAACCAGAGGGCACAGATTTAAGATAATTGGCAAAAGAACCGGTGGGGGAGATGAGGAGAATCTTTTGTGGAAAGCGAGTTGTTATGATCTGGAATGCGCTACCTGAAAGGGCAGTGGAAGCAGATTCAATCGTAACTTTCAAAAGAGAATTGGAAAGGAAAAATTTGCAGAGCTATGGAGAAAGAGCAGGGGGGAGCGGGATTAACTGGAGAGCTCTTTCAAAGACACGATGGGCCGAATGGCCTCCTCCTGTGTAGTTCGATTCTCTGGGTAGAATCCAGCCCGTTGACCCTCCAGTGGTAGATTTTGCCAGTTCAAATTTCATATACAGCTGCGATAACATCGTTATCGTAAAAATGTAACCACCGCACGTGCTGTGTGAGGCAAGGGGGTGATCCTTCAGTCTTGTGCTGACAGCAGCAAGCCACGTTCAGAGGGCAGCTGAGTCGGAACCGCGAGTGTTGTAGTTCCATCCCCAACCAGTGAGCAGTTCCTTCGAGCGTGCATTCTCACTCTCACTGGGAGCGCAGACGCACCCCTAAAATGGACATCAACCTGTAGGCCAGTAGAAAATCTCTCAGTATTACATAGAATTTACAGCACAGAAATAGGCCATTCGGCCCAAGCAGTCTGGTTCCAGTGTTTCTGCTCCACACGAGCCTCCTCATCTCACGCTGCTATTCCTTTCTCCCTCATGTGTTTATCTAGCTTCCCCTTAAATGTATCAATCCTATTCACCTCAATCACTCCCTGTGGTAGCGAGTTCCACATTCTAACCATTCTCTGGGTAAAGAAGTTTCTCCTGAATTCCCCATTAGAGATTATCTTGTATTTATGGCCCCTAGTTTTGGACTCCCCAACAAGTGGAAACATCTTCTCTATGTCTACCCCGTCAAACCCCTTCATAATCTTAAAGGCCTCTACCCGGTCACCCCTCAGTTACCTGGATTGATGCTCCGTGTGTTTTTTTTTAAATTCATTGGATGCTGGCAAGGCCAGCATTTATTGCCCATCCCTAATTGCCCTTGTGGTGGTGAACCACCTTCTTGAATACAACTGAGTGGGCAGTTAAGAGTCAACCACGTTGCTGTGGGTCTGGAGTCACATATAGGCCAGACCAGGTAAGGGCAATAGATTGCCTTCCCTGAAGGATATTAGTGAACCAGATGGGTTTAGCACAACAATCCAGTAGTTTCATCGTCACCATTACTGATAATACTAGCTTTTTTTTTAATTCCAGATTTTTATTTAATTGAATTTTTCCCCAGTTGCTGTGGTGGGATTTGAACTCACATCTCTGGATCATTAGTCCAGGTCTCTGGATTACTAGCCCAGTAACATTACCACTATGCTACCGTCCCATGATGGGGGAAGGAATCACGGTGTGCCTTGTGTTTGGATTGTTTAGGGTGATGCCGGAGTCACTGGGCGGAAGATCATTGTGGACACGTACGGGGGATGGGGAGCGCACGGTGGCGGTGCCTTTTCAGGCAAGGACTACACGAAGGTTGATCGATCGGCTGCGTATGCTGCTCGCTGGGTGGCCAAGTCCCTGGTGAAGGCCGGTCTGTGCAAACGTGTCTTGGTTCAGGTGAGGATTCAGTGGCTGGGAGACGACAGTCTAGAAATGACTGTGTGAGACATTGGGATGCTTAATGCATCTGTATGACATTCCTCTCTCTGCTCTTTTAGCCGAGGCATTCGTCAGTTTTACTTTAAATGGATTGAAACATCCATTAAACTAATGCAGTAATGCAATACGACCGTATTAAGCATGCATGCATTAATATCAAATACAGTCCTTTCTAGACTGATGCGTTTTTGGCTGATGAAGCGAAAATCAGTGCCCAGATTTGGCCGTATTGAGGGTGGAGATTAAACAAAGCTGCTACCCGCTATAACTCCGTGTTTAAAATGTCTGTTAGCTCACAGCAGCTAGTCCACAATGTATGAAGTGCTTCGGGTGTTTGTGTCAGAAGATGCCTATTGAGAGCCTATGGGCAGACTATGCTCACCCTGAGAAGATGGGGGTGCCCCTTCTCCTTGACCCGCTGCTGTCCTTGTGCTGGTGGTGCTCCCATGATGGCGTTAGGTAGGGAATTCCAGGATTTTGATCCAGCGATGATTAAGGAATGGCGATACATGCCCAAGAAAGGATGGGGTGTGACTTGGAGGAGAATTCGGAGGTGATGGTGTTCCCACAACATTGCTGCGTGTGTGTTCATGTATGTGCGGTTGAGAGTGGGCATGTTTGTGTATGTGTGTGATTGTGAGAGAGTGTGAGTGTGTGTGTGGTTGTGAGGGAGTGTGTGAGTGTGTGTGTGGTTGTGAGAGAGTGTGTGAGTGTGTGTGTGGTTGTGAGAGAGTGGGTGAGTGTGTGTGTGGTTGTGAGAGAGTGTGTGAGTGTGTGTGTGGTTGTGAGACAGTGTGTGAGTGTGTGTGGTTGTGAGAGAGTCTGTGAGTGTGTGTGTGGTTGTGAGAGAGTGTGTGTGTGTGATTATGAGAGAGTGTGTGTGTGGTTGTGAGGGAGTGTGTGAGTGTGTGTGTGGTTGTGAGGGAGTGTGAGTGTGTGTGGTTGTGAGAGAGTGTGTGAGTGTGTGTGTGGTTGTGAGGGAGTGTGTGAGTGTGTGTGTGGTTGTAAGGTAATGTGCGAGTGTGTGTGTGTTTGTGAGGGAGCGTGTGAGTGGGTGTGTGATTGTGAGAGAGTGTATGAGTGTGTGTGTGGTTGTGAGACAGTGTGTGAGTGTGTGTGCGGTTGTTAGAGAGTGTGTGAGTGTGTGTGTGGTTGTGAGAGAGTGTGTGAGTGTGTGTGCGGTTGTGAGAGAGTGTGAGTGTGTGTGTGGTTGTGAGAGAGTGTGTGAGTGTGTGTGTGATTGTGAGAGTTTGTGTGTGTCTGTGTGTGTTTGTGAGAGAGTGTGTGAGTGTGTGTGGTTGTGAGACAGTGTGTGAGTGTGTCTGGTTGTGAGGGAGTGTGCGAGTGTGTGTGTGGTTGTGAGAGAGTGTGTGAGTGTATCTGGTTGTGAGGGAGTGTGCGAGTGTGTGTGTGGTTGTGAGAGAGGGTGTGAGTGTGTGTGAGTGGTTGTGAGAGAGTGTGTGAGTGTGTGTGTGGTTGTGAGGGAGTGTGTGAGTGTGTGTGTGGTTGTGAAGGAGTGTGAGTGTGTGTGGTTGTGAGACAGTGTGAGTGTGTGTGTGGTTGTGAGGGAGTGTGTGAGTGTGTGTGTGATTGTTAGAGAGTGTGTGAGTGTGTGTGTGGTTGTGAGAGAGTGTGTGAGTGTGTGTGTGGTTGTGAGGGAGTGTGTGAGTGTGTGTGTGGTTATGAGGGAGTGTGAGTGTATGTGGTTGTGAGACAGTGTGAGTGTGTGTGTGGTTGTGAGGGAGTGTGTGAGTGTGTGTGTGATTGTTAGAGAGTGTGTGAGTGTGTGTGTGGTTGTGAGAGAGTGTGTGAGTGTGTGTGTGGTTGTGAGGGAGCGTGTGAGTGTGTGTGTGGTTGTGAGACAGTGTGAGTGTGTGTGTGGTTGTGAGGGAGTGTGTGAGTGTGTGTGTGATTGTGAGAGTGTGAGAGTCTGTGTGTGGTTGTGAGAGAGTGTGCGAGTGTGTGTGTTTGTGAGAGAGTGTGTGGTTGTGAGACAGTGTGTGAATATGTGTGTGGTTGTGAGGGAGTGTGTGAGTGTGTGTGTGGTTGTGAGAGAGTGTGTGAGTGTGTTTGGTTGTGAGAGAGTATGTGAGTGTGTGTGTGGTTGTGAGGGACTGTGGGAGTGTGTGTGTGGTTGTGAGAGAGTGTGTGAGTCTGTGTGTGGTTGTTAGAGAGTGTGTGAGTGTGTGTGGTTGTGAGAGAGTGTGTGAGTCTGTGTGTGGTTGTGAGGGAGTGTGTGAGTGTGTGTGGTTGTGAGAGAGTGTGTGAGTGTGTATGTGGTTGTGAGGGAGTGTGTGAGTGTGTGTGTGGTTGTGAGGCATTGTGTGAGTGTGTGTGTGGTTGTGAGGGATTGTGTGAGTGTGTGTGTGGTTGTGAGAGAGTGTGTGAGTGTGTGTGTGATTGTGCGGGCGTGTGTGAGTGTGTGTGTGGTTGTGAGAGAGTGTGTGAGTGTGTCTGGTTGTGAGGGAGCGTGCGAGTGTGTGTGTGGTTGTGAGAGTGTGTGTGAGTGTGTGTGTGGTTGTGAAAGAGTGTGTGAGTGTGTGTGTGGTTGTGAGAGAGTGTGTGAGTGTGTGTTTGGTTGTGAGGGAGTGTGAGTGTGTGTGGTTGTGAGACAGTGTGAGTGTGTGTGTGGTTGTGAGGGAGTGTGCGAGTGTGTGTGTGATTGTTAGAGAGTGTTTGAGTGTTTGTGTGGTTGTGAGAGTGTGTGAGTGTGTGTGTGGTTGTGAGGGAGTGTGTGAGTGTGTGTGGTTGTGAGGGAGCGTGTGAGTGTGTGTGGTTGTGAGGGATTGTGAGTGTGTGTGGTTGTGAGCCAGTGTGAGTGTGTGTGTGGTTGTGAGGGAGTTTGTGAGTGTGTGTGTGATTGTGAGAGAGTGTATGAGTCTGTGTGTGGTTGTGAGACAGTGTGTGAGTGTGTGTGCGGTTGTTAGAGAGTGTGTGAGTGTGTGTGTGGTTGTGAGAGAGTGTGTGAGTGTGTGTGCGGTTGTGAGAGAGTGTGAGTGTGTGTGTGGTTGTGAGAGAGTGTGTGAATGTGTGTGTGATTGTGAGAGTTTGTGTGTGTCTGTGTGTGTTTGTGAGAGAGTGTGTGAGTGTGTGTGTGATTGTGCGGGCGTGTGTGAGTGTGTGTGTGGTTGTGAGAGAGTGTGTGAGTGTGTCTGGTTGTGAGGGAGCGTGCGAGTGTGTGTGTGGTTGTGAGAGTGTGTGTGAGTGTGTGTGTGGTTGTGAAAGAGTGTGTGAGTGTGTGTGTGGTTGTGAGAGAGTGTGTGAGTGTGTGTTTGGTTGTGAGGGAGTGTGAGTGTGTGTGGTTGTGAGACAGTGTGAGTGTGTGTGTGGTTGTGAGGGAGTGTGCGAGTGTGTGTGTGATTGTTAGAGAGTCTTTGAGTGTTTGTGTGGTTGTGAGAGAGTGTGTGAGTGTGTGTGTGGTTGTGAGGGAGTGTGTGAGTGTGTGTGGTTGTGAGGGAGCGTGTGAGTGTGTGTGGTTGTGAGGGATTGTGAGTGTGTGTGGTTGTGAGCCAGTGTGAGTGTGTGTGTGGTTGTGAGGGAGTTTGTGAGTGTGTGTGTGATTGTGAGAGAGTGTATGAGTGTGTGTGTGGTTGTGAGACAGTGTGTGAGTGTGTGTGCGGTTGTTAGAGAGTGTGTGAGTGTGTGTGTGGTTGTGAGAGAGTGTGTGAGTGTGTGTGCGGTTGTGAGAGAGTGTGAGTGTGTGTGTGGTTGTGAGAGAGTGTGTGAATGTGTGTGTGATTGTGAGAGTTTGTGTGTGTCTGTGTGTGTTTGTGAGAGAGTGTGTGAGTGTGTGTGGTTGTGAGACAGTGTGTGAGTGTGTCTGGTTGTGAGGGAGTGTGCGAGTGTGTGTGTGGTTGTGAGAGAGTGTGTGAGTGTATCTGGTTGTGAGGGAGTGTGCGAGTGTGTGTGTTGTTGTGAGAGAGGGTGTGAGTGTGTGTGAGTGGTTGTGAGAGAGTGTGTGAGTGTGTGTGTGGTTGTGAGGGAGTGTGTGAGTGTGTGTGTGGTTGTGAAGGAGTGTGAGTGTGTGTGGTTGTGAGACAGTGTGAGTGTGTGTGTGGTTGTGAGGGAGTGTGTGAGTGTGTGTGTGATTGTTAGAGAGTGTGTGAGTGTGTGTGTGGTTGTGAGAGAGTGTGTGAGTGTGTGTGTGGTTGTGAGGGAGTGTGTGAGTGTGTGTGTGGTTGTGAGGGAGTGTGAGTGTGTGTGGTTGTGAGACAGTGTGAGTGTGTGTGTGGTTGTGAGGGAGTGTGTGAGTGTGTGTGTGATTGTTAGAGAGTGTGTGAGTGTGTGTGTGGTTGTGAGAGAGTGTGTGAGTGTGTGTGTGGTTGTGAGGGAGCGTGTGAGTGTGTGTGTGGTTGTGAGACAGTGTGAGTGTGTGTGTGGTTGTGAGGGAGTGTGTGAGTGTGTGTGTGATTGTGAGAGAGTGTGAGAGTCTGTGTGTGGTTGTGAGAGAGTGTGCGAGTGTGTGTGTTTGTGAGAGAGTGTGTGGTTGTGAGACAGTGTGTGAATATGTGTGTGGTTGTGAGGGAGTGTGTGAGTGTGTGTGTGGTTGTGAGAGAGTGTGTGAGTGTGTTTGGTTGTGAGAGAGTATGTGAGTGTGTGTGTGGTTGTGAGGGACTGTGGGAGTGTGTGTGTGGTTGTGAGAGAGTGTGTGAGTCTGTGTGTGGTTGTTAGAGAGTGTGTGAGTGTGTGTGGTTGTGAGAGAGTGTGTGAGTCTGTGTGTGGTTGTGAGGGAGTGTGTGAGTGTGTGTGGTTGTGAGAGAGTGTGTGAGTGTGTATGTGGTTGTGAGGGAGTGTGTGAGTGTGTGTGTGGTTGTGAGGCATTGTGTGAGTGTGTGTGTGGTTGTGAGGGATTGTGTGAGTGTGTGTGTGGTTGTGAGAGAGTGTGTGAGTGTGTGTGTGATTGTGCGGGCGTGTGTGAGTGTGTGTGTGGTTGTGAGAGAGTGTGTGAGTGTGTCTGGTTGTGAGGGAGCGTGCGAGTGTGTGTGTGGTTGTGAGAGTGTGTGTGAGTGTGTGTGTGGTTGTGAAAGAGTGTGTGAGTGTGTGTGTGGTTGTGAGAGAGTGTGTGAGTGTGTGTTTGGTTGTGAGGGAGTGTGAGTGTGTGTGGTTGTGAGACAGTGTGAGTGTGTGTGTGGTTGTGAGGGAGTGTGCGAGTGTGTGTGTGATTGTTAGAGAGTGTTTGAGTGTTTGTGTGGTTGTGAGAGAGTGTGTGAGTGTGTGTGTGGTTGTGAGGGAGTGTGTGAGTGTGTGTGGTTGTGAGGGAGCGTGTGAGTGTGTGTGGTTGTGAGGGATTGTGAGTGTGTGTGGTTGTGAGCCAGTGTGAGTGTGTGTGTGGTTGTGAGGGAGTTTGTGAGTGTGTGTGTGATTGTGAGAGAGTGTGAGAGTCTGTGTGTGGTTGTGAGAGAGTGTGTGAGTGTGTGTGCGGTTGTTAGAGAGTGTGTGAGTGTGTGTGTGGTTGTGAGAGAGTGTGTGAGTGTGTGTGCGGTTGTGAGAGAGTGTGAGTGTGTGTGTGGTTGTGAGAGAGTGTGTGAATGTGTGTGTGATTGTGAGAGTTTGTGTGTGTCTGTGTGTGTTTGTGAGAGAGTGTGTGAGTGTGTGTGGTTGTGAGACAGTGTGTGAGTGTGTCTGGTTGTGAGGGAGTGTGCGAGTGTGTGTGTGGTTGTGAGAGAGTGTGTGAGTGTATCTGGTTGTGAGGGAGTGTGCGAGTGTGTGTGTGGTTGTGAGAGAGGGTGTGAGTGTGTGTGAGTGGTTGTGAGAGAGTGTGTGAGTGTGTGTGTGGTTGTGAGGGAGTGTGTGAGTGTGTGTGTGGTTGTGAAGGAGTGTGAGTGTGTGTGGTTGTGAGACAGTGTGAGTGTGTGTGTGGTTGTGAGGGAGTGTGTGAGTGTGTGTGTGATTGTTAGAGAGTGTGTGAGTGTGTGTGTGGTTGTGAGAGAGTGTGTGAGTGTGTGTGTGGTTGTGAGGGAGTGTGTGAGTGTGTGTGTGGTTGTGAGGGAGTGTGAGTGTGTGTGGTTGTGAGACAGTGTGAGTGTGTGTGTGGTTGTGAGGGAGTGTGTGAGTGTGTGTGTGATTGTTAGAGAGTGTGTGAGTGTGTGTGTGGTTGTGAGAGAGTGTGTGAGTGTGTGTGTGGTTGTGAGGGAGCGTGTGAGTGTGTGTGTGGTTGTGAGACAGTGTGAGTGTGTGTGTGGTTGTGAGGGAGTGTGTGAGTGTGTGTGTGATTGTGAGAGAGTGTGAGAGTCTGTGTGTGGTTGTGAGAGAGTGTGCGAGTGTGTGTGTTTGTGAGAGAGTGTGTGGTTGTGAGACAGTGTGTGAATATGTGTGTGGTTGTGAGGGAGTGTGTGAGTGTGTGTGTGGTTGTGAGAGAGTGTGTGAGTGTGTTTGGTTGTGAGAGAGTATGTGAGTGTGTGTGTGGTTGTGAGGGACTGTGGGAGTGTGTGTGTGGTTGTGAGAGAGTGTGTGAGTCTGTGTGTGGTTGTTAGAGAGTGTGTGAGTGTGTGTGGTTGTGAGAGAGTGTGTGAGTCTGTGTGTGGTTGTGAGGGAGTGTGTGAGTGTGTGTGGTTGTGAGAGAGTGTGTGAGTGTGTATGTGGTTGTGAGGGAGTGTGTGAGTGTGTGTGTGGTTGTGAGGCATTGTGTGAGTGTGTGTGTGGTTGTGAGGGATTGTGTGAGTGTGTGTGTGGTTGTGAGAGAGTGTGTGAGTGTGTGTGTGATTGTGCGGGCGTGTGTGAGTGTGTGTGTGGTTGTGAGAGAGTGTGTGAGTGTGTCTGGTTGTGAGGGAGCGTGCGAGTGTGTGTGTGGTTGTGAGAGTGTGTGTGAGTGTGTGTGTGGTTGTGAGGGAGTGTGAGTGTGTGTGGTTGTGAGACAGTGTGAGTGTGTGTGTGGTTGTGAGGGAGTGTGTGAGTGTGTGTGTGATTGTTAGAGAGTGTGTGAGTGTGTGTGTGGTTGTGAGAGAGTGTGTGAGTGTGTGTGTGGTTGTGAGGGAGCGTGTGAGTGTGTGTGTGGTTGTGAGACAGTGTGAGTGTGTGTGTGGTTGTGAGGGAGTGTGTGAGTGTGTGTGTGATTGTGAGAGAGTGTGAGAGTCTGTGTGTGGTTGTGAGAGAGTGTGCGAGTGTGTGTGTTTGTGAGAGAGTGTGTGGTTGTGAGACAGTGTGTGAATATGTGTGTGGTTGTGAGGGAGTGTGTGAGTGTGTGTGTGGTTGTGAGAGAGTGTGTGAGTGTGTTTGGTTGTGAGAGAGTATGTGAGTGTGTGTGTGGTTGTGAGGGACTGTGGGAGTGTGTGTGTGGTTGTGAGAGAGTGTGTGAGTCTGTGTGTGGTTGTTAGAGAGTGTGTGAGTGTGTGTGGTTGTGAGAGAGTGTGTGAGTCTGTGTGTGGTTGTGAGGGAGTGTGTGAGTGTGTGTGGTTGTGAGAGAGTGTGTGAGTGTGTATGTGGTTGTGAGGGAGTGTGTGAGTGTGTGTGTGGTTGTGAGGCATTGTGTGAGTGTGTGTGTGGTTGTGAGGGATTGTGTGAGTGTGTGTGTGGTTGTGAGAGAGTGTGTGAGTGTGTGTGTGATTGTGCGGGCGTGTGTGAGTGTGTGTGTGGTTGTGAGAGAGTGTGTGAGTGTGTCTGGTTGTGAGGGAGCGTGCGAGTGTGTGTGTGGTTGTGAGAGTGTGTGTGAGTGTGTGTGTGGTTGTGAAAGAGTGTGTGAGTGTGTGTGTGGTTGTGAGAGAGTGTGTGAGTGTGTGTTTGGTTGTGAGGGAGTGTGAGTGTGTGTGGTTGTGAGACAGTGTGAGTGTGTGTGTGGTTGTGAGGGAGTGTGCGAGTGTGTGTGTGATTGTTAGAGAGTGTTTGAGTGTTTGTGTGGTTGTGAGAGAGTGTGTGAGTGTGTGTGTGGTTGTGAGGGAGTGTGTGAGTGTGTGTGGTTGTGAGGGAGCGTGTGAGTGTGTGTGGTTGTGAGGGATTGTGAGTGTGTGTGGTTGTGAGCCAGTGTGAGTGTGTGTGTGGTTGTGAGGGAGTTTGTGAGTGTGTGTGTGATTGTGAGAGAGTGTGAGAGTCTGTGTGTGGTTGTGAGAGAGTGTGTGAGTGTGTGTGCGGTTGTTAGAGAGTGTGTGAGTGTGTGTGTGGTTGTGAGAGAGTGTGTGAGTGTGTGTGCGGTTGTGAGAGAGTGTGAGTGTGTGTGTGGTTGTGAGAGAGTGTGTGAATGTGTGTGTGATTGTGAGAGTTTGTGTGTGTCTGTGTGTGTTTGTGAGAGAGTGTGTGAGTGTGTGTGGTTGTGAGACAGTGTGTGAGTGTGTCTGGTTGTGAGGGAGTGTGCGAGTGTGTGTGTGGTTGTGAGAGAGTGTGTGAGTGTATCTGGTTGTGAGGGAGTGTGCGAGTGTGTGTGTGGTTGTGAGAGAGGGTGTGAGTGTGTGTGAGTGGTTGTGAGAGAGTGTGTGAGTGTGTGTGTGGTTGTGAGGGAGTGTGTGAGTGTGTGTGTGGTTGTGAAGGAGTGTGAGTGTGTGTGGTTGTGAGACAGTGTGAGTGTGTGTGTGGTTGTGAGGGAGTGTGTGAGTGTGTGTGTGATTGTTAGAGAGTGTGTGAGTGTGTGTGTGGTTGTGAGAGAGTGTGTGAGTGTGTGTGTGGTTGTGAGGGAGTGTGTGAGTGTGTGTGTGGTTGTGAGGGAGTGTGAGTGTGTGTGGTTGTGAGACAGTGTGAGTGTGTGTGTGGTTGTGAGGGAGTGTGTGAGTGTGTGTGTGATTGTTAGAGAGTGTGTGAGTGTGTGTGTGGTTGTGAGAGAGTGTGTGAGTGTGTGTGTGGTTGTGAGGGAGCGTGTGAGTGTGTGTGTGGTTGTGAGACAGTGTGAGTGTGTGTGTGGTTGTGAGGGAGTGTGTGAGTGTGTGTGTGATTGTGAGAGAGTGTGAGAGTCTGTGTGTGGTTGTGAGAGAGTGTGCGAGTGTGTGTGTTTGTGAGAGAGTGTGTGGTTGTGAGACAGTGTGTGAATATGTGTGTGGTTGTGAGGGAGTGTGTGAGTGTGTGTGTGGTTGTGAGAGAGTGTGTGAGTGTGTTTGGTTGTGAGAGAGTATGTGAGTGTGTGTGTGGTTGTGAGGGACTGTGGGAGTGTGTGTGTGGTTGTGAGAGAGTGTGTGAGTCTGTGTGTGGTTGTTAGAGAGTGTGTGAGTGTGTGTGGTTGTGAGAGAGTGTGTGAGTCTGTGTGTGGTTGTGAGGGAGTGTGTGAGTGTGTGTGGTTGTGAGAGAGTGTGTGAGTGTGTATGTGGTTGTGAGGGAGTGTGTGAGTGTGTGTGTGGTTGTGAGGCATTGTGTGAGTGTGTGTGTGGTTGTGAGGGATTGTGTGAGTGTGTGTGTGGTTGTGAGAGAGTGTGTGAGTGTGTGTGTGATTGTGCGGGCGTGTGTGAGTGTGTGTGTGGTTGTGAGAGAGTGTGTGAGTGTGTCTGGTTGTGAGGGAGCGTGCGAGTGTGTGTGTGGTTGTGAGAGTGTGTGTGAGTGTGTGTGTGGTTGTGAAAGAGTGTGTGAGTGTGTGTGTGGTTGTGAGAGAGTGTGTGAGTGTGTGTTTGGTTGTGAGGGAGTGTGAGTGTGTGTGGTTGTGAGACAGTGTGAGTGTGTGTGTGGTTGTGAGGGAGTGTGCGAGTGTGTGTGTGATTGTTAGAGAGTGTTTGTGTGGTTGTGAGAGAGTGTGTGAGTGTGTGTGTGGTTGTGAGGGAGTGTGTGAGTGTGTGTGGTTGTGAGGGAGCGTGTGAGTGTGTGTGGTTGTGAGGGATTGTGAGTGTGTGTGGTTGTGAGCCAGTGTGAGTGTGTGTGTGGTTGTGAGGGAGTTTGTGAGTGTGTGTGTGATTGTGAGAGAGTGTGAGAGTCTGTGTGTGGTTGTGAGAGAGTGTGAGAGTCTGTGTGTGGTTGTGAGAGAGTGTGTGAGTGTGTGTGTGATTGTGAGAGAGTGTGTGAGTGTGTGTGTGATTGTGAGGGAGTGTGTGAGTGTGTGTGTGATTGTGAGAGAGTGTGTGAGTGTGTGTGTGATTGTGAGAGAGTGTGTGAGTGTGTGTGTGGTTGTGAGGGAGTGTGAGAGTCTGTGTGTGGTTGTGAGAGAGTGTGAGAGTCTGTGTGGTTGTGAGAGAGTGTGTGAGTGTGTGTGTGGTTGTGAGAGAGTGTGTGAGTGTGGGTGTGGTTGTGAGAGAGTGTGTGAGTGTGGGTGTGGTTGTGAGAGAGTGTGTGAGTGTGGGTGTGGTTGTGAGAGAGTGTGTGAGTGTGTGTGATGTTGAGTGTTAGTCTGGTTGAGGTTGTTCAAATATTTGTTTTTGTCAGTGATTGCATGAGTCTATGCTTGTGATTGTTACCTTATTCTCCTGTTTTCACAAGATGATTTTAAGCCGCGTTATATCAGAGTTTGTTCAGTGAAACTACTGTTGGTGCAAAGACTTATTGCTGTGAATTTGCAGGTTGCTTACGCCATTGGTGTTGCTGAGCCGCTCTCCATCTCCATTTTCTCCTACGGCACCTCACAAATGGGCGACAGGGCGTTGATGGAAATTGTGAGAAAGAACTTTGACCTTCGACCCGGCGTGATTGTCAGGTAAAGTGAGCTTGTTGCGTCTGGTTCTGGGAGTGAAAGGTGAGGATTGGCGGAGGTTGGCCTGAGCCACGCATGCAGTGCTCAGTGCGGCTGATCGCTGTTGTCAGGGCAGTGCGGATATAATTGTAGAGTAAAGCCTGTGCGTCCCCTGCCACGCCTGATACGTGCAGCCTGTGCGTGAGGCCCCTTCAGCCGCCCGTACTCGTAAAATTGGCCCTGCGGTTCAGAAAGGCATTCACTCAGAGAAAAGCTCCTGTTTGCAGTTTAAGGTGACCCCGTTAGATGCAGCACCACCATCCACGATAGCTGACAAACCAGGGTCGCCAACTCAGGCTGCAAATATTCATCGCATGATCTCCCACCTCCAATCGCCTCACCCAGTCGAACAACATTTCCCCGCTCCCTCCCCACATCTCCAATATTTTTATAACTTAGAGCCAAAACTGTTCAAAGAAAGTGACGCAAACAGACAATTCTTTCAATGGCCCAATGATCTTTCTCCCATGTTTTTTGCTGGCGGCAGTGTCCAGGAGATTGATCTTTAATTCCTGGGGACTCCAGGCCAGTCCTGGAGGGTTGGCAACAACCCAGTGACAAGCATCAATTGGCTGCAGTGGGAAGCACAGGCTGCCATCTTTCCCTGGCCGCAGCCCACCCCTCAGTCAGACCAGAAATAAACGTTCCCACTTTTCGAAGGGCTGTCCCGATACAAACTCTCAATTGTTGTTGTGTTGCCCCCCCCCCCTGGCGAGTGGAATCCAGCCTGCTGTGTGAATGGGCCACGTCTCGTAGCACTGTCAGCCCCAGAGTGGCCCATAACTGCTTTTACATGAACCGGCTCCATAGTACAGTGTAAGCTGAGCAGAACAAGGAACAGTAACCGATTCAGAATGAAGCCAAAGGGATAGATGTGCAACTTCACACACCAGAATGGAATGGCCTTCATTGCATCCACTTAACAGTAATCTCCCAGCAAAACCCATTGGGCAGGGGGATGTACAGGTGCTCTGTATTGCAAGGTCCCTTCGTCCTTTTCATGCCGGGCTCTCTATACCAAGGTGCAATGCTCTGGATTTTCGTTGGGTTCTCTTTGAGTTACGTTCCCTCCAGTGGCCAGTGGTGGGACTGCTGCTCTTCTCAATATATGCGTACGGTCTGGGCTCGGGTGTGGGGGCACAATATCGAAAATTTGCAGGCAGCACAAAAATTGGTGCATAATTAACCATGAAAAGGATCGTAAGGGACTTCAGGAGGACATGGACGGGTTAGCCGATTGCACAGGAAGATGTCAGATCAATGCGAGGAAATGTGGGGTGGTATCTTTTTGGTAGGAGGAATAAGAGGAGGATATAGACAATAAATGGTATAACTCTAAAAGGAGGAGAACAGAGAGACTTGAGGGTTCAGACCTTTAAAGGTGGAAGGACAGGTTGATAAAGCTGTAAAGAAAAAAGCAGATGGGGTCCTTGGCTTTATAAACACTAAGGGGGAGAAATTTGGTGGGTTAGCGCCCCCAGGGGGCGATAACGGAGCGCTAATGACTTACCGCCCGGGCGCGGCGAGGTGAACGACTCTCGCTAACTTGGTCGGGAGGTTTGCGGCGGCGGTAACACATTGCGCCGCGATCTCCTGCGCCCGGAGGGAAGGAGCCTCAGATCACAGCAGCGCTGCACGGGACATTGTGGTTGGCCCTCTGAAATGGCCTAGCAAGCCAGTTGTATCAAAGGGCAATTAGGGATGGGCAATAAATGCTGGCATTGCCAGCGATGCCCACATCACAGGAACAAATACAAAAAAAAGTAGGGTATTAAGGAAGAAAAGCCTTGAATCTTTAAGAACTAGTTGGATACCACATTTGGGAGAGCTATAAGATCCTTCTACATGGGTGAACTAAGATGGGTTGGATAGTCGCCCTCATCTCTCTCTATATAGAAACATAGAACATAGAAAAATAGGAGCAGGAGTAGGCCATTCGGCCCTTCGAGCCTGCTCCGCCATTCAATATGATCATGGCTGATCCTCTATCTCAATACCATATTCCCGCTCTCTCCCCATACCCCTTGATGCCTTTTGTGTCTAGAAATCTATCTATCTCCTTCTTAAATATATTCAGTGACTTGGCCTCCACAGCCTTCTGTGGTAGAGAGTTCCACAGGTTCACCACCCTTTGAGTGAAATATTATGTGTTGTCCTTTGTATCCATCTTGTGATCTTGTATCAGACAAAAAAATGTTTCCTTTTCTAGGGACCTAAACTTGAAGAAAGCAATCTACCAAAAAACAGCTTGCTACGGCCATTTTGGCAGGAGCGAATTCCCTTGGGAAGTGGTCAAGAAGCTGAGCTACTAATATTTCCCGACTTGGTCCCAAACCTGTTGCTGTTTACACCATTGAACTCGGAAGGGGCGCCTTGTCCCGGAATTCCACAACAAATTGTCAGCTGCCAGTAGTTGCTTGAGTTAGGTTCAGATTCTTATCTACAAGAGGGACCAAAACACCGAGAACAAATCACAACAGCAAGAAGCTTTAACCGGCCTTCACATTGACCTGTTGGAGAAGGGTTGCTTTTGGTTTCCTGGGAGTTTCCATTCAGTGTCCAGCGCTTGATTTATTCTTGGCTGTGGAACTGCCATCCTTTCATTTAAAGGGAGGTAAAAGTGCCATTAGTCATGGGGAAAGATAGCAGTAGAATTCCATGGTCTGTGTGGTGTCTTCACCTCTCAACGGTCAAGCTTGGTAACATGGGACAAAGACCGTAACACATTCGGCCACAAATGACCAAAGTGTAGGGTGCTTGTATTCTGCAGTGGGTTATCTTGCCTGAAGCGTTGAGAGGACAAGAACATCAGACTGTCTTTGTCATTTTAATTCTGTTCTCCTTTCCCCCCCCCACCCACCATAGCAAGGGAACTTCTCTCCTCACTCTGTGTTCTAAGTGGCAACAGTTCCCGTTGGAATTTGTAATGTAAGTTTGCAGTATACCTGGGTGTGCCCGCTTGAGCGAGTGCCCAAGACGTCCAGGGACCAAATCGCCCCAATTGAAAGCAAATTAAAAAAAAAATAACATAACCTAACTTAAAACAAAAATCGACGCCCGCAAATTTCGTATTCAATTACACGGGTTCCGACAACATTAACAGAGGCACTGCGGGGGGGGCGAAATTCCCCTCGTTTGCGCCTCCGGTGGGAGGCTGATCGCGCGGCACTCCCGCACCCCCCGAGCTCCAGCAGATGCCCCCAAAAAAAGCAGAGCTCGCCGAAGGGAGCCCTTCCCTTTAACTGAGGGAAGAGCCCCCGCAATGCGGCAGCGCCACGCGGGGCCGCACGTGGGCGCTGCTGAGCACATCGCCCCGGATCGGGACATTCCCCCGCCTCTCGCGCTCCAAGAGTCGAGCGGAGCGTTTGATTTAGCGCCCCACTTCCCTCTTGGAGCAACAAATGGGGAATTTCTCAAATGTTTGAAAAGGCGCTAACCTTCCAAACATTATTGACTTAGCGCCCCAAGTGGCCCTCTAGGGGAATTTCTCCCCCTCTGTTTCTCACTTGTTGGAATCCGAGATCCCATCTACACCTGCAGGTGGTGCCATATTAAACGTTGCTCTGTTTCCACTAAGCCGTAGGAGTAAAGATGAGGAAATAATCCCAGGAAACCAGATGTATCTCCATCTCCCCTGTGTGCTAAAGTTGCCTGCTCTCACCCCAGGGAATAGGCCTGTCTCACGTTGCAGGGGAAGCTAGGAAGCCCCTGATTCTCGCCACTTCTGCCGGAAGAAACATAAACATCTGCAGCAGCGCAAAGTTGGACAAAGAGCCAGCAGCAGCTTGGGACAGAATATGGACACGAAATGAGCCGATATAGGATTCCAGGAATCAAACAAATTTCAGAATGGTCTCTTTGAAACTTGGGCCACTTTTCAGCTCTGGTGGCCCAGTGGAGGGGCCATCATCTAACTTCATGCTCCCAGCAGGGACCCTCGCCCACTCAGAGCGTGTCATCGGAAATTCCGCCGGGCCTGGCATTCACTGGAATTTCCGCTCTGCTCTCCCAGCAGGCAAGGCCTTCCCTGAAGGGGCACAAAGTCCGAAAATGACCCCGACTGTCTCCACACAACAGCTCCGAAATTACACCATTGGATGTCAGCATTTATCTGAAATTCCTCACGCCTCCCTTTTTTGCCTGTTTAAAATAAACAGGTTGTAACTGCCACTGAAATAGCCAACGGAGGAATTTTGGGCCAACCCATTAAGCTTTCAAACGAGTAATGTTGCTTCACCTCTCGATGCTCGAGCTCTTGTCTTGCTCCTAATGTAGGGAAAGCTTGTTATTTTGCCAATCATTAAGTAAGATGAATTCTGGTGGGCATGAACTTGGGTACAATGCACAAAGCTGCCTTCAAATTGGGCTCTAAGTCACACTAATTTGACTATTTACCTCAGAATGGTCACAGGTGAAGAAAGCAAGGCCAGCGGATCTCACCTTGGTGATCCAAAGGGTGGTGAGGTGAGGATTGAGTTACAATGTCAGGGTAAACCGCAGGAATCTCTCCAGATGGAGAACAAATCCGCCAATCTCCATCCTAACCTGCCGTGCTTAACGGGATTTGCAATTCAAATGTTGTGTTCTCCTCTTGAGCCTAGCGACCAAAAGAGCTTGTCAAGGGTCTGATCAAAACATGACGGACTTTGGCTTTGAAGATCTGCTGGCAGCACCAAGGTGAGGTGTCACAAAGCGATTGGCTATGGAAACGATAGAAAATTAACAGGCCGCTGTCATGCCTCTCCTGGCAGTTGTCCAAGAGCGGCGTTGGTATAGCCTGGGAGTAGGCAGCCTTGCACCACCCTGTCTGAGGGTGGGGGCATGTGGCCCAGGAGAACCGTTGAGAAGGGGAGAAGATGGGGCAATAAAAAGCAGCTAGCAAGAACGTAACGCGCCCTTTAAAAAAAAAAAATCATCACTGATGCTCTTAAAGAATATATTTATCATTCAACTAGTTGAGGTCTTAATCTAGTGCTGGCAATTGCCACCTGTCTCCAGAATGATTCACTGCTGATTGGATTGTGAGGGTTAAAGTTTCCACCCCCACTGCCCAGCCTCCAGCAGCAGTGTACCATTAGTCAGGTTCTAGTTAAAGAATGCACATTCAATTAGTTCAAGAGTAGCTGACTGGACCGTTTCTTGGGGCAGGATATATGATGCTTCGTCACCCATCCCTCACTCCTTCGCATTAATAAAATGGGGCAAATAGTTGCTAAGTCTTCTGGGGTAATTCTTAGGCAGTCCCTCGGGACCGAGGATGACTTGCTTCCACTTTAAAAATGAGTTCTCAGGTGACTGATGAGTCCAATGCGGGACCTACAGTCTCTGTCACAGGTGTGGCATACGGTGGTTGAAGGGGCGGGTGGGTGGGGTGCTTGGGTTGACGTGCGCTCCTTCCGCTGTTTGCGCTTGGCTTCCGCTTGCTCCCGACAAAGAGACTCGAGGTGTTCGCCGCCTTCCCGGATGCTTCTCCTCCACTTTGTGCGGTCTTGGGCCAGGGATTCCCAGGTGTCGGTGGGAGGCTTTGAGGGTGTCCTTGAAGCGTTTCCTCTGCTCACCTGGGGCTCTCTTGCCGTGTCAGGAGCTCCGAGTAATATCATTACCGTGTCTCTCACTGCTAAATTCCACTAGGGTCTTCCCGTGTCGTGAGGTGATTGCCTTTGTTTTACCATCTCTATCTTTCTCTCGCTTTACTATTTCTATCTCTCCCTCTTGTTTTACTCTCACTCCCTCTTCCCTCCCTGATCATACTTTCTGATTTACCTCGTCTTCATCTTTGCTATTCCCCCTTTGTTTCTCAATTTTAAACACACATTCTGTCCTCATCCCTTTATCATTTGCTAGTCAAACACTTGCCAAAGTATTTTTTTTTCTAGTTTTTCACGACGCAGTCACAAACACTCATTAGTTTAATCGGCGCCGTCTCCCAACCCCTCCCTGGCCTCTGTCTCAGGCTGAAGCACCATCTCCTCAACCTCGGTCTCCAGTTTGACCCTAAGAGGAGCTTCTGACCCCGATCAACCCCATGACAATGACCTCTACTTTTCGCCCCATAACAACAATGCCTCTGTCCCTGCCTCAGCCCATCTGCTGCTGAAATCTTCATTCATACCTTTGCCAGCTCCGTGCTCGGGAATCTCCTGGCCAGCCTCCCATCCTCCATAAATATCAGCTCATCCAAATCTCAGTTGCCTACATCCTATCTTATATATTCAAGGCGGAGATTGACAGACATTTGAACTACAGGGGAGTCGAGGGGTATGGGGAGCGAGCGGGAAAGTGGTGTTGAGGCCAAGATTGGATCAGCCATGATCTTATTGGATGGCGGAGCAGGCTGGAGGGGCCGATTGGCCGACTCCTGCTCCTGTTTCTTATGTTCTTATGTTCTATCCCACACCAAGTCCCGCTTGCCCATTACTGACACGAGCTCCCAGTCCACCGATGCTGCAAATGTAAAATGTTCATTCTTGTGCTTTGTTCCTTTTCTATCTTTGTGTTTAAAACCCCCATGGCCGTGCCTGTCCCTAACCTCTGTAACTTTCTAAAAGGCCCACAACTCCCTCTGCCCCCAAACTCCCTCACTCCGGCATCTTGTGTAGCCCTCCTCCCTTCACCCCACCATTGGCAGCTGTGCCTTCAGCCACCTATGTCCCACTCTCTGAAATTCCCTTCCTAAACTCCTCTGCCTCTCCTCCTTTAAGGCCCTCCTTAAAGCCTACCTCCTTGTGCCAAGCTTTTGGTCACCACTCCTAATCTCTTCTTACTTGGGCTCAGCTTCAACTTTTTTCCTTCCTTCCTTCCTTCCCACGTTACAACAGTGGCCACACTTCAAAAGTACTTCATTGGCTGTAAAGCGCTTTGAGACGTCCTGAGGTCGTGAAAGGCGCTATAGGAAGGCAAGTCTTTCTTTTTCTTTCTTTCTCTGTGAAGCATTTTCTAGACTAAAGGCGCTATATTGAATGCAAATTGGTGGTGTTGTTGTGATGGGAAGTTGACCCCCAGGATTGCCTGGCACTGACGCACAAGACAGGCCTCGAGACATTTTAGCACAGGTGGTTCCGATGGCCTGTTTTGCACAACTAAACGAGTGCATAGGGCAACGGGAATAGTTCAGGACATGTGAGATTGCAGTGTGCAGGCAAAGGGCAGGAATTAAATCGTCCCCTTGATGTGACGGGTTATTCCGATCTGCCCCTCAGACTCCAGTTACAATATAACTATTTACAGCGGGTTAGACAAACCATCATATAAATGAACGCCATAGCAAAGCTGGTAATAGCAGATGGAAACTATAACTCATTCATGGCTCGGTGGGTCAGGAACCCTACCTGCAAGACTCTTTTAAGGACCAGTTTGGTCCTGCCTCTTGGTTTAATTCATGGAGGAAGGTTGGATAATGGTTGAATATCGCAGACATGTTAATTGGGGCTAATAATGGAGGAAGCTTTCTCTCTCTCTCTGCTTTTAGAAGGGTGTGCTATTATTAGAGATGTCACGGTAAGATTTAAGTTTGACCTTGTGGCAGTTCTTTCAGAAAAATAAAACGCAAGAGCTACAGGATCAACAATTGCAATGTTGTAGAGCGTGAGGTGTTCCTAGAACTGGAATGTGTACATGTATATCGAAAAACTTTGTTACGGTCTTAACCCAACCCGTTGCTCGGTCCCAGTTCCCATGGATGAACAGCACAAGTGGTGAAGCCCAGGGGGAAAAATTCAGTTGGTTTGCGCCTCCCGTTAGCGCCTTAAGAGGGCGTTAATGGGGTGCAAAGCAACTAGCGCCCGGGCGCGGCAATATCTGCGCCTCTTGCGAAATTGACCAGACATTTTGCAGCGGCGCTAAACACTACCGCCACGATCTCCTGCGCCGACAGATCGTGATGTCAGTCGAGTGCGCAACGCCCCGGTAGCGCCCCAGAGCGGATATTGAGTGGCGCCCCCTGCCTTACCGCCTGCCGCTAGCAACGACAGGTTGAGGGGAGCGTTTTGCAGTCAGGAAGGCACTGGTGGAGCGCTATTTAAAGGCGACCACTTCCTGCCTTTTTTTGTTGGTGACATTTTTGCACCACGCATTCTGAGAGAGAGAGAGACTTCTGGAGAGATTCAATGCTGTGTGAAGGAGTTTTGGGTACTGAGCAGCACTTTGCAGGTTCATTTTGATTTGCCCTTCCTTGCATCGATTTAGAAGAGACTGTGGGGGCTGTACTCTTTCCCTGGGTCTCTCCATTGTTCTTTCCAGCAGATTTGATGTACAGGTCTCTCCAGGCCGAGATTCAAGTTTGCAGTGAGCAGGATGTGGATGGAGAGCAAGATCGACCCTCCCCTTTAAGAACTGGCCGGCGCCATTCTGTCTGTGTTCCATTGTTGACTGATATCACATGAGCTTCGCCAGCGCTCTGAGATAGCGCCTCGCTCCTCGGCCTTTGCACCTTAAGACAGGTGTGAAGCGCCTGATTTAGCGCTCCAATTACCTCCAGGGGCGATAAAAGCCAAGTTTGCAGTCGGAAGCGATAATTAGCGCCAGGCGCTAAACTTTGCGCACGGCCGATACTGAATTTTTCCCCCTTTGCCTCCTGATAAGGTCACTAGTTTAAGTTGCAGTCTGCCTGTCACTTGAATGTATTTGTCCAGTTACATGATATTTTGTTGAACCCATTGCCAGTCAGGCACCTGGCTGGGATATTTTGCGAAGAGTAAAACCTGATATCCTCAGATTCTCTCCTCACTTGAATGGCACCTTCCAGGAGGCAGCCTGACAGCAAGTTCCCCATAAAAAGGGCTGATGTCCAGGTCGTCTTTTGCTTGCATTTGGAAATCCCGTCTCCCTCGAGGGGGGAGAAAAATTTCTGAAGTAATTATATTTTTTAAAAAGCACAAAATCATTCTGACAGCTTGGGAGGATCAAGGGATCGACAAACCGGCCTGAATGATATCACAAGGCCTATGGCTGAAAATGGGTCAGGTGAACAATCCTTCTCACTTGAATAATTAAAGCAAACGGAACTCATTGCTTTCTCCCCGAGACCTTGGCTGCCTCACTGACCACCTGTCATTTAACCCTTTCAGACGCTATCTCTCCCGTTCATGAAAAAAATGCCAGTCCAATTTAGGCAGCGTTACATCATGTATGGCATCATGAACAAACCTCCAAAGACAAAATGAAGCCCCTCTGGTGTTAGCGAAGGTTTCGGAGGTGGGCAAGGTTTTATCGCGACCCCCCCCCAGCCGTTGAAGCGGCAACGCGACGGCTTGTTGTGCCAACTCGCTGCTTGGGGAGACATGGAGCGTTGCCCTCACCACTCTATGCGTGGCCTCTGTCGATGGTCACAGCACAGCATTGGCAGAAACATGGCAGCAGCTTGCCTGCCTGCCCTCTCAGTCACGGAATGGGATGGGCAGCAGGTCCTTTGCCCCCCTGCCCCCCTCTTAGCTGAGATACAAGGGTGTATTTTACAAATGCACACCCCTGGCATGGAGGCTTGCCCACCAGAGGTGTATTGTGGGAAATAGTGCGTGTCCCCCCCAACCCCCGCCTCCGAGCACGAATCTCCACGCAAGTTCCCAGTCGATGCTCCTGGGTCAAAGCTCTGTGCCAGCGAAGCCACTCAATAAATTTCCCCGAGGATGCCTGGCATGGGAAGTGTATCAACTAACGAGGTTTTCAGATTCTCATACCAACATGCAAACAGGGAAAGACCAGCTGGTCCATCAAGCTTGCCCCACACCATGTTGGCTGGAGCACCATGACTAAACACTTCCTCCTTTCTCTTCGCCCGCCTCCCCCACGCCCCCCAACGGCCCCCCACCCCCACAGCCTTAGAATCTCCTGGGAAAGGAAAAAAATAGAGAAAAAACCCAGGGTCAATCAGGGAAAAAATACTCTGGAAAATTCCTCAGGTGATGGAAACCAGTCCAGGAGATCAGCTGGACCAAGTGTGTTACCTACAAAGACACTTACCTGCTACATTTTTTAAATTCGTCTATGGGATGTGGGCGTCGCTGGCAAGGCCAGCATTTATTGCCCATCCCTAATTGCCCTTGAGAAGGTGGTGGTGAGCCGCCTTCTTGAACCGCTGCAGTCCGTGTGGTGAAGGTACTCCCACAGTGCTATTAGGGAGGGAGTTCTAGGATTTTGGCCCAGCGACGATGAAGGATTGGCAATATACTTCTAAGTCAGGATGGTGTGTGACTTGCAGGGGATCTTGGAGGTGGTGGTGTTCCCATGCGCCTGCTGCCCTTGTCCTTCTAGGTGGAAGAGGTCGCGGGTTTGGGAGGTGCTGCCGAAGAAGCCTTGGCGAGTTGCTGCAGTGCATCTTGTAGATGGTACACACTGCAGCCACGGTACGCCGGGAGTAGAGGGAGTGAATGTTTAAGGTGGTGGATGGGGTGCCAATCAAGCGGGCTGCTTTGTCCTGGATGGTGTCGAGCTTCTTGAGTGTTGTTGGAGCTGCACTCATCCAGGCAAGTGGAGAGTATTCCACCACATTCCTGACTTGTGCCTTGTAGATGATGCGATCTCTGCCCCAGTCAGGAACCAGAGGCCAGCTCCCCCTTGAAGGCATCTCACACTATAATGTCAATTATGGGGACAGACCCAGTAGCACTCAGTTTGTCAAACAGCGAACGACTGCTCCCTACCAGGGTAGGGTGTATGACGTAGGGCACACGGGGCATCTGCCTACCTCCTTAGCCGGGAAAACGGGTGTGCGTGGCTTTGGCGCAGGCCGCTTGCCCACTATCTCGCCCAAGGAATGATGTATGGCAGGGAGAGATCTAAATCAGAGAAGGGGCGAAATGAGGAGTTAACTTCTGTTAATTAAAATAATATTTCAACCGCTTGCCAATCACAACATTGCTGATCCTCTCTCCTGCTGCTTAGATATTGCTGGGGTCCATTAGCAAATGGACATCATTGCTGGTGATCCCTTTCACTAGTTAGTGCTTCAGAAAGCCAGACAGCTATTTCTGGTACATGCTCCACCAACTGAGCAAACCTATCATGGGTTTGGTATTGAGGAACCTGCAACTAATCCCCCAGTCTGTCACACCGCTCCACCTTACAGTATGTCGGGAACGGTTTATAACTTGGCGAGTTTTCTAATTCTCATTTTGTATTAGCGATAGTGTCAAAGGAACTGCTTTTCCAACAATTAGCTCTAAGTTTTTTAAAAATCCTATTGGGCTAGATTTTACGGATTCAGCTCCCGACTTGGAGTTTTCCCACTGGGAATTTTATGGATGGAAAATTTGGCAGTGCCGGCTGATCTTTGCCGCCCCGGATTCTGGTTTTGTCTTCCTGAAGGAAAAAAAACTGCCGGGCTACGGGGAAAGGGCAGGGGGAGTGGGACCAGCTGAAGTGCTCTTGCAGAGAGCCGGCACGGGCTGAATGGCCTCCTTCTGTGCTGTAACCACTCTATGATTATGGACAAAATTCTGAGCCGGGGGCCAGATTCATAAAGCCTACCCGGTTAACTTCACTTCGATGGAGCCAATCAGACACGTGACGAGATGTCTGGTGGCCCGAAGTGATGTCATGACGGGACGGTGACATCACTGTGACCCGCATTGATACGTGGGCTGATCTGATATCGATGATTTCTATGAGAGTATCACCGGCTCTTTGGGTATTTCACCTTATGCCTTCGCTGCCAACCGTTTCCAGCCTCTGATGCGCTGTTCGCCTGGCGGTCTGGGAAACAGCCGACTACCCAAGTTGGCCCATGATGCACAGCTTGAACGGGGGCTGGAAAAGCAGATGTTCGCAGCAAAAATGGGGGGGGTGGGGTGTGGGGGGGGGGGGTTGTGGTGGGCTTGGGAGCTGTGTAGCAATCTAACCAAAATTAACAAGTAGGTTGGATTCGTCAGTATGAATTCAGTGTTTCAAGCACGGAGATCATCTTCTTAATCATTGTTGCTGTTTATAGCAGATTGCTTCCATTGTCGGATTAGTTCACCGCTGTTTGCTGCTAAAAGGGGGCATCAGACTACTTAGTCTTAATCAGTTGAAAAATCAATGAAGGGCTTTCCCCCCCCCTTATGCCTCGGCTGGTAGATGCACTGCCTACTGTGATACTGAGCTGCACAGATCGGCAGGGCTCCTGAGCTTGATCTTGGCCTGGGCTTTAGTGGGACGGAGGGCCAAGGACAGGATTAGGCTCAGTGGCGATGACCCGCGTGGGCGACACTTGGGCGAGGTACCAGAGAACAGCAGTGCCTTGAGACCAGGAGAGGAGGGAAAGGGTATTTAAGAAAAAAAAAATCATTGCCTGAGCATTCAATTTTTCATTTCCGATACCGTGGTCGAACATTGATTGTGAAAATGATATTGTAATTTTGTAATGTTCTCTAGCCGGGAACTCAATTGCTTGTGTTCAGATAGGTTTGCATATTAGTGTCGAATTGAAGGCACCATGTCCTTTTTGGGGGGGAATTCAGAATTGAATTATGAATTTGAAGGGAAGTCTGTGACTTTACACTTGTGTAGAAGGTGCGCCATTCATGGTGTTAAGTCCCTGCTTAACAAAAACAGACAGGGCTTCATACCTGAACCTCAAATATTGGGAAGTCCTTGGAATTTCCCATTTTTGGAAGATCCAAGACAGAGCTCATGTCAGTGTTGACCTCAAACTGAACGTTGTGACCAGCAGTGAAAACCAACTCCTCAAAGAACTCAGGATAAGGCGGGAGGTCTGTAGTGTCTCACCATCCCACGACACACACTCTCCTGCTACCTCCCTGCTTGACTGCAATGACTCTGCAAAATGTGACCTTACTCACTCGTATTTATAAATGTGACCTGGACCTCAAATGGCTACACCAGTGTAAACCAGCAAATTCTGATGCGCATCCCATGTTTTTCATTAACTTGTGAATGGAATACATGTATTGCTGTGTGCTGCTATCTGAAATTCTATGCTGTATAATTAAAGTAATGGTCATTGCCATGATTGTCCGCTTCAGTGTCTTGAGATGGCAGGTGGCACTCAATGTAAAGTATGACAGGTTTTCAGTCGATGAGGTGATACTATCACTGAGTTAACCAAATCTGACTTAATGTAGGTCCTTTTATTTTCAAATAAACTCAGTCAGCATCTGAGAGTTTGCATTGTGCCAAAATTAATCAGCTTCTAGGTGTCAAACAGAGCAAATAGTGGGACCCAATTGGGTGCGACCCACAATGAGGCTTCACACGCTTGTCAAATCATTTCAACCTCAACGACAGTGGAGAAGGTTCCAGAATCCCGTTGAAGTCCTCGTTGGGGTAGCACTGGGGGGACGAGTGTTGCTGTGGTTTGTGTTTTAGGGCACAGTGCTGTAATCGATGGGGGTCCCAGGGAGACACTTTGGTTGGTGTTACATACAGAGAAACAAACCAGTTTACAAGCTCCTCCGGACCACTTGAGAAGTTGTCCCCAAACTGGGATCTTTGGCTTCATTAGAAACTGTTTTTTTTTGTAAATTGAAATTTTGCTGTGAACTCCGTTCAATAAAATCAGTTTTAATTTAATTGACTTGCGTTATGAATTAATTCCTTCTTTAATTCTCCCTCTTTTATCTTTGGTCGAGCTATCTGATTAGTTCCACTCCCCTGCTCTTCCCCCATAGCCCTGCAATTTTTTTCCCCTTCAAGTATTTGTCCAATTCCCTTTTGAAAGTTATTATTGAATCTGCTTCCACCACCCTTTCAGGCAGTGCATTCCAGATCATAATAACTCGCTGCGCATAATAAATCTCTCCAGGGCCTCGCCCCTTCCTATCTCTGTAACCTCCTCCAGCCCCCCACCCCCGAGATATCTGCGCTCCTCTAATTCTGTCCTCTTGAGCATCCCTGATTATAATCACTCAACCATTGGTGGCCGTGCCTTCTGTTGCCTAGGCCCTAAGCTCTGGAATTCCCGGCCTAAACCTCTCCGCCTCTCTTTCCTCCTTTAAGACGCTCCTTAAAACCTACCTCTTTGACCAAGCTTTTGGTCACCTGCCCTAATTTATCCTTATGTGGCTCGGTGTCAAATTTGTGTCTTAAAATAATCCTGTGCAGCGCCTTGGGACGTTTTACTACGTTAAAGGCGCTATATAAATACAAGTTGTTGTTGTTGTTGTTGCGTTAAAAACATTTCTCCTCATCTCCCCTCTGGTTTTTTTGCCAATTACTTTAAATCTGTGTCCTCTGGTTACCGACCCACCTGCCAGTGGAAACAGTTTCTCCTTATTTACTCTACAAAAACTCTTCATCACTCTGAACACCTCTTACGTTTACAGGACAGATGGAGGTCATTAAGCCCATCGTTTCTGTTTGAGGATAGACTTTACTTCTGATTAGATGTTCTGTCTATTCTTCGAAATCAATAAGGTTCTTCAAATGTTGAGTTCAAGCGTTCACAGATTTATTAAGCATACAGTATGTGCAATAGTGCTTAGATATACGCTTCAGAGATAGTACTTACAACCACCCCTGATGGTTGGGGACTCGGTTCTGAGCTCAGTATTCAGTCCGATCTATATACCTTTCTGAGTTACAAGTTCCTTCTCAAAATGTCCACCTCGGGTAAGTTACACAGACCTGATCACATCTCGGCCACATGTAGAGCTTTACATCCGCAGAGTGGTGGCTGATGGGCAATGTTACAACGCTTCTATTGATTGACATGGGTGAGGATGTAAACAGCATGCTTTCCACTTTGAGGAATACGGCCCAGTATCAGGAGAATCCAATTGGACCCATGCCTTATCAATAACTTCAGTTAATAAGCTGATTTCCTTACCCTTTTTCCATCAAGTTTTCCACCAGACTGATACCTGGGATGGCAGGAATGACGTATGAAGAGAGATTGGGTCGATTAGGCTTATATTCGCTAGACTTTAGAAGAATGAGAGGAGATCTCATTGAAACTTATAAAATTCTAACAGGACTAGACAGACTAGATGCAGGAAGGATGTTCCCGATGGCGGGGGAGTCCAGAACCAGAGGTCACAGTCTAATGATAAGGGGTAAGCCATTTAGGACTGAGATGAGGAGGAATTTCTTCACCCAGAGAGTGGTGAACCTGTGGAATTCTCTACCACAGAAGGCAGTTGAGTCCAATTCATTAAATATATTCAAGAAGGAGTTAGATATATTTCTTAAGGCTAAAGGGATCAAGGGATATGGGGAGAAAGCAGGGACAGGGTACTGAATTTGGATGATCAGCCATGATCTCATTAAATGGCGGAGCAGGCTCGAGGGGCCGAATGGCCTACTCCTGCTCCTATCTTCTATGCTTCTATGCTAAGTTAACCAGATGAGTATAACTCATTTATTCCGTCATCTTGCGCATTTCTCTCTTGTTACATAGAATTGCAATTGCGCCAAGTGAAACTTGCCTTTGATTCTGTAGCAATCAACGCCAGCTTGATTCCCCCATTAAAAAGATATTATTTACCCCCAGATGTTTTTCTTTTGCAGGACTAACTGTTATCCTTTCCCCCATTATCATTGATTGCAGCTGCCCGAAACTCAGGAACCAATATGCAATAACCAATTAACTTCTCTCTTTAAGCAAGTGATTACATCACATTGACCTACCAGCGTTGTCAGGGTCAGTCTCAGTTCACAGGTTCTTTGGTCACTGCTTCAGAATTGAATCATTGTCCCGTCTAAACAGACAAACAAACATTTAAAGCTAACATTACTGCAATATAACACGAAATCAATAACAGCATTACGCTAGCACACTTCGAGTCAGTCCGGTTAACCCTCTCCTTCCAGTGTCAGCGCTGGCTCTTTACTGGAGCAATCCAGAACTAATCCCACTGCCCCACTCTCCCCAAAGCCCTGTATCTTCCTCTGCATCAAACTAAAAGATGCAATGGTCTCCGCCTCACCACTCTTTGTAGCAAAACATTCAAAGCTCCAACAACCCTCTCCTAATCTCTCTCCTCACTCTCCTAGTGACAATTTTAAATTGATGACCCCTCACTAACTCCTCACTAACTCCCCAACCAGTGGAAATAGTCTTTTTCCAATCACTCCAACAAAACACACCATAATTTAAAAAAAAAACCTCTATTAAATCTCCTCTTAGCCTTCCCTGCTCTAGTGGAAACAGTCCCAGTATCTCAAGCCTCGCCTCATAACTACAGTCCCCCATTCCTGGCATCATCTTCGAGTTGGGGTACAGATCAGCCATGACCTAAAAGAAAGACTTGCATTTATATAGCACCTTTCATGACCTCAGGACATCCTAAAGAGCTTCACAGCCAATGAAGTACTTTTGAAGTGTCGTCACTGTTGCAATGTAGGAAACATGGCAGCCAATTTGCACACAGCAAGGTCCCACTAACAGCAATGAGATAATGACCAAATAACCTGGGTTTTTTTTTACATTGAGTTAAGGGATTTCTTTGGCCAGGAGATCGGGAAGAACTCCCCTGCTCTTCTTTGAAATAGTGCCTTGTGATCTTTTATGTCCACCTGAGAGGGCAGACAGGTCCTCAGTTAATGTCTCATCCAAACACTCCCTTAATACTGCACTGAAGCGTCAGCCTGGATTATGAGCTCAAGTCTCTGTAGTGGGATTTGAACCCATGACCTACTGAGTCAGAGGTGAGTGCGCTACCCACTGAGTCACAGTAGAGCACACTTGGGGGGCCTGAATGGTCTACTCCTATTCCTATGTTCTGATGGTCCTGGTGAATCTACACTGTAAGCTCTCTAGGGCTTTAATGTCTTTTCTATAACAAGATGCCCGGAATTGCACACTTTTCAGCTTACCTCTGTGAAGTTCAACCTATGCTGAGTTTTGCATTTGTCCATGAGATTTCCTAAAGTGGCTGAAGCAGGGGCAGACAGGAATTACACACGGGGAAGAGATTGTTCAATGTTAAGCAAATAAAGTAATCACCAAAATAATCTGCACAGAGATACTGATTTGTCAACTCCAGGTTTGGGAACTGAATGAGTCAGAGATAAAGTGGGAACTAGGCCGAGCTAAATACAATGAGGGACCTCAGCCCGCCTGTTTACAGACGAGAGGCCTGTGACCCAATACTTTACTCTTTAACATTTTATGGATTTTTCTCAATCAGTATTGTACTGTCACAATGAGCCAAGGAGTGGCGCGCAGTGGGTTTTGTTCAGGGGTCCCTGACCTTTGCTCTCAGTGATGGATGAAGCCATTGTACTACTGAGATAAGATTCTTTTCCCAGCAGAAAGGTAATCAGATGGAGGAGCCCACCTGTACTGCTCCCACACACCACTTTACATTCAGTCACTTGGAAATGACAGTTTCAGCAACCTGTTCCAGACAGGGCAGGGAGCTAAAAATCATAAGAAATAGGAGCAGGAGGAGGCAATACGGCCCTCTGAGCCTGCCCCGCCATTCAATAAGATCATGGCTGAACTTCTACATCGACCCTACTTTCCCGCACTATCCCCGTATCCTTTGATTCCCTTAGTGCCCAAAAATCTCTCGGTCTCTGTCTTGAATATACTCATGATGCGGAGATGCCGGTGTTGGACTGGGGTGGACAAAAATGAGAAGTCGCACAACACCAGGTTATAGTCCAACAGTTTTATGTGTTGTACCTGAAGAAGGAACAGAGCTCCAAAAGCTCGTAATTTCAAATAAAACTGTTGGACTATAACCTGGTGTTGTGCGACTTCTCATTTTTGAATATACTCAACGACTGAGCATCCACAGCCCTCTGGGGTAGAGAATTCCAAAGATTCACAACCTTCTGAGTGATTTCTCTTCATCTCAGTCCTAATTGGCTGACACCTTATCCTGGGACTATGCCCCCTAGTTCCAGATACTCCAGCCAGGGGAAACAGCCTCTCAGCATCTACTCTGTAAAGCCCTCTAAGAATTTTATACGCTTCAATGAGATCACCTCTCATTCTTCTAAACTCCAGACAATATAGGCTCATTTTACTCAATCCCTCCTCATAGGACAGCCCTCTCATCCCAGGAATCAATCTGGTGAACTTTTGTTGCACCGCCTCCAAGGCAAGTAGGTAAGGATACACAGTATCCAGGTGTGGTCTCACCAAAGCCCTATATAATTGTAGCAAGACTTCCTTACTCTTATATTCCAACCCCCTCGCAATAAAGGCCAATATACAATTTGCCTTCCTAATTGCTTGCTGTACCTGCATGTTAACTTTCTGTGATTCATGTAATAAGGACAACATTTACTCGTCTCTCACCTTTTAAAAAATATTCTACTTTTCCATTCTTCCTACCAAAGTGAACGCTACTTGGAGGAAGCACTAGGATAGCAAAGGGACCATGGACTCTGGGTGGGGAAAGTCAATGTCCATCACCAAGAGTGGCTCAGTAGTACCACCACTGACCGAGCTGGCCCAGTCCTGAAGGACATAGCTGGCAGGCTGGGCTTGCAACAGGTGGTGAAAGAATGAACAGGAGGGAATTCTTTACTTAACCTCGTCCTCATCAATCATCATCCAGGACAAAGCAGCCCGCTTGATTGGCACCCCATCCACCACCTTAAACATTCACTCCCTCCACCACCGGAGTACCATGGCTGCAGTGTGTACCATCTACAAGATGCACTACAGCAACTCACCAAGGCTTCTTCAGCAGCACCTCCCAAACCCGTGACCTCTACCTCCTAGGACAAGGGCAGCAGGTGCATGGGAACACCACCACCTCCAAGTTCCCCTTCAAGTCACACACCACCCTGACTTGGACATATATCGCCGATCCTTCATCATCGCTGGGTCAAAATCCTTGAAACTCCCTCCCTAACAGCACTGTGGGAGCACCTTCACCACACGGACTGCAGCGGTTCAAGAAGGCAGCTAACCACCACCTTCTCAAGGGCAATTAGGGATGGGCAATAAATGCTGGCCTTGCCAGCGACGTCCACATCCCATATACGAATAAAAAAAATCAGTTGAGTTTCTGCATCCAACAACTGTCTTGACTTCAGTATCTTCTCTAACTTCAAATGGAATCTCCACAACTAAAGTTTCCTCTAAGAAGCTTGGGGGTAGAAATTAGGTCGCGCCCCATTTGGGGCGCAAATATCGTCCGGACGCAAATATTAGCGCCTGGCGCTAATTATCGGCACTGACAGGAAACTTCACTTTTACCGCCCCGGGAGGTGAGTGGAGCGCTAAAGCAGGCGCTGCACACCTCTCTTAAGGCGCAAAGGCCGAGCAGTGAGGCGCTAACTCGGAGCGCTGGCGAAGCTCATGTAATGTCAGTCAGCAATGGAACACACACACAATGGCACGGGCCAGTTCTTAAAGGGGATGGTTAATCTTGCTTTCCATCCACATCCTGTTCATTGCTGCCTTGAATCTCGGCCTGGAGAGACTTGCACATCAAATGTGCTGGAAAGAACAATGGAGCGTACCAGGCAAAGAGCTCAGAGTGCAGCTCCCACAGTCTCTGCTAAATCGATACAAGGAATGGCAAATCAAAATGAACCTGCAAAGTGCTGCTCAGTACCCAAAACTCCTTCACACAACGTTGAATCTCTCCAGAAGTCTCTCCCTCTCTCTCTCAGAATGCGTAGTTCAAAAATGCCACCAACAATAAAAGACAGGAAGAGGCCCCCTTTAAATAGCGCCCCCCCCCCAGCCCCACAGCGATTGATAGCGTTCCAGTCTTCTGGTCGTTGGAAGCGCCAGGCGGTAAGGCAGGGGGCGCCACTCAATTTCCGCTACGGGGCGCCACAAGGGCGTTGCACCATGGAATGACGTCACAATCTGCGCGCGCAGGTGGTCGCAGCGGTAAGTTTTAGCGCCGCCGCACAATCTCAAGTTAAGTTCTCGAGCGGCGCAAACATCGCTGCGCCCGGGCGTTAGCGGCTTTGCGCCCCATTAGCGCCCTCTTAAGGCGCTAACGGGAGGCGCAACCAAGTGAATTTTTACCCCTTGGTTTCTTACTTCATGCTAAACACTTCTTTTCCTCTCAAAAATTCTTAACCCTCTAAAAATCCCAAGTCTGCACAAGACTTGAATCCTGCTCCATATTTGGGGAGGCTCTTCCCTGTCATACTCTAGTGCAGGACAGTGGGAAAAGCTTGTGGTCTGATGGACGATTTCCCATCTCACTTCTAACTTCCAATCACTCTCGATCTTTCTCTGGTTTATTTATACGCTTCGGGTCAATGCTTCTCTCTTGCTGCATCTAAGCTCCAGATACACCGTCCTACACACACTTCCTCTTTCTTAATGTTAGGAGATCAAAGGCTGGATTGTTCTCCTTGATCCTGCCCAAAATGGGTGGGGGGGGGGGAGGATGTTGGTCTGGAGTTGGCAGGGGGGCGGGGGGCGGGGAAACTCACCAGAATGATACCGGGGTTAAAGTGAGGACAGGTTTTATAGACTAGGCTTGCATTCCCTTGAGTATAGAAAATTAAGTGATGATCTAATCAAGGTGTTTAAGATGATTAAAAGATTTGATCGGGTAAATAGAGAGAAACTATTTTCTCTGATGGAGGAGTTGGGGGCATAACCTTAAAATTAGAGCCAGGCCGTTCACGGGTGATGTCAGGAAACACTTCTTCACGCAAAGGGTGGTGGAAATCTGGAACTCTCTCCCCCAAAAAGCTGTTGAGGCTGGGGGTCAATTGAAAATTTCAAAACTGAGATTGATAGATTTTTGTTAGGCAAGGGTATTAAGGGTTAAGGAACCAAGGTGGGTGGATGGAGTTGAGCTACAGATCAGCCATGATCTAACTGAATGGCAGAACAAGCTTGAGAGGCTGAATGGCCTCCTCCTATTCCTATATGCCCATGTTCCTACGACAGTGGCGGATAATGAGGCAAAATTGGGTGGTGAGCCCTAACACTGACTCACTAACTCGCAAATGCCAGTGGGGGAATGAGGGACGGAGCCTGGGTCCTGTAGAAAGTATACACAGACACTTAATTTTAATATTTCTTGAAATGCTTTGCCAGGCAAAAAGGTTTTTCAAAGTGAAATAAAGTTGGTAAATGTAACAAGCAGTCTTTCACTGATAAGGCAGGAAACATGGTTGTGACTGCAGGGGGTAGTGATAGTCAACAGAGATAAACAAACCCCCTGAGTATTGTAGACATCGGGGGAGAAATTCAGTATCGCCCCATTTAGGGCGCAATTATCGGCCGGGCGCAAAGATTAGCGCCTGGCGTTAATTATCGCCACCGACTGCAAACTTGACTTTTATCACCCCTGGAGGTGATTGCAGCGCTAAATCAGGCGCTTCACACCTCTCTTAAGGCGCAAAGGCCGAGGAGCGAGGCGCTACCTCAGAGCGCTGGCGAAGCTCATGTAATGTCAGTCAGCAATGGAACACACACACAATGGCACGGGCCAGTTCTTAAAGGGGATGGTTGATCTTGCTTTCCATCCACATCCTGCTCATTGCAGCCTTGAATCTCGGCCTGGAGAGACCTGCACATCAAATCTGCTGGAAAGAACAATGGAGAGTACCAGGCAAAGAGCTCAGAGTGCAGCCCCCACAGTCTCTTCTAAATCGATACAAGGAATGGCAAATCAAAATGAATCTGCAAAGTGCTGCTCAGTACCCAAAACTCCTTCACACAACGTTGAATCTCTCCAGAAGTCTCTCTCACTCTCTTTCAGAATGCGTAGTTCAAAAATGGCACCAACAATAAAAGGCAGGAAGCGGTCACCTTTAAATAGCGCTCCCCCTTTCCCTTCATGACTGCAGAACGCTCCTATCAACCTGTCGTTGCTAGCGTCAGGCGATAAGGCAGGGGGCGCCACTCAATATCCGCTCCGGGGCGATACCGGGGCGTTGCGCACTCGTCTGACGTCACGATCTGCCGGTGCAGGAGATCGTGGCGGTAGTGTTTAGCGCCGCCGCAAAATGTCTAGTTAATTTCGCGAGCGGCGCAAACTTCGCCGCGCCTGGGTGCTGGATGCTTTGCACCCCATTAGCGCCCTCTTAAGGCGCTAACGGGAGGCGCAACCAACTGAATTTTCCCCCCCTGGTGTCTCCGGTGACTTTTCTGAGGTGAGAAGTCAAACCTTTGAAGTTTTGAAATGCAGAATATGACGTCACTCATGAACCTAATCAAGTGGTTTTCTGTCACCTTTGTAAACTTTAGAAGTGAATGAACAATTTTGGGCTGTGATAAGGACAAACTGAATAATAGTCACACAGGATGTGTGAGTGTAAACGTTTGACAGCTCAAACAGCTCAGGCGAACATTAAAGGGACATTTCACTATCTCTGAATGAATGATTTACTGCAAAAGACAAGGAAAACTGTATAAAGCACAGTGGCTAAAGAATATCAGCACTGCAGTCAGAGGAAGGTGGTTTGGCCAGTCATCTCGCCTACGAGGATCAGGCTGCAGTGGGAAGGAGGGGCCTGGCCAGTCTTTTCGTTTACGAGGACCTACAATCAACGCTGGACCGATCATCGGCGGGTGGTTGTATGTATGATTTCCTGTAACATTATTGGTGAACTGCTCGAATAGTGGTTGGGGTTTTGAATCTGTCTCAGGAACAATAAAAGGTTAAAGACAGAACCCGGTGTGTCTGGTGTAATTTCTCATAAGTCTCAAGTCCGAACTCTAGAACCTGTTGGACGGGGCGAGGGGTAACTCCACACGTATTACAGTCCCTGGTCCATATGCTTCCTTTCCACCGCAGTTACCATCACAACAATGTGTAAGTAGGCCTGGGTTAAATTGGAAAGGCCCCAAGGGTAGGGAAAGGAGGGAGAGGCTCTGGCAGAGGTCTCCTTTCCCTCCATATAGGCCCCCATTAACTTACCCATCCTGGCTTTGGTCACTGCCAAGCCCTGTGAGACCTCAGCTTGCTTGATCTTTGAGACCCTCCTGCTCCTTCATACACACAGCCACCTTTTCTGGTGCAGCAACGGCAGCCCCACCGGGCTCGCACTTGCTGGTGAGAATCCCGCTGGGAGCCCGTTGCGCATCAATAATGAACCTCAACCAACCCAGCGAAATGGGTCAGGGTTGGTGCAGAGTTGAGGGGTGGGTGCCGGCCGCGCCCCAAAGAGGAGAATCCAGCCCTAGGACTCATCACAGCCATCTACACTAATTCATAGACCTAGAAATTCGTTGGCGCCGCACCCACTATGGCGGGCGGCGTGCCATGCACATTCCACACCGGGAGTCCGCTGCCCGCCATATTGGTAAAGTAATTCGTGAACGGAAGAAAGCAATTATTCTAACGGAGATCGGGCCTGATGTCTACGGAACGTTGACAAACCTACTCGCGCCAGGGAAAGCGAAGAATGCGTCTTTTAAAGACATTGTCGAGAAACTCGAGGACCATTTCGACCCAAAGCTGTTAGAAATAGCAGAGAGCGATAAGTTTGGTACCAGAAACCAAAAACAAAGTGAAACCATCAGGGAGTACATTGTAGCTCTTAAGAACCTGTCTCCGAATTGTAAATTCGGCACATTTTTGGATCATGCGTTGCGAGATAAGTTTGTGTGTGGACTGGTGGATGAGCGCACACAGTCCAAGTTACTGAACACTCCGAATCTAACGTTTGACATAGCATGCAAAATTGCCCCATCTATGGAGATGGCATCTAAGAATGTTCGGGAGCTCCGTCCAACTCAAGTGACTAGTGCAGCTGAGGTCTACAGTCAAAGAGCCACCAACAAACCTAAAGCTGTGAGACCGAGTCGAAAGCATGTCAGTGAGAGCAGTTCAGTGAATTGTTATCACTGCAATGGAAATCACTCACCACAGTCCTGCCAATACAGAAATGCGAAGTGTTTTCACTGCCAGAAGCAAGGCCATATTTCAACAGCTTGCAGAGCTAGATCGAAAGCAGGAAGTAAGAACCATTCTAGTGGCAATGCAAAGCAGCGACAACAAAAGGGAGGCATTCACAATATTAAAGTGAATACACCTGATGTTGAAGAACTCTTCTCTTCTTCGGCAGTCCCTCGGATCCGAGGATGACTTGCTTCCACATTAAAAATGAGTTCTCAGGTGACTGATGAGTCCAATGCGGGACCTACAGTCTCTGTCACAGGTGGGGCAGACGGTGGTTGAAGGGGCGGGTGGGTGGGGTGCTTGGGTTGACGTGCGCTCCTTGCGCTGGGCTTCCGCTTGCTCCCGGTGAAGAGACTTGAGGTGTTCGGCGCCTTCCCGGATGCTTCTCCTCCACTTTGTGTGGTCTTGGGCCAGGGATTCCCAGGTGTCGGTGGGGATGTTGCACTTTTTCAAGGAGGCATTGAGGGTGTCCTTGAAGCATTTCCTCTGCCCACCTGGGGCTCTCTTGCCGTGTCGGAGCTCCAAGTAGAGCGCTTGTTTTGGGAGTCTCGTATCGGGCATGCGGACGATGTGACCTGTCCATCGGAGCTGATCGAGCGTGCTCAAAGCTTCGATGCTGGGGATGTTGGCCTGAGCGAGAACACTGACGTTGGTAAGCCTAATCTGCCAATGGATTTGCAGGATCTTGTTGGTGGTGCCTCTCCAGTGCTTTGAGGTGCCTGCTGTACATGGTCCATGTCTCTGAGGCATACAGCAGGGCGGGTATCACTGCTGCTCTGTAGACCATGAGCTTGGTGCCGGGTTTGAGGTCCTGGTCTTCAAACACTCTCTTCCTCAGGCGACCAAAGGCTGTACTGGCACACTGAAGGCGGTGTTGGACTTCGCCATCAACGTCTGCCCTTGTTGACAGTAGGCTCCCGAGGTATGGAAAGTGGTCCATGTTGTCCAAGGCCTTGTCGTGGATTTTGATCATCGGGGGGCAGTACTGTGTGGCGGGGGCAGGTTGAAGAACTAGGCATCCACAGTATCTATATCACTAGCGGCAACGCTTGCAGTTGTGAGAAAGACTTCCGTACAAAACTTTTGATCAATGAGCAATATATTGATATATGTATCGACACGGTGGCAGACGCTCTATCATGAGTAAGGACACATATGAGAGAGTAAGTTCAATTAAATACCATTTACAAAGAGTACCGTAGAGTTAAAAACCTACTCTGGAGAAATCCTAGAGACATGTGGACAAATGGAATGTACAGTTCAACACAATGGCCAGTCAGTAAAGCTGCCTATTATTGTAGCTCGCTACAACAACAGGCCAACCCTCATGGGCAAAGACTGGTTGAGAAAGTTAAAACTAGACTGGAAAAACGTCTTCAGTGTAGGTGCTTCAAAGAAGCGACTCGATACAACGCTGAACAAGTATGAAAGCATGTTCACAGACAGCTATGAGGGCATCACTGGGTATGACGCGGATATCCGCATCAAGTCCAACGCGAGGCCTGTCTATTGTAAGGCAAGGCCGGTCCCCTATGCGTTGAAAAGTCAGGTGGAGGAAGAGCTAGCGAAGCTCAGAGAGAATGGAGTGCTAGTAAAAACTGACAAAAGTGAATGGGCTACCCCGATTGTGGTGGTGCCCAAAGCAAGCAAAACTGTGCGCTTGTGCGGTGACTACAAAATTACTATCAACCAAGCAGTTGACGATGAGCAGTACCTGTTACCTACATCACAAGATTTGTATGCAGCACTCTCTGGGTCAAAGGTTTTCTCCAAGCTTGACCTGTCGCACGCTTACACTCAGTTGAATGTTGACAAAGAGAGTCAACAGTATCTCACCATCAACACACACAAGAGACTTGACTCATACACCAAGCTGCCGTATGGTGTAAAGTCTTCCCCCAAAATCCTCCAGGCTACGATGGATAAGATTTTGCAAGGAGTTCCAAATTGCTTATGCAATCAAGACGATGTGCTGATCGCAACAAGCAACGAGGAAGAAAATCTGGAAGTGTTAGATTTAGTGCTTCAGAGGTTGAATTCCCAAAATGTCAAATTGAAAAGGAGCAAATGTGCTTTTGTGCAGCCTGAGGTTGTGTACCTTGGTCTGAAAGTTGATGCAAATGGCTTGCAACCAGTGAAGGAAAAGGTTGATGCTGTCATCAATGCTCCAAAGCCACAGAATGTGTCTGAGTTAAGATCTTTCCTTGGAATGGTCCAGTAATACACACGTTTCTTACCTGAGTTAGCGACCATGTTAGCTTCATTGCACGAGCTCCTCAAGAAGGATGTCCAGTGGAAGTGGACAAAAGCGCAACAGAAGCTTACAACACTTGTAAGAGAAGTCTCTCCAGCGATGCTCTACTTGTGCACTACGACACAGAGCATGAGCTTAAGTTAGCGTGTGATGTAATGAATGACGGCCAACAGAAACCAATCGTGTTCGCATCGTGAACCCTCACAAAGAGTGAAAGAAACTATGCACAAATTGAAAAGGAAGCACTCGCCATAGTGTTTGGAATCAAGAAATTCCAACAGTTCCTGATTGGCAGAAAGTTTACCCTGATAACCGATCACAAACCGCTCCAAGCAATATTGGGGCCCAAATCTGCCATCCCTGCAATGGCCACATCAAGAATGCAACGTTGGGCAGTGTTGTTGTCACAATATGACTGCACGATTGAATATCACACTTCAAAGCAAAATGCAATCGCAAATGCCTTGTCCAGGTGGCCACATGAGGACTAGTGTTGGGAGTGAAGGTTCTATTTTCACGCTAGGTGCAGTTGACAAAGACTTTCCCGTGAATGCAACTGAGATTGCAAATGAGACTCAAAAGGACTCAGTACTGAAAAGAGTGGATGAAAACATCTTGAATGGATAGACTGATCAGTGTCTGGGCACAGAATTGAAACCATTCCATAACTGTCGTGTTGAATTGTCTTGTGAGCTGTATCAAGTGGGGAAACAGAGTAGTGGTACCTACTTCTTTGAGAGATAGAATTCTGGCCGAACTTCATACTGAACATCCAGGGATCGTCAGTATGAAATCAATTGCAAGAAGTTTTGTTTACTGGCCTGGATTGGACAGTGATCTTAAATCACTTGTCAGCAAATGCAGCGTTTGCCAAACCACCCAAAACTCCACTACAACCCTAGTCATGGCCAAGTCGACCTTTTCAAAGAGTACACGTAGACTTCTGTGAGAAAGCAAATGTTTATTTCCTGGTACTTGTAGATAGTCACTCAAAGTGGATTGAAGTGAAACACATGGGTTCAAATACTACAACTGAATGTACCATAGATGAGTTGAGGTCTATCTTTGCATGTCATGGCCTACCTCAAGAGCTTGTTTCTGACAATGGCCCTCAGTTCCGTTCTGCTCTATTCCAATAGTTCATGAAATGGAACAGTATTAAACACACTCTCATTCCACTATATCATCCAGCTTCAAACGGAGCAACCGAAAGGTCAGTCAGAATACTAAAAGAAGCTCTCACAAAGCAAGTGTTGCAGGGTTGTTCAGGACTCAGCATGAAGCAACATTTGGCAAATTTCTTGCTGAAGTACAGAACTACTCCGCACACGATAACTGGATATACCCCAGCAGAACTCTTGATGAAGAGGAGATTGAGAACATGATTGAATCTTGTTCAACCAAATTTGGCCTCAAGAGTTGAATAGAAACAGTTGAGTCAGAAATGTTATGACAGCAATCAGAAAGAACGCAATTTCAGACAAAACGAGTGTGTTCGTGTTCTCAGTCCCCCTGGAAGGTCGAGTTCACACAAGTGAGATATAGAAACCGTGGTAGAGGTTGGTGAAACCAAGAGATATTTGGTTGAGATTGGTGACAACATCCGAAGTGTTCATGGAGATCAAATGATCTCTGCTAGAGATGAACCAAGACATGATCTTGAACCACTTGATCATAAACACATACAGGAGTTTGACTCAGTTCAGACTTCAGAAACTGAAGTACCAGGTTCAAACAAATCTGAGATAGAAACAGGATCATCTTTGAGTTCGGAACCAGAACAAAGCAACCCGAAGATTGGTTCAACACCAAAACCTTTTGTAAGGATATCAGGAAGGCTCCACAAACCTGTTATTAAACTGGATTTGTAGTTGATTTAAAAGAAAAAAAGCCGGGAGTTTTTGTTATGTGGTATATGTAATGCTGGGAGAGGTGGGACCATAGTTTTGTTGTATTTGAGAGGGGAATATGTACATTGTTTAAGGGGAAAGCAGTGTAATGTATTATCACATGGTTTGTCACATGGTTGAGTATGAGCATGCTCAGTTCGCTCTGGCCTAGTAGAGCAAGCACATGAACCAGCAACTGGTGTCTCTGTCCTTCATTTGTTCTACCCACATATATTACACCATCTGCTCTCTCAGGTGGATGTAAAAGATCCCATGGCACAATTTTGTGTCCTGGGCCAATATTTATCCCTCAACCAACATCACTAAAACAGATTATCTGGTCATTATCACATTGCTGTGTGTGGGACCTTGCTGTGCACAAATTGGCTGCTGCGTTTCCTACATTACAACAGTGACTACACTTCAAAAGTTATTGGCTGTAAAGTGCTTAGGGACGTCCTGAGGTCGTGAAAGGCGCTATAGAAATGCAAGACCTTTCTTTCTTTTTTCCCTTAGTCTTTCTTTCCTACTACTTATATAACCCAAGCGTGTCTCACTTAAAAACTGCTTCCTATTTTGCAATGCCTTCTCTTTTACTCTTTTCTACCTTGGTCCTCTCCCCCGCTATAATTCTTTGTCCTTTGCCGCGATTTCCCGGTTAAAAAAAGTTGCGAGCACTTGTACATTTCAGAATGAGTTATGTGTGTGACTGTGTGATCATTCAGAAATAGAAATCTCACCCTCGAAAATACGGATCAGCTCAGAGTTCTCACTGGAGGTTCCAAATGCATTTTCCTGCATCAAACACACAGATTGTTGGGGAAGTTTCTTCATCTGTTTAATGATTAACAGTCTCTTCACCGACTGCAATCTCTGCCAGACCTCTCCCCCTCCCAGGAATGTACAATATAAACGCAAGCCTCAGGTTTAACTCCCTGCCACTGAGCAGAACTGAAGCAAGCAGAACATGGCTCGCAAACTGCAGGCGGTTTTTGCACTGATCGGTGTGATCTGCGCTCTGGTCCCAGGTACAGTACATTTAAACTGAATGCTTGCAAACTGCACTGTGACCCTGTGCACAAAAGAGCCGCGAGGAAGGGTCAAAATGGGACAAGAAAACTTTGGGGTGTCTCGTAAGTGATGGTTTAAAAGTGACCAGAACAGGAGGTGCAATCGTAGATATAAGGAAATCCTAGATGTTTAGATATTAAAGCAGAATCCCTAAACACCTTAAAGGGAATTTGATAGTTGCTTGAAAAAGAAGAATATAAAGGGTTTGGGGAGAGAATAGGAGAGTGGTATGGGTCTGGGTGTGTTATTAAAGGGTACGGGGAGTGAGGGGGAGAGTGGGATTAGACTGGGTGGGATATTAAAGGGTACGGGGAGTGAGGGGGAGAGTGGGATTAGACTGGGTGAAACATTAAAGTGTATGGAGAGTGGGAGAGAGTGGGATTAGACTGGGTGGGATATTAAAGGGTATGGGGAGTGAGCAGGAGAGTGGGATTAGTCTGGGTGGGATATTAAAGGGTACGGGGAGTGAGCAGGAGAGTGGGATTAGTCTGGGTGGGATATTAAAGGGTACGGGGAGTGAGCAGGAGAGTGGGATTAGACTGGGTGAGATATTAAAGGGTGCGGGGAGTGAGCGGGAGAGTGGGATTAGACTGGGTGAGATATTAAAGGGTACGGGGAGTGAGCAGGAGAGTGGGATTAGACTGGGTGAGATATTAAAGGGTACGGGGAGTGAGGGGGAGAGTGGGATTAGACTGGGTGGGATATTAAAGGGTGCGGGGAGTGAGGGGGAGAGTGGGATTAGACTTAGTTTGATATTAAAGGGTGCGGGGAGTGAGGGGGAGAGTGGGATTAGACTGGGTGGGATATTAAAGGGTATGGGGAGTGAGCGGGAGAGTGGGATTAGATTGGGTGGGATATTAAAGGGTACGGGGAATGAGGGGGAGAGTGGGATTAGACTCGGTGGAATATTAAAGGGTATGGAGAGTGAGCGGGAGAGTGGGATTAGACTGGGTGAGATATTAAAGGGTATGGAGAGTGAGGGGAGAGTGAGATTAGACTGGGTGGGATATTAAAGGGTATGGGGAGTGAGGGGGAGAGTGGGATTAGACTGGGTGGGATATTAAAGGGTACGGGGAGTGAGCAGGAGAGTGGGATTAGTCTGGGTGGGATATTAAAGGGTACGGGGAGTGAGCAGGAGAGTGGGATTAGTCTGGGTGGGATATTAAAGGGTACGGGGAGTGAGCAGGAGAGTGGGATTAGACTGGGTGAGATATTAAAGGGTGCGGGGAGTGAGCGGGAGAGTGGGATTAGACTGGGTGAGATATTAAAGGGTATGGAGAGTGAGGGGAGAGTGAGATTAGACTGGGTGGGATATTAAAGGGTATGGGGAGTGAGGGGGAGAGTGGGATTAGACTGGGTGGGATATTAAAGGGTACGGGGAGTGAGCAGGAGAGTGGGATTAGTCTGGGTGGGATATTAAAGGGTACGGGGAGTGAGCAGGAGAGTGGGATTAGTCTGGGTGGGATATTAAAGGGTACGGGGAGTGAGCAGGAGAGTGGGATTAGACTGGGTGAGATATTAAAGGGTGCGGGGAGTGAGCGGGAGAGTGGGATTAGACTGGGTGAGATATTAAAGGGTACGGGGAGTGAGCAGGAGAGTGGGATTAGACTGGGTGAGATATTAAAGGGTACGGGGAGTGAGCAGGAGAGTGGGATTAGACTGGGTGAGATATTAAAGGGTACGGGGAGTGAGGGGGAGAGTGGGATTAGACTGGGTGAGATATTAAAGGGTATTGGGAGTGAGGGGGAGAGTGCGATTAGACTGGGTGTGATATTAAAGGGTACGGGGAGTGAGGGGGAGAGTGGGATTAGACTTAGTTTGATATTAAAGGGTGCGGGGAGTGAGGGGGAGAGTGGGATTAGACTGGGTGGGATATTAAAGGGTATGGGGAGTGAGGGGGAGAGTGGGATTAGACTGGGTGGGATATTAAAGGGTATGGAGAGTGAGCGGGAGAGTGGGATTAGACTGGGTGAGATATTAAAGGGTATGGAGAGTGAGGGGAGAGTGAGATTAGACTGGGTGGGATATTAAAGGGTATGGGGAGTGAGCGGGAGAGTGGGATTAGACTGGGTGGGATATTAAAGGGTACGGGGAGTGAGGGGGAGAGTGGGATTAGACTGGGTGGGATATTAAAGGGTACGGGGAGTGAGGGGGAGAGTGGGATTAGACTGGGTGGGATATTAAAGGGTACGGGGAGTGAGGGGGAGAGTCGGATTAGACTGGGTGAGATATTAAAGGGTATGGGGAGTGAGGGGAGAGTGGGATTAGACTGGGTGGGCTATTAAAGGGTACGGGGAGTGAGGGGGAGAGTCGGATTAGACTGGGTGAGATATTAAAGGTATGGGGAGTGAGGGGAGAGTGGGATTAGACTGGGTGGGATATTAAAGGGTACGGGGAGTGAGGGGAGATTCCATTCTGTTAGCCTGATCCTGTATATTCCTCTTCTGCACACCCCCCACCCACCATCTCAAAGGGGGCTTGTTTAGGGAAATGCTTCATCTTCCCGGGATATTCGTAGCTTCCTTAGTCTTCAGCACAACTCAGTCAGCGGAGAGCTGGCGTGCGTCGCTTCAGGACTTTAATAAACTCCCCAAACCTTCACCAAAGAACGGCAACGGCTCCTGGAGAGAATCGATTAGGATTGTAAAATCTTGCAGCACAGAAGGAGGTCATTCGGCCCATCATGCCTGGGGCGGCTGCGGGAGTTTACTGAGATAGGGAGGGGGCGAGGCCATGGAGAAATTGGAACATTTGAAGTTGGAGGCGTTGCTAGACCTGGAACACAAGGGGCGATCGATAGGTGAACGGGACTTGGTGCGAGTCAGGGGACGGGCAGCAAAGCTTTGGGTGCGCTTCCGTTTACAGAGGATGGTCGATGGGAGGCCGGCCAGGTGAGCAGTAGAATAGTCGAGTCTGGAGGGTTTTAGCAGTAGGTGGGCTGAGGTAGGCGGGGAGATGGGCGATGCACCAGATAGGATAGAACTAGTGTACATTATACATCTGTAGGATACAGTAAGAACATAAATCATAGGATATTGTCAGTATACATTATACAGTCTGCTCCCCTTAAATCAAAGTTGTTAAATTCAAATTATCATTAATTCAAATTGAAATTGTGCATTAAAACCTCCAGTGCTGAGTTATAAGAATTTTCTAATTCACTCCTGGCAAAAAATGACTTTGATTTCATAGCAATAGATTGTATACGATGCAGGTGCCATGCGGTATGTAGGATGCAAGGTGTTCAGATTATATAGGATGCAGGCAGTATACATTATATAGGATGCATGTGGTATGTGTTATGAAGGATGGAAGCACTATACATGAGATAGGATGCACGCCGTATACATTGCGCGAGCAGGATCAGTATATATTTTGAGTACACATTTATGGGTTTTGATGAAATTATCTTTTTGCTTTAGGCATATACTTAATCGAAGAGACTGACACCTGTCAGAATGTGTTTGGCACTGACAGCTACCTGAACTTTAGCAGTAACTTAAAGGTAATAGTTTCATCGTCACACTGTGAGTGTTAAGATTGTCTCCCTCAGTCACTTATAGAGCGAATACTGGTCAGACATAGGAAATTCGGAGCAGAAGCTGTGTTATAGGAGCGTGAGGCTACGTGCTAACTGGATCGATGTTGGTCAGCCTCAGAGCTCCACACATTAAACGGACACCGCTGAGTGGCCTGGCGTGTCAGACACTAGCCTTTCACCTCGGGGATTATGGTTTAAACCCGGCCCCAATACTTTGGCTGGAAGCCTCCCATCCGCCAGCTGTGAAGGTCCTGCTGGATAGTCGGCACGATCCAGGACAAAGCAGTCCGCTTGATCGGCAGCCCATCCACTGGCTTCAACATCCACTCCCTCCACCATCAGTGTTGCAGTGTGTCCTATCCACAGGATGCACTGCAGCAACTCGCCAAGGTTTCTTCGGCAGGACTTCCCAATCCTGCGTCCTCCACCACCTAGAAGGACAAGGGCAGCAGACGCATGGGAACACCACCACCTCCAATTCCCCTCCAAGTCACACAAAATCCCAGCTTGGACATATAGCACTGTTCCTTCATCGTCGCTGGGTCAAAATCTTGGAACTCCCTCCCTAACAGCACTGTGGGAGCACCTTCACCACACGGACTGCAGCAGTTCAAGAGGGCGGCTCACCACCACCTCCTCAAGGGCAACTAGGGATGGGCAATAAATGCCGGCCTTGCCAGCGACGCCCACATCCCATGAATGAATAAAATGTGAAATAAGTTTGGCCAATTTCAACCAAGTTCCACACCACAAAACCACCTCAAGGCAGTGCTAATTGGCACTAATTTGGTGTTCACAGTCAATCAGGGCACAGGATGGCTGGCGTGGGAGTCGTCCTGTGCCCATGGTGGTGCAGTGAGGGGTCACTCCTGAGCCTGGGGCTGATAGGAGCAATTTCAACCCTACCCACCAGGTGGAAACCAGGCGGGCGGGCAGTTAAAATCGGCAGGCGAGTCGGACACCTGCCTGAAGCCGATGGGGGTCCTTCCTTCAATATGCAGATCAGGGTTTGAGGACAGCATCGGGCCCTGACTGGAATTTGAACTGTGGTCTGAGCGGGGAATAGTTCTGTCTCTTCCCCCAGGTGAAGAGAGCGGGAAGCAGAGGAGCCGGGGTCTGAAGAGGCCCCTTGTGGGACCAGATGGAGCAGGAGTGCGGTAAGAGTGGTAACCTGGAGCAGTTTGATTCATACAGCTGACAATGGCTTTATCACAAAGAACGAGCATTTTTAATCAGAGTGTCTCGTCCACCACCTGTGAGTAACCTGATTTTAAATAACTGAAAATGACTTGAAAAAAACTATACAGAACCATTTACTAGTTTCATTGGTGTACTGTAGTCAGTTTCTTAGTAAATTAAAAAAATATATATTTAAAAGCTTTTAATTAGTATCTTTGCGCCTTAAAACCAGCTCACTTTTTAAAGCCTCCTCGAAGGTCCACAAACGAGCATAATTAGAGGAAGCTCGCCGTGGTGATTCATTCGATCTGGGGGTGTGGCCAGTTTTGTGGGTGGGGCCAGCTTCCAGCGCGATGTTTTTTAAACCAGCGTTAAAGATCGCGGAAACTCGATTTGCGCAGAACGGAACTTGCGCTTGAAATTCCGCGACCTTCTGCGCTGCTTCGGCCGATTCTGGGCGAACTGCGCTGGAAATACCGGCTCCTCCGCGACCCCCACAGGGATAGTTTAGGCCTCCCCTACCTTCTTCATCTTTTTCTTAGGCAGTCCCTCGGAACCGAGGATGACTTGCTTCCACATTAAAAATGAGTTCTCAGGTGACTGATGAGTCCAATGCGGGACCTACAGTCTCTGTCACAGGTGGGGCAGACAGTGGTTGAAGGGGCAGGTGGGTGGGGTGCTTGGGTTGACGTGCGCTCCTTGCGCTGCCTGCGCTTGGCTTCCGCTTGCTCCCGGCGAAGAGACTCGAGATGTTCGGTGCCTTCCCGGATGCTTCTCCTCCACTTTGTGCGGTCTTGGGCCAGGAATTCCCAGGTGTCGGTGGGGATGTTGCACTTTTTCAAGGAGGCTTTGAGGGTGTCCTTGAAGCGTTTCCTCTGCCCACCTGGGGCTCTCTTGCCGTGCCGGAGCTCCGAATAGAGCGCTTGTTTTGGGAGTCTCGTATCGGGCATGCGGACAATGCCTCCGCAAGATCCTGCAAATCCATTGGCAGGATAGGCGCACCAACGTCAGTGTTATTGTTCAGGCCAACATCCCCAGCATCGAAGCTTTGACCACGCTCGATCAGCTCCGATGGACGGGTCACATTGTCCGCATGCCCGATACGAGACTCCCTCCCCTCCCACCGCCCCCGCCGCCCCCATTCCCTCTGGCGAGACCCTCCCGAAACCCCTTCACCTTGTTGCCGACGACTGTTTCTTTGGTGCCGGCCAGCAACCTCTTGCTGCCCGCAATTCGTCCCCCACACGCCAGGCAGCAGGAGGCTGAAAGAAGGAACAGAGGAACAGGAGGAGGCCATTCAGCCCCTCGAGCTTGTGCTACCATTTAGACCATGGCTGATCTGTACCTTAACTCCATCTACCTGCCTTGGTTCCAGAACCCCCTAATACCCCTGCCGAACAAAAATCGATCAATCTCAGTTTTGAATTTTTCAATTGAATATAAAATCTCCCAGCCTGCCCGATTCCCACTCCCAGTTAAAATCAGGCTACAGTGTTGAAGCGGGGTAGAGGCAGCTGTACTCTGTATCTCACCATACTACAGCTAACTTGGGAATGGTGATGGTCACTGAATGGGGGGTGTAACCGGGGTGATGTCAGGAAGCACTCCTTCAAACATGGTGGAAATCTGGAACTCCCTCTCCCCCAAAAAGCTGTTGAGGCTGGGGGGGGGGTCAATTGAAAAATTCAAAACTGAGATTGATCGATTTTTGTTCGGCAGGGGTATTAGGGGTTCTGGAACCAAGGCAGGTAGATGGAGTTAAGGTACAGATCAGCCATGGTCTAAATGGTAGCACGAGCTCGAGGGGCTGAATGGCCTCCTCCTGTTCCTATGATGGTCAGAATAAGAAGTATTCCATTCCACAGCATTAAGAACCCTCACCTTGGAAGATATGGGACTCAATTCTGAGTGACAGATACCAACCAGGCCCAATCCCCCACTGCGAGAGGTTGGATTCTTGACATGGCCACTGCTTGTTTACCGTGCACTATTTTACTAGTATCTAGTGACATGTAGAGATATTATAGAATGGCCGTCTAACTAGCTGAGCAGCTCAGACAAACATGTAAACCCTCTATAGGCCAATAGAGACACTCCTGGCCGGCCTGCCACCTTCCACCCTCCATAAACTTGAGCTCATCCGAAACTCTGTTGTACAATTACCCGCACAACAGTTCTGATAGTTAGACAACTAGACAGGGGGAGAGAGAGAGAGAGAGAGAGAAGGAGACTTAAGGTACATCCAAATACATTGGGAGTTCAAAGGTCACTTCCGCAATTTTTTTTACATTTTGCCTTCAGACATTAACCGACTGTGCTGACCACCTTACGGAGAGTTTGGAGATTGAGGAACGCAGCAAACTTCTCGGGTTGTTGCAAAATGCGGCTGACCAGTTGAAATCCATCCGTGTGAAAGGTATGAACCTCCTCCATCTATGGAAGCTGCTCTTAGCCGCGGTGTCCGATCCCTGGTGTTCCAGCCCTCGAAGCCCAGGCAACTCGCTGCCAGCTGCACTTGCGTCGCCCGTTCTCCGGTTTGTCCTGTTTGGATGTGGTCGTTCTGCAGGCTCGGGATGGACCATCCTTTGTGATGTTGCCTCATTGTTAAATTCTAAATCAGAACACCCAATAAGATTCTCGGATCAGCAACTTAATGGGATCATGGACTGAGCTTTGCATGTGATCGGCAAGGCTCTGTGGTACCCATCTATTCAACCAAAACCCAGCACAACCCTGCTATAAAGTAACAAACATTACTGAGAGGACAATGGCTTCATGAGATATATATTCTCCATCTGCACACTATCCAAGAGGAGAAATATTCCAGACTTAAGCTGGAACCGTATAAGAGCTGTCCACTGCAGGGACCTGGGTGTCCTTGTACACCAGTCACTGAAAGCAAACATGCAGGTGCAGCAAGCAGTTCGGAAGGCAAATGCTATGTTGGCCTTCATTGCAAGAGGATTTGAGTACAGGAGCAAAGATGTCTTACTACAGTTATACAGATGTGAGAAGTCGCACAACACCAGGTTATAGTCCAACAGCTTTATTTGAAATCACAAGCTTTCGGAGCGCTGCTCTTCACTTCACCTGACGAAGGAGCAGCGCTCCGAAAGCTTGTGATTTCAAATAAAGCTGTTGGACTATAACCTGGTGATGTGCGACTTCTCACATTTGTCCACCCCAGTCCAACACCGGCATCTCCACATTACAGTTATACAGGACCTTGGTGAGATCACACCTGGAGTACTGTGTGCAGTTTTGGTATCCTTACCTAAGAAAGGATATACTTGCCATAGAGGGAGTGCAGCAAAGGTTCACCAGACTGATTCCTGGGATGGCAAACTGTCGTATGAGGAGAAATTGGGTCGACTAGGCCTGTATTCACTAGAGTTTAGAAGAATGAGAGGGGATCTCGTGGAAACGTATAAAATTCTGACAGGGCTAGACAGACTGGATGCAGGGAGGATGTTTCCCCTGGCTGGGGGGTCTAGAACGAGGGGTCACAGTCTCAGGATACGGGGTAACACATTTAGGACTGAGATGAGGAGAAATTTCTTCACTCAGAGGGTGGTGAACCTGTGGAACTCTCTACCACAGAAGGCTGTGGAGGCCAAGTCACTGAATATATTTAAGAAGGAGATAGGTAGATTTCTAGACACAAAAGGCATCAAGGGATATGGGGAGAGAGCGGGAATATGGTATTGAGATAGAGGATCAGCCATGATCATATTGAATGGCGGAGCAGGCTCGATGGGCCGAATGGCCTACTCCTGCTCCTATTTTTCTATGTTTCTATGAATGGTCACTGCCTGAATTTAGATCAGGAACTGGTTCTGTGGTTCACTCACTCACAGTAACTGTAGCAGTATAAGCCTGGCCTGAGCTGGCTGTCTCTGTATGGATGGTACAGCCCAGGCTCTGCCCCTCTGCCACATTTTGCAGTCTGTTTCGAATGGGAATGTGATTGTTCGCACAATCAGCTTGCGACGCAGATTCCGCTGAACGCAGAGAGCTTTGCCCGTTCTCTCTACTGTGAGCCTCAGTTAACTGGGCCGCAGAAAGTGAGCTCAGTCTGGAATCTGGTGGCTCGTGTGTGTCAAAAAGGACACATTGTCACAACCCCCTGAGGTATGCTCCAGTATAAGTAGATTTCAAAGTGATTATTTGCACCACTATTTTTGACTCTCTCTGTGCATGCGTGCCCGTTTGGTACGACGCATGCGCACTCGATCCGGTCGCGCATGCACAGTACCAACCGGTGCAACGGCTGCAGTCTGCATCGCCACGCTTTCCTCAGCTCCGTGCGGAGAAGGTCAGGGGATCGGTTGGGTGGTGGGGAAGAGGGGATCGAAGGTGGGAGGGAGAGGAGAGCGGATCGGAGGGGTGAGAGGGAGGAGAGGAGATCGGAGAGGGGGGAGAGGAGCACGGAGAGGGGGGCGAAGGTCAGGAATTCGGGGGACAGGTCAGGAACTCGAAGGGGGAGGAGAAGATCAGGAGCTCGGGGGGGAAGGTCAGGAGCTCTGGGAGAGAAGATCGGGAACTTGTTGGGGGGAGCATGGTGAGGACAGTGTGGAGGGGGAAGAACGTGATCCAGGTCTAAAGGGGAGGGGGATGATAGTAAAAATGTGATCCAGATGGAAAGATAGATCACGTTCTCCCGCCCTCTGTTAGACCTGGATCACGTTCTTCCATCCCCCACACCCCCTTTACAACTGCACCACGATCTCCCTCTCCTCCCCCCTCATCCCCACCCCGCCTAGACCACAGCAGTTCTAGAAGGCAGCTCACCACCACCCTCTCAAAGGCAACTAGGGATAGACAATAAATAAATTAATTTTTAAAAAGGGGAGCCTATTCTGTGTTGGTCCTACAACATGCATAACGTTACATTTATGTGTTATTTGCTGGACTCGACTATTCCAGCGCTCTCCTGGTCGGCCTCCCATCTTCCACCCTCAATGAACTTGAGCTCATTCAAAACTCTGCTGCACGTCTCCAAACACGCAGCAAGTCCCATTCACCCATCACCCCTGCGCAGCTGTCTGGAGGTCCCGCGCAGCTGTCTGGAGGTCCCGCGCAGCCTGTTAAAAAAAATTAGGGGGAACATTGTCCACCAACACTTTGGGCTGGATTTTGAATGACCCATGGAGTCGGGTTTGGAGGCGTGTGGGGGGTTAAATTTGCGGGGTCGGGGGTCCCGACCCCATCCCGACTCCATCCCGCCTCCACGCAATTTTGACAAAATTAGTCGCGGGGTTCCCGCCTCCAAGAGGCGGGAGAGGCCATTAAAGCCCTTAACAAGCCCTAAATTGGCTCTGTAATGCCATTTTGAAACGTTTTAGCTAGTTTAACCCTTTTCTGACGTGAAGTACGCCTGGTGTGAAACACTCCAGTGAAACCTGGCGGGAGCACAAGTGGATAGCTGACTATGAGCTGCAGGTCCACTATTACAACGGAGATGTGATGAAGGTAGTAGTAGTATTAGGTCTGAAAGTCGCCTCTGATGCTGCTGCAATGAATGTGTTCAGAGACTGCCTGGCCTTTGCTGTGAGAGGACTTGGATGCAAAAAAATTCTCTCTCTCTCTCTCTCTCTCTCTCTCTCTCCCCCCCACCCCCCCCCCCATTTTTGCATCCAGGTCCACTCACATCAAAAGCAAGCCACACAGGTCCTCTCTCACCAACAGTCTCTGAGACTAGGCAGTCAGCAATGATGACATCATCAGAGGCGACTTTCAGACTGAAAACACTAATTAGTTCATGGGTTCCCACATGCTGGAACTCAATTGCCCAATTAAGTGAAAATTGCATCATTCATCCACATTAATCTGGAGTCGGGGGGGAAACACGGAATGCGGATGACACGACCCCAAGACAAAATCCAGCCCTTTGATTTTAAAATACTCATCCTCATGTTAAAATCACTCCATGGTCTCACCCCTTCCCATCTGAACTCGGCAATGTGAGTGCTCCTAACCCCTGTCTGTTCTCTGAAAGCAGTAGTGTTAGCACTGTGAGCTCTGGAGCCTGGCTGTCACAATGAATGGATCAAATTACACATTGCAAAGATCTTGATTACTCAGGCAGGCAGGATCTAATTACACATTCCAGACAAACTGCTGGGTGTGGCTTGTCCTTCAAGGGGACCAATCAGAACTTTGGTGTTGCAAATACACGCTGCCAATAGATTTAGGACAATGTGAGTCAACTCCAGAATGTAAGGGACAAGTGGTCCACTTATGGGAGTGGCTGACACCAAAGAGAAGGGGATAGAGTTTCCGCTTTGGACGCAATCAGCAATCCGGGTGCAAATTGCGCTAGTTTTCTAAATGGAATTTTTTCCTCAAGTTTCTGCTCAAACTCATTTGCATATCGGCGAACATAAAGGGCTGGATTTTCAATGACCCGTGGAGTCGGGTTTGGAGGCGTGTGGGGGGTTAAAGTTGCAGATTCGGGGGTCCCGACCCCATCCCGACTCCATTCCGCCCCACGCAATTTTGACAAAATTGGTCGCAGGGTTCCCAACTCCGTCCCGCCTCCAAGAGGCGGGAGAGGCCATTAAAGCCCTTAACAAGCCATAAATTGGATCTGTAATGCCATTTTGAAGCGTTTTAGCTAGTTTAACCCTTTTCTGATGTGAAGTACACCTGATGTGAAACACGCCAGTGAAACCTGGCAGGAGCACAAGTGGATAGCTGACTATCAGCTGCAGGTCCACTATTACAACGGAGATGTGATGAAGGTAGTAGTAGTATTAGGTCTGAAAGTCGCCTCTGCTGCTGCTGCTGCATTGAATGTCTTCAGAGACTGCCTGGGAGGACTTGGTTGCAAAAAAAATTCTTTTCTCTCTCTCTCTCTCTCTCTGACTGAGATGCTGCTCATTTTGCATCCAGGTCCTCTCACAACAAAGGCCAGGCAATCTCTGAGACCAGGCAGTCAGTCTCTGACCTGCAATGATGACATCATCAGAGGCGACTTTCAGACTGAAACCACTATGGGTTCATGGGTTCCCACATGCTGGAACTCAATTGCCCAATTAAGTGAAAATTGCATCATTCATCCACATTAATCTGGAGTCGGGGGGGCAACACGAAATGTGGGTAACATGACCCCAACCCGACCCCAAGACAAAATCCAGCCCAAAGTCTTCCTTGATCCAGCGCAACCGGGTAGTGTTTAAGAACGTAATTTAAATTTTTTTTGCATTAAAAATATCCCTTGATGTATTTAAGAGTGGTAACCAGGAGCAGTTTTATTAATACAGCTGAAAATGACTTTATAAAACTATACAGAACCATTTACTAATTTCATTGGTGTACAGTAGTCAGTTTCTTAGTAAATTAAAAAATATATATTTAAAAGCTTTTAAAAGGTGCCTATTAGTACCTTTGCGCCTTAAAACCAGCTCACTTTTTAGAGCCTCCTTGAAGGGCCGCAAACGAGCGCATTTAGGGGAAACTCGCCATGGTGATTAATTCGATCGGGGGCGTGGCCAATTTGTGGGCGGGGCCAGTTCACCAGACTGGTTCCTGTGATGGGTGGATTGTCCTTTGAGGAGAGATTGAGTAGACTAGGCTATATTCTTTAGAGTTTAGAAGAATGAGAGGTGAGCTCATTGAAACATACAAAATTCTTACAGGGCTTGACAGGGTAGATGCAGGGAGGATGTTTCCCCTGGCTGGGGAGTCTAGAACCAGGGGTCACAGTCTCAGAATAAGGGGTCGACCATTTAGGACTGAGATGAGGAGAAATTTCTTCACTCAGAGGGTGGTGAATCTTTGGAATTCTCTACCCCAGAGGGCTGTAGAGGCTCAGTCGTTGAGTATATTCAAGACAGAGATCGATAGATTTTTGAATATTAAGGGAATCGAGGGATATGGGGATAGTGCAGGAAAGTGGAGATGATGTAGAAGATCAGCCATGATCTTATTGAATGGCGGAGCAGGCTCGAAGGGCCAAATGGCCGACTCCTGCTCCTATTTCTTACGTTCTTATGTTCTTAAGTCCCAGAGATGAGGACAGATTCAACTCAGGTTCATTATTTTCAGACACTGACAGACCATTTGCAGCTTTTACTGTTTTTATTTCGAATTCCCAGGGTTTGTGCATTTTTTAAAATTTTACTCAGACTATTGATTTTCTCTTTCCCGTGACCGCACCGAGGTGATCGGCCAAGTCCTCTTGTCAGGACACCAAAGTTCAAATGAGTAAGAGAGCAGACGAGGTTTATCAGGATGTAAGGATTGGGTGAGGCCAATGGTGGCCATTAACAGCCTGAAGATGGTAAGGGGGAAGGGAAGACTGAGGAGTTCCACATGTTGAGATCCTGGGAAAGAATGAGTTAGGGTAGGAGAAGATGTTTTGATTTCAACACAGTGAGGATGAAGAAAAAGAGACCTGTCGGATGATACTGTTGCAACTCAGGAGGAACAGAGAAGGCAGTGTTTGTACTAGAGGGAGAGATGAGAGCTGGTTTTGATGTTGTTATTAGGGCTATTCTCAAGTGGACGTTAAAGATCCCATGGCACTATTTTGAAGAAGAGCAGGGAGTTATCCCCGGTGACCTGGCCAATATTTATCCCTCAACCAACATCACTAAAATAGATTATCTGGTCATTTATCACATTGCTGTTTGTGGGAGCTTGCTGTGCGCAAATTGGTTGCTGTGTTTCCCTACATTACAACAGTGACTGCACTTCAAAAGTACTTCATTGTCTGTGAAGCGCTTTGGGACGTCCTGATGTTGTGAAAGGCGCTGGAGAAATGCAAGTCTTTCTTTCTTTTTATGTTTGTGAATGTATGATTTTCTCTTTTATTTGTATTTTTTTAAAGCTTGCAAGAATGTTAATCCAAAGAACTGCAGCTTCCCCTTGATCCCTGCTAATGGAGGCCTGATATGTCTGACTGCTAAAAAGACTCGCTTCTGCAAGCCAATGTGTAACAAGGTGCGGACTCACGGTGCGACACACGACACCGCTCTATTTATCTGTCTTAAAAAATATTTTCAATCTTCTCCACCCCTCGTCTCTCCTGCGCCCAGTGACCCAGTGGCAGTTCCACAGATACCAGGTGCCTACGACCCTCCTGGTAGTTCACTCGAGGGGCCCATCTTCATGTGTGACCCTCTACAATGGGACGCACATTAACGGTAATGGATCAAGACACCTGGGTTAATAGGTGATCACTCAATAAAGATGGACCAGCGGTGTGCAGGGAAAGCAAATAGTCTTTTAGGGAGTATTGTTCAGACCAAGAGTCCTACACTTGGGTCACTTAAGTCCCTCATACGTCCACACTTAGAGTACTGTCTCCAGTTTCCTCCATTACAGCAATAACTACACTTCAAAATTACTTTATTGGCTGTAAAGTGCTTGGGGACATCCTGAGGTTGCGAAAGGTACTGTACAAATGCAAGTTCTTTCTTTTTAGTTCTGGTCTCCGCACATGGTAAAGGACATTGAGGATCTGGGGAGGCTGCAGAGGAGGAGAATGATGCTTAGTCCTAAGGATCTTAGGACAAGCTCCCACAATTAGAGTTATTTACTTTAGAGAAATGCAGGCTAAGCAGGGCTATATGATTGAACTTCTGAAAATTTTGAATGGATTGGACTCAGTCCGATTGGATGGATTGGGCTGGATTTCCCTCTGCTATCCCGACAGAAATCGGGAAAGACAGCGGTGGAAAATAGCGGAAAATTGGATTGTGAGGCCGACTGCTATGGTCCCACCCTGACCTCAATTTCCCTTCTCCCAGATGAGAGACATGGCCCAGAAAGCAGCCCCATTTCCCAGCTTACTACTACTCTCTCTGTTTTGTTTTGCCTCTCCCAGGAGATTGTGTGGTTAGGGGGTGGGTCTCGTTCTTCCAATCATGTATTCGAACGAGTGTTTGACTATCTGAACCTCGAGGTCATCACTACCTGATGTTCACAGGTGCAGACTTTCCCAGAGGGATTGTTAAATGTTGATCAGTAGAGGGAACCCTGGTTGATTTTTCCTTTCCCTCGCCTAGCAAAGATTGTGACAGAGAGGAAGAGGTTGGAGGCCAAAGATTGGGGGTCGTCTGCCCATCAGCCAACCAGCTTTTTCTTGTACCCAGTCCATGAGATGGGCGTGCTGGAAGAGTGTCGCCATATATGGAGCAGTGTTCATGTCTTGAATCGATTTGGGCTTTGTAGAGAATCACAAGTTGTTCAGGTGAAAGGCAGGAAAAAAATATATACTATCCCAAGAGAGGATATGTGAAAGATTCATCTGAGGTGAGAGGAGATAGTTAGCTGATCAATGTAGAAGGGCTAAAGGCTAGGAGCCGTTGGGTGGAAAGTGAGAGGCGTGAAAAGATTTGTGTCTTTGGGGAAACTGTAAGAAATAAGGTTTTCCTTGTCCCACTGAGATGGAGCAGTAGAGACTGGGGGGTTGCACTGGAGGCTGCATGTATGGAGAACTTGACTGTGAGTGGAATTGTCAGCAAGAGGATGGGTAAGGTTGAAAGTTGAGTAGAGGAGAGCATGGATAGTCAGTTACGGAGTTTAACATCTACAATGATGGACTGCATACACTACTGGAGTGAGTTACACTATTGGAATGAGCATACCATTAGAGCGAATACATGACTAGAGGGAGTACACTACCGGAGTGAGTATTCCACTGGAGTGAGTTCAATGCTGAACTGGGTATTCTACTAGAATGAGCAACATATTAAAGTGAGGATGAGGATTTTAAATTGAATGCATTGGGGGGCAAGGAGCCAGTGAAGGTCTGCAAGGATGAGGGTGGTGGGTGAGTCAGGCTTAAATGTGAGGCAACAGATGAGTGGTGGATTTTGGGCAAGTTTATACAGGGTGGAGGATGGGGGTCCACCAAGGAGACAATTGGAGTAGTTGAGTCTAAAAGTGACCAAAGCATAGATAAGGATGTTGTCAGCAGAGGGACAGAGTGGACAGTGTTGTGGAGGTGGAAGTGAGCAGCCTTGGTGGTGGATTGCATGTGGGCTTTGAAGCTCAGCTCTGGGCCAAACAAGGCGCAAGGTTTTGCCTGGTTTGGTTCGGTTTCAACATATGATGGCAGAGAGGGATGGAGTCAGAGTCACAGGAGCAGAGTTTATGGCAGGGGCCAAAGACAATGGCCCAGAAATTCCGTTCGCAGCCCTCCCGCGGGCGAAGGGCTGCGATCCGGAAAGATCTGCGCCTGGACCGGAGGGCTCCCGGGAGGTGCCGAATTCCGTTGCTGTGCCTCTTCAAACTGCCGGTGTGCAGGGCCCGCGTATCCCAGGGGCGCAGGCGGATCGCAGCGTCCCTGGGATCACGTGGGCCATGGGGAGCCAATCAGAGCAGGGAATCTCCATTCATAGATTTGACAGGAAGACCTGTCAAATCTATGAATAGAGATCAGCCCCAAAACATAGTAAAACTTCAAATAATTTTTTTTTTAAAAATCACATTTTTAAAATGACTATAAATTACATAAGTTAACTTTTTAAACAAAAGTTTACATTTTTGAAAAAAATAATTAAAGTTTTTAACAGGGCTAAAAATAAACTTACCTTTCTTTAAAGGAATTTAAAATGATAAATCAGTGGAAATTTTTTTTATTTTTTTTACTTTCTTAAACTAGTAGCCTGGTAAAAGCAGGCCTTGCGCCTGCTTTTCTAGGCGCAGCTGTTCCCGACTTACCTGGACTGATAAAACTGTGAAAAAAACGGAAGTTTCTGCCGTACGCGCTGCTTATCCGGCGCAGGCGTTTGTCCAGTCAAGCCCTTTCTGCAGAGAACGGAAGTTCCGGTTTCCAGCGCATGCGCAGTGCATGCGTAAAACCAGCACTTCCGTTGGCCCTACGGGTGAGTACACAGCGCGTACACACCCGTAGGGAACGGAATTTCTAGGCCAATGGCTTCAGTCCCCGAGATGGTCAGTTGGAAAAAGTATTTATTCATTCATAACTTGATGTCGGACAGGCAGCCTGACAGCACGGAGATGGTCATAGGGTCGAGTGAAGAGGTGGTGAGGTAGAGCTGGGTATCATCGGCGTATATAAGACAGTCAAAGACACTTGGAGACAGAAACATTCACACACAGATATTACACAAACACATAGGCACATACAAACACGCAAATATGTACAGACACATGTACTTGTACACACACACAACATGTGCACAAAGACACATATACAGTCATGCATACCAATACATGTGCAGACAGACACAAGTATACATAGAAATTCATGCATATAGACACACACATCCAGTGAGTTTACCGCAATAAATTCCTGTGAAATCTTATAAACACTGATCTAAGTCCCTCTGTCTTAAATGACTCCTGAGGACTCCTACAGCCTTCAGCCCTGTACCTGTGTGACCCATGGTCAGTCAGGGGTATGAAAGCTCTGAGATAGCCCTGTGATGATGACATTGTCGGTTGATTCTGGGCATTATGTTCCATATCCCTGACTGACCATGGAACATAATGCCCAGAATCAACAGGTGCAGGGGCTGTAGGCTGCAGGAGCCCTCAGGAGTATTTGAATGCATTGCAGTGGAAGATATTTCTTCACAAAGTGGAGTTCGAACCTGCACTGAGATTTGTTCACTGTGCTTCTACAGGGTTATGACTTTGATTTCTTGAGAAGGAGTCGACTGTACGAGAAATGTGGAGAAAACACGACTTACCACTGGACCACGCAGTACGTTGGAGGGAATAGGTTGGCCAAGTGCTCAGGTATGTCCCTCTAGTCCCGTGTCATTCACTTTCTACAAAAGCAAAATACTGCGGATGCTGGAAATCTGAAATAAAAACAGAAAATGCTGGAAACACTCAGCAGGTCAGGCAGCATCTGTGGAGAGAGAAACAGAGTTAACGTTTCAGGCCAATAAACTTTCATCACAACTGGAACAAGTTAGAGATGTAACAGATTTTAAGCAAGTGCAGAGGCAGAGAAAGGGTGGGGGAGGGGAGGAAAGAACAAGAGGGAAGGTCTGTGATAGGGTGGAAGGCAGGAGAGATTAAATGACAAAAGGGGTGATGGTGCAAACATTAGTGTTTAATTCACTGCCACTTCTCTCCCAGGAATGCCCACCTTGAAGAAGTTCTGTTCTTCTCTCTGACGGGATTTCCGTTTGTCTCTTTTACCTTGTTCATCTTCATTGCTTTCTGTTTCCCTTCTCGTGTTTGCAGCATCATCCCTTTGTCATTCCCAGGGTCACTACGACACGCTCAAGTGCCGAGTTGCCAAAATGCCCCTTCCATTAACTATGTATTGCAGAATAGCTCCTCCTTATTGTGCTGGAGACCAAGAGATGGGGAAGAAACAGCCCCAAATCCCAGCGCCAACAACCTAGAACAACCAACTAGACCAGACATAGAGGCCCAGAGACACATTGAGCAGCAAGGGTTTTTTAATACATTCTCGGGATGTGCGCATCGCTGGCCAGGCCGGTGTTTATTGCCCATCCCTAATTGCCCTTGAGAAGGTGGTGGTGAGCCGCCTTCTTGAGCCTCTGCAGTCTGTGTGGCGAAGGTACTCCCACAGTGCTGTTAGGGAGGGAGCTCCAGGATTTTGACCCAAGTCCACCAAAGCCCTCAGGTGAGGGACTATTGAGGCCCCAGGTGAGGGAATATTGAGGCCCAAGGTGAGGGAATATTGAGGCCCAAGGTGAGGGAATATTGAGGCCCCAGGTGAGTGAATATTGAGGCCCCAGGTGAGGGAGAATTGAGGCCCCAGGTGAGGGAATATTGAGGCCCCAGGTGAGGGAGAATTGAGGCCCCAGGTGAGGGAATATTGAGGCCCCAGGTGAGGGAATATTGAGGCCCAAGGTGAGGGAATATTGAGGCCCCAGGTGAGTGAATATTGAGGCCCCAGGTGAGGGAGAATTGAGGCCCCAGGTGAGGGAATATTGAGGCCCCAGGTGAGGGAGAATTGAGCCCCCAGGTGAGGGAGAATTGAGGCCCCAGGTGAGTGAATATTGAGGCCTCAGGTGAGTGAATATTGAGGCCCCAGGTGAGGGAGAATTGAGGCCCCAGGTGAGGAAGAATTGAGGCCTCAGGTGAGGGAATATTGAGGCTTCAGGTGAGTGAATATTGAGGCCTCAGGTGAGGGAATATTGAGGCTTCAGGTGAGTGAATATTGAGGCCTCAGGTGAGTGAATATTGAGGCCCCAGGTGAGGGAATATTGAGGCCCCAGGTGAGGGAATATTGAGGCCTCAGGTGAGTGAATATTGAGGCCTCAGGTGAGGGAATATTGAGGCCCCAGGTGAGGGAGAATTGAGGCCCCAGGTGAGGGAATACTGAGGCCCCAGGTGAGGGAGAATTGAGGCCCCAGGTGAGGGAATATTGAGGCCCCAGGTGAGGGAATATTGAGGCCCCAGGTGAGGGAGAATTGAGGCCCTAGGTGAGGGAATATTGAGGCCCCAGGTGAGGGAGAATTGAGGCCCCAGGTGAGGGAATATTGAGGCCCCAGGTGAGGGAATATTGAGGCCCCAGGTGAGGGAATATTGAGGCCCCAGGTGAGGGAGAATTGAGGCCCTAGGTGAGGGAATATTGAGGCCCCAGGTGAGGGAGAATTGAGGCCCCAGGTGAGGGAATATTGAGGCCCCAGGTGAGGGAATATTGAGGCCCCAGGTGAGGGAGATTTGAGGCCCCAGGTGAGGGAGTAAAGAAACCCCCACCCCATGTTACAAGTATCACAGGTCTTTGTGCTTGGAATAAAACTTGAACCTTGGACTGAGGTTGATCAGCTTTAGTTCAAAATGGGTTAGATATGGAGTAAAGCTCCTACTCTAATCCATATACAGTGGCTCAGCCTCAAGAGCATGAACGAAGATGTTATTTTATGAAAGGTCATCGACCTGAAACGTTAACTCTCTTTCTCTCTCCACGGATGCTGCCTGGCCTGCTGAGTTTTTCCAGCGTTTTCTGTTGTTATTTTGTTATTTTTACATGTCTCTTTGTGAGTCAGAGTGACAATTTAATGCCAAATTGGGACAGCTCTTGTGCCGTAGATCCTTGCCCATTCGGAAGTGGATCAAAACTGTCCAAACTCATTTCTTGCAGCCAGATGTTTGATCCCATCAGTCCAGCCCAGGCCTAAGAGGTGAAGAGCCAGCGTCTAACCCACTGCACCCCTCGACTGACTGTCTTTGGAGGTCGAGCCAGCTGAACAACTAACCCACAGAGCAGTGCGTCACTGAACTTCCTGACCTACCACCACTCATAAACTCTGTTTGTTCCTTTTGCAGCGAGTTCCAGCTCCGTAAGTGGGGGCCCGACTGCCTACTTCTCCAAGAGGTGTTCGGACTTATTGTACGATTACAGCCAGGAGCAGCTCGTGATTTCAACTTTCAAGAAAGAACTCGGGGATGATTTCAGTGGGCATTTCAACAATAAAACCATGTGCCTACTTTGTGGAGACGAATCCTCTTAATCCATAGACAGCACTGCAGCGCTGGAATCCAGGGATTTTGTATCTTCAATTACCAGGAATCGATTGAACGCAAAGATGATTGTGAACCCGTTACTGAATTACAATACTGAGCTTTCTCCTATATTACAGCACCGAGCTCCCTCCTATATTACAACACTGAGCTTTCTCCTATATTACAGCACCGAGCTCCCTCCTATATTACAACACTGAGCTTTCTCCTATATTACAGCACCAAGCTCCCTCCTATATTACAATGCTGAGCTTCCTGTAGTATTATATCGCTGGATTTCCTGCTGAATTATATCATTAATAAAAGTGCAGCAATAAAGTGAACGATGAACAGTTTATTAGATAAATGCATGTGGGTTTTTTCACAAACTAATCCCAGCTGCTGGTGTTGAAGTTTGCTTGAACATCTTCGCCCCACACACATGGAAAGCAGAAGAGAAATCGCTTACCTACAGCTGCCATAGATTTTTCTGTGTTGTAAATTTGAAGCATTTTAGTATTTTTTTAAATTATTTTTATTTGTAGTTTTGCACTTCTCGCTGCTTCAGCGGCCAGTTATCTGCAGTGCTAGCAGGCTGCCTCTGAGGGGCAGTATCTGTCCCTGTCAATAAGAACAGAAGTGGGTGAAATGCCGGTTTTGGTGGGTTAGTCAAAGGAATAGTAATTCTGCAACCTTGTGGATGAAAGCAACTTATTGAAGCTGCTTCATCTCCCTAATGTCCCCCCCCCCCCCCAACACCGGCCTCATAATCTACCTTTGCAGCAGCTCCTGATTGTTCCAAAGAGGCTTCAAATACCCTTTGCTTCTGCCTAACTTCTTCCCTTTGCAGTCATGTGGTCAAAGTAGACAGAAACTACCTCCGTCTCCCTTTTTCAAATGTGTACTGTATTGGCCGCTGTCCAATCCTCTGGCTCGCATCCAATCTCAATAGAGACCTGAAATATAACTTCTTCGCCTATTTCCCTTCGGACCCTTGGATGTATCTATCAGGCCCCGGCACTTTGTCCTTCTTTAGTGTAACTCTTCGGCAGCACCTCTCAAACCCGTGACCTCTACCACCTAGAAGGACAAGGGCAGCAGGCGCATGGGAACACCACCCCCTCCAAGTTCCCCTCCAAGTCACACACCACCCTGACTTGGAAGTATATCGGCCGTTCCTTCATCGTCGCTGGGTCAAAATCCTGGAACTCCCTACCTAACAGCGCTGTGGGAGTACCTTCACCACACGGACTGCAGCAGTTCAAGTAGGCGGCTCACCACCACCTTCTCAAGAGCAATTAGGGATGGGCAATAAATGCTGGCCTTGCCAGCGACGCCCACATCCCATGAACAAATAAACAAAAACGAACTTCTCTAATACGTTCCTTTGATTTAATAGAATATTTCTCATCTCGCTTATGACCAATTCAGTATTTATCTCCTCCCCAGTATACTGATATGAAGTACTTGAAAAATATCCACTCCAGTCTCTGTTTATCCTCATTCACTCTCCTCTCCTCTCGAAGTCCAACACACGCATTTAACAATTCTCTATTTTCTGAATTATTTGTAGAAACTTTTTTGTTAAATCAATTTCGTGATTCTCTTCTCAAACTCCCTCTTTCCTTTCCTTATCCCTCTCTTAACTTCTTTCCTCATTTTCTCATATACTTATCATTTTTGAATAGAAAGAAAGATTTGCATTTATATAGCCCCTTTCATCACCTCAGGATGTCTCAAAGCGCTTTACAGCCAATGAAGTACTTTTTGAAGTGTAGTCACTGTTCTAATGTGGGAAACGCAGCAGCCAATTTGTGCACAACAAGCTCCCACAAACAGCAATGTGATAATGACCAGATAATCCATTTTTTAATGATGTTGATTGAGGGATAAATATTGGCCAGAACACCAGGGATAATTCCCCTGCTCTTCTTCAAAAAATAGTGCCTTGGGATCTTTTACGCCCACCTGAGAGAGCAGACAGGGCCTCGATTTAAAGTCTTAGCTGAAAGACGGCACCTCCGACAGTGCAGCACTCCCTCAGTACTGCACTGGAGTGTCAGCCTAGATTTGTGCTCAAGTCTCTCGAGTGGAACACGTAGCCACAGCCTTCTGTAATGGCTTCTCCTCCCGCTCTCACATCGTTACCTCTGGTGTCCCCCAAGGATCTATCCTTGGCCCCCTCCTATTTCTCATCTATATGTTGCCCCTTGGCGACATCATCCGAAAACACAACGTCAGTTTCCACATGTACGCTGACGATACCCAGCTCTACCTCACTACCACTTCTCTCAACCCCTCCACTATCTCTAAATTGTCAGGCTGTTTGTCCAACATTAAGCACTGGATGAGCAGAAATTGCCTCCAACTAAATATTGGGAAGACCAAAGCCATTGGGCTGGATTTTCATAGGGCCGTGGAATCGGGTTTGGAGGCGTGTGGGGGGTTAAAATTGCAAAAAGTGGTGGGCGGACCTGATCCCGCCTCCATTCCGCCTCCACGCAATTTTGATTAAATCATGTGCGGTGTTCCCGACTCCGTCCCGCCTCCAAGAGGCGGGAGAGGCCATTAAAGCCCTTAACAATCCCTAAATTGGCTCTGTAATGCCATTTTGAAACGTTTTAGCTAGTTTAACTCTTTTCCGACGTGAAGCACGCCTGATGTGAAACACGCCAGTGAAACCTGGCGGGAGCACAAGTGGATAGCTGACTATCAGCTGCAGGTCCACTATTACAACGGAGATGTGATGAAGGTAGTAGTAGTATTAGGTCTGAAAGTCGCCTCTGATGCTGCTGCATTGAATGTCTTCAGAGACTGCCTGGCCTTTGCTGTGAGAGGACCTGGATGCAAAAAAATTCTCTCTCTCTCTCTCTCTCTCCTTAGAGCTGCTGCTCATTTTGCATCCAGGTCCTCTCACAGCAAAGGCCAGGCCGTCTCTGACCTGCAATGCAGCAACAATGATGACATCATCAGAGGTGACTTTCAGACTGAAACCACTAATTGGTTCATGGGTTCCCACATGCTGGAACTCAATTGCCCAATTAGGTGAAAATTGCATCAATCTCCCACATCCAATTGCAGTCGGGTGGATAACATGAAATGCGGATGACACGACCCCAACCCGCCCCAGTATCAAAATCCAGCCCATTGTCTTTGGTCCCCAGCCACTGACTCCATCCCTCTCCCTGGCAACTGTCTGAGGCTGAACCAGACCGTTCCCAACCTTGGTGTTGTATTTGACCCCAAGATGAGCTTCCAACCACATATCTGCACCATCACTAAGACCGCCTATTTCCAACTTCGGAGCATCACTGGACTCCGCCCCTGCCTCAGCTCATCTGCTGCTGAAACCCTCATCCATGCCTTTGTTACCTCTAGACTCGACTATTCCAACACACTCCTGGCTGGCCTCCCACGTTCTACCCTCTGCAAACTTCAGGTCATCCAAAACTCGGCTGCCCGTGTCCTAACTCGCACCAAGTCCTGTTCACCCATCACCCTCTGTGCTCGCTGACCTACATTGGTTCCTGGTTAAGCAACACCTCGATTTAAAAATCCTCATCCTTGTTTTCAAATCCCTCCATGGCCTCGTCCCTCCCTATCTCTGTAATCTCCTCCAGCCCCACAACCTTCCGAGATATCTGCTCTCCTCTAATTCTGACCTCTTGAGCATCCCCGATTTTAATCGCTGCACTATTGGTGACCGTACCTTCAGCTGCCTGGGCCCTAAGCTCTGGAATTCCCTCCCTAAACCTCTCCGCCTCTCCTCCTTTAAGATGCTCCTCAAAACCTACCTCTTTGATCAAGCTTTTGGTCATCTGCCCTAATATCTCTTCATATGGTTCGGTGTCAAATTTTGTTTTATAATGATCCTGTGAAGCACCTTGGGATGCTTTACTATGTTAATGGCGCCATATAAATACAAGTTGTTGTTGTTGTTGAAAAGTCCTACCCACTGAGCAATGGCTGACACCGATCGTATCTATAAGTCCCATATGCTGTCTTCTTCAAACTTAGTTTGTTTCCAATCCCTTTGTCCACTTCTTTCACATCGTTTGGTTTCAAATAATATTGGCAAGTCAATCTGGATAAGATTAGGTCAGTCTGCCCATAACTAATGGTACAAGACAGTACAAGACAAGGGTTTAGCATCTCTAGGCATTTCTTTTCTTGGTCAACAAAACCTAACCGGCGTTCCAGCCACGAATTGGAACCAGATTCTCACGGTGAAACAGCCTCTTGGCCTCACGGTGCTGTCTTGGACTATCCACCGTTAGAAATTTCACCGGAGCTTCCCCCACACCACCGCTGTAACATTTGGCAGAGGTTCGATGGAAAACGCCTGCCAGAATCCACGGCAGTGGAGCGGCAGCAGCTCCGAGCGAATTCATAGGATGAGGAGGAGAAAGCCATTCAGCCCCTCGGGCCTGTTTGCTTTTGTTTCCCTGATTTTTAGGCTCGCATGAGCCTTTGTGTCAATTGCTCCATTTTGTTTGCCCCACTGCACTACGACTTCCATCAATGGGGCTTCCCCATTCCTGAGTTACAGGGAAGAATAAGAGGAGCACTGAACTGAAGGCAGGACTGCAGGAGAGGTGCTCTGTGCGCCCCTGCCGACTCCGCAGATCCTCATCTGCAGACAGAGGTGACAATTAGTGCAGGTGGAGGCTCCAAAGCTCAGGGTATGTTGTGACAACAGGCCTGAGGAGGATCAGCCCCATTGTGTCCAGATTTGGGACCCCTACCTCAGGAAGGATGTTAAGTCCATGGAGGGGCTACAGAAGTGATTTACTAGAATGCTACCAGAGATGAAAGGCTTTAGTTCTGAGCAGAGGTAGAGAAAGTGGGGGCTGAATTATCTTCCCAGTCATCGCCTGCTCTAAGGAGTCCCAGGGCTGCAAAAGGCGGAAAATAAATCAGGGAAGCCTATGACCAAATTCCCACTCTTAAAAAACCACCAGTGTAACTTTTCCCCACCCCCGATTTGGGTGCAATGCCACCTACATTGTATTAGAACAGACCACAGGGATCCTGAAGGCACGGTTCAGAAAGCAGCTGTTACACAAGGGACACCTTCACCTGACTAAGATCAGTGCCCATATCTCTTCTCCACAAGGCTCCACCCGCAGTACTCTATCTTCTCCAAATCATTCCACACATATCCAGTCAGTGATAAATAAACCTTACAAGGAAAATAAATCCGTGTCCCTTCTTACTGTTGTTTTACCGCTGTGTCTCCCTTTAGTGTTGGCAGTTGTGTGCCCCAACCAATGCCAGCCTCCTACCTCTCCTTGGTGCTTCCTCTGTGGCAGGAGGTTCTGATGTGGCTGTTGCTTTTCAGCAGGAGCCTTGGGACACTGGGGGTGGGTGGGGGGGGGGGTGGGGGTGGGGGTAGCAGCACTTTGTTCTACTTGGTTGAGGGATATTTTGCTCTAAAGAAGAAAGTCAAGAGTGTGAGGATACTCTGCAAAGAATCATAGAAATTTACGGCACAGAAGGAGGCCATTCAGCCCATCATGTCTGTGCCGGCCGAAAAAGTGCCATCCAGCCGAATCCCACTTTCCAGCTCTTGGTCCGTAGCCCTATCGGTTATGGCACTTCAAGTGCATATCCAAGCACTTTTTAAATGTGATGAGGGTTTCTGCATCTACCATCCTTTCAGGCAGTCAGTTCCAGACCCCCACCACCCTCTGGGTGAAAACATTTCTCCTCAACTCCCCTCTAATCCTTCTAACAATTACTTTAAATCTATGCCCCCTGGTTATTGATCTCTCTGCTAAGGGAAATAGGTCCTTCCTAGCCACTCTATCTAGGCCCCACATAATTTTATATTATATATTAATTCCATTATAGTTTTATGCATGCCATCATATGGAAAGCAACCCAGGTGCGAGAAAGCAGAATTGGTCTGGGTACGAGCAGGAAAGAAGCAAATGTATCTCACCGGGTATTGCTCTCCTTGTCTTCACATAGGCTGTGAGTGAAGGAGCAGGAATGGGAAGTGAAGGGTTTCATGCTGCCTTCTGGATATTTCAGGGGAAAGTGGTACATGCTGTTCAAGACAGGGCGGCAAGGTAACATTGCATTGGGTCAAGTTCTGACTATCTCCTCTTATCTTCCTAACCTGGTGAGTATCTGTTACTGGAGGTGCCACTCACTGTCAGCACCTATTCCTTCCACTGAGCCTGCACCATGCCCATCATGGGCCTCCTTTCCTCAGTGCCAAAAGTAGGATTCTCCTTTGCCGGATTCCCAACAAGAACACCCTAACTGCAGAGCCTGGGCAATATGGGAGCTTGGTGCCCTGAATAATCATTGTCCTGAGACCTTATTTTGATGGAAGTTGTTGCTGACAGACAATGGATGGCCTACTCCTTTAACTTACTGCAGCCACGGCCACCAGTCTTCCCCTGGAAGTAGATGGAAAAGGGACTTATGTTAGAAAGAGGAAGCTGTGTGTCCAATCCAGTCTAATGTGAGTCTGTTTTACCAGCATGCTTGGTGCTTGTCGCTTGCCACATTTCATGGGCATGGCAGCAATACTGAGTGCAGGACTCGAATATGGGCATGCCTTTCTATATGGAAAGTGGCTGGACAGTTGCTGGAGTGTTATGCATTTTCCGTCTATGATGCTCTAGGACCTGGCCTTTATTGCAAAGGGAATGGAGTATAAAAGTAGGGAAGTCCTGTTACAACTGTACAGGACATTGGTGAGACCACACCTGGATTACTGCGTACAGTTTTGGTCTCCTTATTTAAGGAGGGATATACTTGCATTGGAGGCAGTTCAGAGAAGGTTCACGAGGTTGATTCTGGAGATGAAGGGGTTGTCTTATGAAGAAAGGTTGAGCAGGTTGGGCCTATACTCATTGGAGTTTAGAAGAATGAGAGGGGATCTTATTGAAACATATAAGATTCTGAGGGGGCTTGACAGGGTAGATGCAGAGAGGATGTTTCCCCTCGTGGGGGAATCTAGAACTAGGGGGCATAATTTCAGAATAAGGGGGCACCCATTTAAAATGGAAATGAGGAGGAATTTCTTCTCTCAGAGGGTCGTGAATCTTTGGAATTCTCAGAGAGCTGTGGAGGCTGGGTCATTGAATATATTTAAGGTGGAGATAGACAGATTTTTGAATGGTAAGGGAGTCAAGGGTTATGGGGAGCGGGCAGGGAAGTGGAGTTGAGGCCAAGATCAGATCAGCCATGATCTTATTGAATGGCGGAGCAGGCTCGAGGGGCCAAATGACCGACTCCTGCTCCTACGTCTTATGTATGTTCTAAACTGTCCTGAACGGCAAGGGATTCCATTCCATTAATGTCCAGGTGGTTAGAGACCAGCAGTAGTAGATCATGCAAGTCTATGCCCTCTTCACAGTCGGTATTCATGCTGCCTTCATCTTGAGGTAATCCTCGGGACTTGGCTTTTTCAAGTAACGGTCAGTGGCAGCTTGGATAAGGAATTGGCTTAAGGACAGAAAACAGCAAGTTGTGGTAAATGGCTATTTTTCAGACTGGAGGATGGTAGACAGTGGTGTTCTCCAAGGGTCAGTGCTGGGGCCACTGCTTTTTTTGATATATATAAATGACCTGGATATTGGAATACCAATTGACTGCAACAGAACATAGAAAGGCTAGCAGAATGGGCAGACAAGTGGCAGATGGAATTTAATACAGAGAAGTGTGAGGTGATGCTTTTTGGCAGTAGGAACAGATAGAGGCAATAGTTTTAAAGAGTGTGCAGGGACAGAGGGACTTAAGAGTTAATGTGCATAGGTCACTGAAGGTGGCGGGACATATTGAGAGAGTGGTTAGCAAAGCATATGGGATCTTGGGCTTCATAAATAGAGGTAATGGCCCAAAAATTCGTGAGGAAGCCTTCGTGCGAGGGTAAGGCTTCCCCGCGATCTCTCACTGCGCGTTGGCTTTTTCAGTTCCAGCTCGCACGAACTTGATGTTCTGGACAGCTGCTGTGCTGGGCTTGCGTATCCCACAGGCGCAGTTAATTCGTGCGAGCTGTGGGATCACGTGACTCAGTTAGAGCCAATGGCAGCACACCATCTTCCATTCATAACTTTCACATAAGTGCTGTGAAAGCTATGAATACTATAGACCCCCAAAAGAACAGCTAAATCTCAATTAAATTTTTAAAAAAACCATCACATTAATAAAATAAGTATAGTTAAATAAATTAACCATTTTAAATAAAAAATTAAATTTTTGAAAAAATTTAAAATCTTTTAAAAAGTTATAAAAATAAACTTACCTGTCTTTAAAGTCTCTAAAAAAGATATACCTGTTAAAAAAAATTCAAAATAATACTTAATTCACTATTCACCTTGTTAAAAGTGGGTCTTACTCCTCCTTTTTTTATGTGTAAAATCTTCCATACTTACCTGCGCGTTGAAACCACGAAGTGCACTGCATGCGCGCAGCCTGTAGCGCGCACGCGGTTCACCTAGGAACCGCCCCCTTTTCCATTCACCAAGTGCCGGTTTTCAGCGCATGCGCAGTGCATGCAGAAAACCGGCAATTGGAGACAGAATACGCGAGAGTACACAGTGCGTACTCTCGCGTAGCGGCACTAATTTTTGGGCCAATGAGTACAAAAGTAGAGAAGTTATTATGAACCTTTATAAAGTGCTGGTTAGGCCACAACTGGAGTATTGCGTCCAGTTCTGGTCACCACACTTTAGGAAGGATGTGAAGGCCCTTGAGAGGGTGCAGAGGAGATTTGCCAGAATGGTTCCAGGGATGGGGGATCTTAGCTACAAGGACAGGTTGGAGAAGCTGGATTTGTTTTCATTAGAGCAAAGGAGGTTGAGGGGTGATTTGATAGAGGTGTACAAGAATATGACGGGTTTGGATAGGCTAGACGGAGAAAGGCTGTTCCCACTAGTTGATGGTACAAGGACTAGGGGACACAGATTTAAGGTTTTGGGCAAGAGATACAGGGGGGACGTGAGGAAAAACTTTTTTACGCAGCGAGTGGTGATGACCTGGAACTCGCTGCCGACGGAAGTGGTGGAAGCGGAGACACTCAATGTTTTCAAGGGAAGACTGGATAGGCACTTGAGGGAAATAAACTTGCAGGGCTATGGGGACAGAGCGGGGGAATGGGACTGACTGGATTGCTCTACAGAGAGCTGGCACGGACTCGACGGGCCGAATGGCCTCCTTCTGTGCCGTTATGACTCAAGGGGCTAAAAATTGAGTAGCGCCCCCTTTGGGGCGCTAACTTCGCCGGGGCGCTACTTTTAACGCCCCGGAAAAATTAGCGCCCCCGCGACGGAAATTGAGTGGTAGCGCCCCAAGAGGGACTACTGGAAGCGCCCCATCTCCCTCTTGGGGCGCTGCGATGGAATATACCCTATCCGTTCCCCTTAATATCTGGTGTGCTGCCTAATTCTACATCACCTGGTGAAAGGTAGGAATGGCGGCCTTGAAAACCTGTTGAATGAGATTCATACAGTCCCATGTATTCCGTCTGCCGTCAGACTGCAAAACCTTACACCTGCTTCACCCTCCGGTTACTTGTACCCAACATCCAAATCAGTGCCAGAACCCACTGTTGGAGATCATCACAACAAGGGTTATAGCCATATTGATCATAATAGCCTCATATTGATTAGAGTGCCCTTCCCTAACTTCATTATTACCTTATTGATTATAATAGCTTCTCCTCAGTGTGTTGAAGCTTTGATCGATGCTGTTCTAACCGTGTATCTGCCGTGATCTTCCAACCATTGAAGTCAATGTATTGCTTAGCGGAGGTCATCAACATGTCAGTATCAGGATGAGATTGATGTCAATGGAATGTTGAAAGGCACCCAGCTTGCTATGCGTCTCTGATTTCAGACACTCAAATCCATTGTATATCGTCAAAGCATTGGTACCGAGAGAAAAATAAATAGGATTTTAAATTGAAAGGAAGTGAATTATAATTGGCGTGACCTTGACCACCGCAGCGAGTAACCTGTTACAACAAGTTGCAGCACCCAACTGGGAATTTCCAAACCAAGGCAATCTCACACAACTTATTTATCGAGAATGACAAGTGACTAATATTCTGTGCAGGGATAGGTTTGGTTCTTGGCCTCCAGCCCAACCTGGAATTCTTTCTGCAAACAGCAATATTAAAGAAAGAAAGCGATACTCAGTCAACATCACTTGATCCGTTTAAATTCGAGCCAGCAACCTCCCTTCGCCCTGCTCGCACTAGGCTGGAGGAGCCGCAGGTGCATTGTCCAATGTATTACACTGCTGCTACAGTCCAACTGGTGTGTGCCCTTTTAAGAGCAATACAATCCATCTGGTTGGACGGGAAACTATAGCAGTGAAGCGCGTCTATTGTGCTAACTTATTGTTAGCAAAATGATACACAGGTGCCTTGATTCTTGTTTTAAGTTGTTTCTTTCTTTACCATTAACCCTTTCTTTGGTTTTGATATGAACCACTTAACAGGCTCCCCTTCACCCGTTTTATGGCACTATAGGGTAGAAGTCCCTGATCATTGACAAGGCATGTGCTACCACTGACTATATAGGCACGGTCAGCAATATAAGCCAAGCAGCTGAAAATAGATGTAGAAAACATGTGACTGATGCCCTGTTCACTCAAGCCAACCCCTTTAAGATCAGGTCTATCCAAGCTCCTGAAGCACTGCTTTCTCATTCCAGTGAGGTGCTCGTTGATTACTTGAATGGAGGCCGGAACCTCATCGTACATATTGTTCAGCTGAGGTCCTGTGATGCTGCAGAGCCATGGCTGTAGAGGGCAACCTTGCTCAGCCAGGAGCCACCCTGAGACTTGCTTTTCTGGGTCAATTATTGGTGGGACTCCCTTCAAGTGAAGAATCTGTAACACATGCCTGGGTCGTGAGCATTGACTTGTGCTGATGGTTGCAAATGGGTTGGATGTGCAGAGAGTGAATCCTTTCCTAATCCTCTAGGTGGTGGCTTATGCGAGGGAGGACAATATGTGCAATCTAAAACCCCCCAGACCTTTCAGAATCCTGCCTCTTTGTAAAGTTGAACAACCCTCTTATGTTGCTGTCACTCTTCTGCGGAAGGAGATGGAATTGCTGGTGTGAGCAAACAGGGCATTGGTCACTTGTTTTATACATCTATTTACACTGCTTGGCTTATATTGCTGAGCATGCCAGAGTAGTCAGTGGTAGCACTTGCATGGCATTGTTTCCCCGCAATTGCCAGTGATCAGGGACTTCTACCCTATAGTGCCACAGAATGGGTGAAGAGGCACCTGCCAAGTGATTCATATCAAAACCAAGAAAGAGTTAATGTTAACGAAAGAAACGACTTGAAACAAGAGTCAAGACACCTGTGTATCATTTTGCTAATGAGTTAGCACAATAGACGTGTTTCAGTGCAATAGCTTCCTGCCTAACCTGATGGGCTGTATTCTCTCATATCATATGAAGTAGTGCATAGATCATCAAGTGTGTATGTTTTAAAGGGCTAATCTACAGGGTCAATTCCTCTATGTGGAGCGTCCGGGTAATCATTATTCCCTGGGTGAAGACCCACAAGGCTAGGTCTCTCGCCCCCTTTACAGGGCACTGACACTTCTCAGAGGTCCGCGGCAATTTGCACGGTAATAATATGGTAATGGGGTGGAAGTGACTGCACAATGGCTTGGTGACAGCCCCAGTAGGCCTCACCAAGTGTGTAGTCTTGACTGCTTATGCAGCAAGCAGAAGGAGGCAGAAAACAGGCAGCTACTCTACTGAAGACGCAACAAAGGTTATGTGAGACCGGAAACCTTCGGAATGCCAGTGCCCTACAGTACACTGACCTTTACCCCTCAGGCTGCAGCAGTGATTGGCTTTCCCCCCTTTCTCATGGGCAGACCTGTACTAATGACTAGGTAACGAAGGCCTGCTCTCACGCATCGCATCTTCTCTGATTGCGGCTTCATTTGTATTGGTTCCAACTGATGTCTGTATAAAACAGGCTTGAACTGTTGCCGAGATTGATAGATCTTTGTTAGGCAAGGGTATTAACGGTTGCGGAACCAAGGCAGCTGGATGGAGTTAAGATACAGATCCGTCATGATCTAATTGAATGGCGGAACAGGCTCGAGAGGCTGAATGGCCTCCTCCTGTTCCTATGAAGCACAAAACTAAAAGTTAAAGTGAGTTTAAAAGGTCACAGTAGCAAATGCGGCCGCTCCTGGCCAATCACAACCATTCGGTATCATTTTTTTTGCTGCTGCCTCAATAAGTACGTTGAGATTTGCCGAATTGCTCCCTGTTACCCATTCTACAGAAGGAACGATAGGGTTTCCTTTTGGAATAAACCCTGTTTTGGGCAAATGAGGATGGGGAGGAACAGAGGGGATGCAAGCTAGTCAGACCGCACAGAAAGCAGCTGGCATCCACGCACTGGTGCCCACCCTCCAGAATCTACACAGTCTGGGCCTCCTGCCTGCACCTTGTTGGGTTTATATGGGATATTGTCATATACCCCTATTGCCCTTATGTGGAGGTATCATAGGATATCGTCATACAACTTTTACCATTAATACAAGTTCACATACTGAGGAACATTGAAATTGTCTGGTTAATACTCTTTATTAAATCAAGTCAATGAGATTATAAAACACGACCCCTTACATGTAGTGCATATGAGATAGAGGCACCAAAACTCACATACCAGGAACTCCTTCAGGAGATCGCAAGTGTGTAGTCTTGACTGCTTATGCTAGCATCAACAAGACCAGATCAAAAAGTCCCCAAGGGGCTCCAGTGTCCGTATCTTTACATGTTTAATTATGTTCTCCTAGCGTAATGCCATTATTTAAACATGTTCGAACAACATCTGGTTAATCTCCCTTCAATGGGTCTGCACAATAACATCTGTTTCTCACTAATGAGAAATTTGGGGTATCGGTTATGACATTCTTTCTTATCTCTTCCCAATATATTCATAACACAAGCCTATTCATACCAAATTACCTCCTCAGTCACTTTGCCTGATTTACTCTATACCAATAATATATTTCTTAACCTCTTCTCATGGACAGTTGATGAGGTAATGTCTCTACTGCTCCAGGCCTGACCTTGTAAACCCATTGCAGAATGAGTACTAATACATGGATATATATTTTTAAATGGCTTACTATGGCTATTCTACCAGGTGCACCTATGCTCACACACCTTACCCAGGAGTAGTGCTTGAGCGGGCTGCACTTCACAAGGGAAAGTTTCAATGAGAGATACCGCAGGCTGCAACCTAACCTGCAGACCATCTCCACCATGGCCACCACAATGCCCCTGGCCACCACTGCACCCAATCTTTAATGTAACAAGCTCATTCTAGGCAGCTTTGGAGAGCATCCGTGACATCAGTCAATCAACGTGCGCAGATGCATCAAGCAAGCCACTTTGCCCAAACGAACAACTTCCCAATGGACAACTGCGGCAGATCTGGCCATTTTATTGAGCGATAGGATTCCCCGAAGTAAAAGCTGGAATAAATTCCACTCAGGTGCTCCGTTAATCAACCAAGTTACTGAAATCAATGTCCAGTCGTCGCCAGTCAGAACTAAAGCTGATTAATCTAAGCTGTGATTAATCGCATGGAAATTCTTCCATGCTAAAAATATTTACTTGAAGGCAACAGTCAAGCTGAGAGTAAGACAGGTCTCACGGGTGAGGTGTTAACATCTGAATATTATCGTATTCCTTACCGTCTGTTAATCTGCATATATTACATTTTCAAATAGTCTGCACTGGGAACTAAAGAACTGTTTTTTTACTTCATTAATTTCTGAATGCAGGTAAAGATATGGAGAAACCCCGTTTACTCTAGACAAGCTCTCATTGAAAACACATAGGAAGCACTGATTGTCCATTCCTAGTTCCCCCGACAAGGTGGTAGTGGGCCTTCTCCTTGGACCGCTGTAATCCTTGTGCAGATGGTACTTCCACAATAGTATTGTGCAGGAAATTGCAGAATTCTGACCCAGTGACAATGAAGGAACGGCAATATAAGTCCAATTCAGAATGTATGTGACTTGGAGGGGAGTTTGGAGGCGATGTCGTTCCCATATTCTTGCTGCTGTTACCCTCAGTGGTAGAGGCAATGGGGCTTGGAGGTGCTGTCAAAGTAAGTTTGCGAGTTGCTGCAGTGCATCCTGTACATTGTACATGCTGCAGCCACAGTGCACCAGTGGTGGAAGGGGCGGATTTTGAGAGCAGCTCTGGCCAGTTACACGTATTCGTCACCACAATGTGATCGCCTTAGGGCTACTGCAGGCTGAAGCCACATTTAAATTGGGTTTATTCCCTTGGTTTAATGCCTCATCTGAACACGGTACTTCCGACAAGGGGCTCGCTTGTTAATGATTATGGGGCTAAAATTTCAGGGCAAACCCCTGGAGACTGAAGGAACACTTACAGAATTTCAGCCCACATGTGTTGGAGTGGCATTTGAAGCCAGTTTTGATATAGGGACAGCGCTATAAACAGAGCCGAGCTAATACTGAGACTTGTTGAAACTTGTTAAATATTAACTGTCTCCATGTTGACTCCCTTGCTGAAATACGATGAAGTTCAGAACGCCCTCCTGCTTAACTGTGTGGGGACTATTCAAGAAACATGGCAAGTCCTTTCTAACTGGGTACAACTGTTGATAAACAGACTTGTACAAAATTCAGAGAATATATTGTCGGAAATGGTGCTGCGTGTGGAAGCTCATAGAGTCATAGTTGGAGAAATTTAATATCGCCCCGTTTGGGGCGCGATTATCGGCCGGGCGCAAAGTTTAGCGCCTGCCGCTAATTATCGCCTCCGACTGCAAACTTGGCTTTTATCGCCCCTGGAGGTGATTGGAGCGCTAAATCAGGCACTACACACCTCTCTTACGGCGCTAATGCCGAGGAGCGAGGCGTTACCGCAGAGCACTGGCGAAGCTCATGTGATGTCAGTCAGCAATGGGACACACACACACTGGCACCGGCCAGTTCTTAAAGGGGAGGGTCGATCTTGCTCTCCATCCACACCCTGCTCATTGCAGCATTGAATCTCGGCCTGGAGAGACCTGTACATCAATTCTGCTGGAAAGAACAATGGAGAGACACAGGGAAAGAGCTCAGGGTGCAACCCCCAAAGTCTCTTCTAAATCGATGCAAGGAATAGAGTCATAGGGGTAAAAATTCAGTTGGTTGCGCCTCCCGTTAGCGCCTTAAGAGGGCGCTAATGGGGCGCAAAGCCGCTAACGCCCGGGCGCAGCGATGTTTGCGCCGCTCGGGAACTTAACGAGAGATTGTGCGGCGGCGCTAAAACTTACCGCTGCGACCACCTGCGCGCGCAGATTGTGACGTCATTCCATGGTGCAACGCCCTTGTGGCACCCCGGAGTGGAAATTGAGTGGCGCCCCCTGCCTTACCGCCTGGCACATCCAATGACCGGAAGACTGGAACGCTATCAATCGCTGTGGGGCTGGGGGTGCGCTATTTAAAGGGGGCCTCTTCCTGTCTTTTTCTGTGGTCGACATTTTTGCACCACTCGTTCTGAGAGAGAGAGAGAGATTCGGAGAGAGAGAAAGAGAGACTTCTGCATTGACTCAACGCTTTGTGAGGTAGTTTTGCCTACTGATCCTAACTTCGCTGGTACTTTAGTTGCTGTCCTTCATTACTTTGCTTGCAAAGAGAATATGGGGGCTGCACTGATTGGGGGCGTCGTCCTGCTCCAGCTGAATCGGAGGATACAGAGACGCAGAGAGAGAGTGGCAATGATGGCCAGACGGAGGAGGGCCAACAGGCGTATGTACAGGAGAGCTTACCCTCCCAGGGTATATCGTGAACAGCTCTCCTACATTCATATGTCTGAGGAGCTGTGTTTGCGAAGGCTGCGATTCAGCAAGGAGGTGGTCACTGAGCTCTGCCACCTGCTGCAGCCAGATCTGCAGCCTCAACTGAGGTCCAGGACGTCTCTGTCGGTGGCAGTGAAGGTCACAGTGGCTCTCAACTTTTACGCTACTGGCTCATTTCAAGCTGCTGCTGGGGACCTCGCCAATATCTCCCAGTTCGCGGTGCATTGCTGCATCCGGCAGGTCACAAATGCCCTCTTTAAAAGGAGACGAGAGTTCATCTCTTTCCCCATGACCCCAGACAAGCAGCGTGACCGCGCTCGGGGCTTTGCGAAGGTAGCGGGCTTCCCCATGGTGCAGGGCGCCATTGACTGCACGCATGTGGCTTTGCGTGCTCCGCATGAGAATGCCGAGGAATTCCGGAACAGAAAGGGGTTCCATTCCTTGAATGTTCAGTTGGTCTGTGACCACAGACAGCTGATACTCGCTGTCAATGCCCACTATCCTGGCAGCTGCCACGATGCTTTTATCCTGCGCCAGACTACTGTGGCAGAACTTTTCGAGGCACCGCATCAGCCAGTTGGTTGGCTTCTCTGGGACAAGGGGTATGCATTGAGCACCTGGCTGATGACACCGCTCCGTACGCCCAACACCCCTGCTGAGCTGCGGTACAATGAGAGCCATCAAGCTACCAGGAACATAATTGAGCGCACAATCGGCGTGCTGAAGCAACGGTTCCGCTGTCTCGACCATTCTGGAGGAGCCCTGCAGTACTCGCCTGAGCGAGTATCGAACTTCGTAGTCGTGTGCTGCATGTTGCATAACATGGCAATCCTCAGGACCCAGCCAATGCCACCAGGCCTTGGAGCACCACCAGAGGAGGAGGAGGAAGAGGAGGAAGAGGACGAAGAGGATGATCATCAGCAGCACCAAGGCGGGAGGGCGGCCCACAATGGTCAAAGTGCAAGGGCCGTCCGTCAACGGCTAATAGCAAGCCGCTTCTAGGGCCCCTGCTGTGGAAATGGCTTCTGCCATTGCTAACAACATCAATGAACCCAGCACGCAACCCCTAAGCCGGCCAAGGCACCAATGATTCCAACCACCAACCATGTACATTTTGAATACAGAAACTTATTTATTTTACAAAGTCTGTGTGTGTCAATTCCTCATGACAAACTCATAGAAATAAACACAAAAAAACAGTCAATAACATAACTGGTTCTCACAACCTGGAGATAATGTCCAAAACACTAAACAAAAGTTGGACCATGAACCTCGACCTTTAATAAAAAAATGACCAGCATTTTGTCACACCTCCTACTTTTTGCCCTTCGAGGGTGATCTCCTTCCCTTGCGCACTTCCCCCCTTCTAACCCTACTGCTCCTCCGTAATGGGACCTCAGTGGCTGCAGCAAGGCTGGTGGAAGGCTGCTGCTCGTCAGACCCTGACACTGCAGATGCCCCTGAAGGACGGCCTCGACCACTTCTGGGCCTGGAGGGCCCGGCTGCAGACTGCACCAACTCTGCATGGGCGGCAGCAGTCTGTCCTACAGGCGGTGGCAAGTGCAGTGGAGAAGTGACAGTGTTGGCAGCAGGAATGCTGTCATCGTGAGAGAGGACAGCAACTCTCTGCTCGCCCGACACACTGGCACTCCCACGGGGCAGCACTTCAGCATCCGGAGCAATCTGCTGGAGAACAGATTGCTGGCCTGCTGCGGCGCGGTGACAGCCCCGGGGACATGTGCAGGAACCATCGCGGTTGGCAGCAGTCTGTGCTCGCGTGGCCTCAATCTGAGTCTGCATGAGAGCAGTCAGAGATGGGATCACGGCAGCCAGTGACTGAATTGCAGCACTAAGCGTTAGTGTGGCATCCGCCTGTGCTACAGCGAAGTGCTCCACACTCCTTGCCAGTGACTCAATGCATTCGGGCACCCTTCCCACTGCACCCATGAGCTCAGTGTGCATGCCCACCGCCTGGGTGTTCATTTCTGCGATCAGCCGCTCCTCCTCTGCGTCCATTGCAGTAGGAGTGTCTGGCATACTCTCCCTCTGGGGAGAAGGCCCCCGTTCTTCCCTACCCCCATGGCGTTGCTGCAGCCCGCTGGGTCCTGGAGCTTCACCCTCATCAGACCCTTCCCCCCTGCTCCCCTCCAGGGAAGGCGTGTTCCCAGTGTGAGCATGGGCTTCCTCGGGAGAGGGTGGCACTGATGCTCCGGCTTCCTCTTCCTCCTCGGCTGCAGCATCACTCCCAGTGGCAGCTTCAGGGCCCGTCTCCTCAGCTGGTGAATCACCATCTGAAAGCAGGGAGGTACAAGAGTGGCTTTAGCGTGAGGACAGGGTGGCAGTAAGGGAGGAATAAGTGCAGCGAGTTAGCAAGTTGGATTGAAAGTGTCAAAGGCTGGTGTTGTGAGGGACAAGTGGAAGGACAGAGGACAAAAAGGTGATGACCTTACCATTGCTGTCCAGAACGGGGTCGGCGTCTCCAGTGGCGACGGGACCGATCACCCGGCTTGCCACAATCCTGTGGACGCGCTCCTCAAGATCGCTGAGGGGTTGCAGCTGAGGCCGCCCTCCACCTGTCCGTTGCTGCTGTCTCCGATTATGCGCCAGCTTGGCCTGTAAGAAAAAGGACAGCATCTGAGTAAATATACAGCCATGGTCTTGCCTGATGTGCCTCCCATAGATGAATAGCCCTTACTGTATGCAACCATGGTCTTGCCTGATGTGCCTCCCATAGGTGAATAGCCCTTACTGTATACAGCCATGGTGTTGCCTGATGTGCCTCCCATAGGTGAATAGCCCTTACTGTATGCAAAGTGTGGAATGTGTGTGTGTGTTTCATGAAAGGGCCATAGGTGTTGGATGAGTGTTGTGCATTGGGGTTTTAAGACCCTCTGGCCATAGAGTGAGGTTGAGATGGAGGGATGGAGAGGTATTGAGAAAAAGCCACTCACCCTGACGACCCGAGTGAGGTCGTTGAACTTTTTGCGGCATTGAGTATGGGTCCTGGGCACCATGCTCCTGGAGGAGACGCTCTGAGCCACCTCCCTCCACACTCTTCTGAACTCGCGTGGCAAAGGCCTCCTGCCACTCTCAGGGAAGAGCATACATCTTCTGCACTCCACCGCGCCAACCAGAGCATCCAAGGCCCGCTCGGTGAAGCGATGAGCTCGTTCTCTCACCCTCTCCATCCTTGGCAGCAAAATGGATTCACAGGTCTCTCCAGGCCGAGATTCAAGGCTGCAATGAGCAGGGTGTGGCTGGGGAGCAAGTTGGCCCCCCCCGCTTTAAGAAGTGGCCGGCGCCAGTGTGTCTGTGTTCTCTCGCTAACTGGCAGCAGCTGCGCTGCGCTCGCGCGCTGAGTTAGCGCCTCACTGCTCGGCCGTTGCGCCTTAAGACAGGTGTGCAGCGCCTGATTTAGCGCTCCACTCACCTCCCGGGGCGGTAAAAGTGAAGTTTCCAGTCAGTGCCGATAATTAGCGCCAGGCGCTAATATTTGCGTCCAGACGATATTTGCGCCCCAAATGGGGCGCGACCTAATTTTTCCCCCATAGAGTCATAGGGGGAGAAATTCAGTATCGCCCCATTTGGGGCGCAATTATCGGCCGGGCGCAAAGATTAGCGCCTGGCGCTAATTATCGCCACCGATTGCAAACTTGACTTTTATCGCCCCTGGAGGTGATTGGAGCGCTAAATCAGGCGCTTCACACCTGTCTTAAGGCGCAAAGGCCGAGGAGCGAGGCGCTACCTCAGAGCGCTGGCGAAGCTCATGTGATGTCAGTCAGCAATGGAACACACACACAATGGCACGGGCCAGTTCTTAAAGGGGATGGTTAATCTTGCTTTCCATCCACATCCTGCTCATTGCAGCCTTGAATCTCGGCCTGGAGAGACCTGCACATCAAATCTGCTGGAAAGAACAATGGAGAGTACCAGGGAAAGTGCTCAGAGTGCAGCCCCCACAATCTCTTCTAAATCGATACAAAGAATGGCAAATCAACATGAACCTGCAAAGTGCTGCTCAGTACCCAAAACTCCTTCACACAGCGTTGAATCTCTCCAGAAGTCTCTCTCCCTCTCTCTCTCAGAATGCGTGGTTCAAAAATGGCACCAACAATAAAAGGCAGGAAGCGGTCGCCTTTAAATAGCGCTCCCCCAGTCCCTTCATGACTGCAAAACGCTCCCCTCAACCTGTCGTTGCTAGCGTCAGGCGGTAAGGCAGGGGGCGCCACTCAATATCCGCTCCAGGGCGATACCGGGGCGTTGCGCACTCGACTGACGTCACGATCTGTCGGCGCAGGAGATCGTGGCGGTAGTGTTTAGCACCGCTGCAAAATGTCTAGTTAATTTCGCGAGCGGCGCAAATATCGCCGCGCCTGGGCGCTAGATGATTTGCGCCCCATTAGCGCCCTCTTAATGCGCTAACGGGAGGCGCAACTAACTGAATTTTTCCCCCATAGAGTTATACAGCACAGAAAGAGGCCCTTCGGCCCATCGTGTCCGCGCCGGCCATCAAGCCCTGTCTATTCTAATCCCATTTTCTAGCACTTGGTCCGTAGCCTTGTATGCTATGGCGTTTCAAGTGCTCATCTAAATGCTTCTTGAATGTTGTGAGGGTTCCTGCCTCTACCATCCTTTCAGGCAGTGAGTTCCAGATTCCAATGACCCTCTGGGTGAAAAAGTTTTTCCTCAAATCCCCTCTAAACCTCCTGCCCCTTACCTTGAAACTATGCCCCCTGGTTATTGACCCCTCTACTAAGGGGAAAAGTTCCTTTCTATCTACACTATCAATGCCCCTCATAATTTTGTACACCTCAATCAGGTCCCCCCTCAGCCTTCTCTGCTCTAAGGAAACCAACCCCAGCCTGTCCAGTCTCTCTTCATAGCTGAAGCGCTCCAGCCCAGGTAACATCCTGGTGAATCTCCTCTGCACCCTCTCCAATGCAATCACATCCTTCCTATAGTGTGGTGACCAGAACTGCACACAGTCTTGCAGCTGTGGCCTAAGTTTCGTACAGCTCCATCATAACCTCCCTGCTCTTATATTCTATGCCTCGGCTAATGAAGGCAAGTATCCCATATGCCTTTTTAACCACCTTATCTACCTGTCCTGCTGCCTTCAGGGATCTATGTACATGCACACCAAGGTCCCTCTGATCCTCTGTCCTTCCTAGGATCCTACCATTCATTGTGTATTCCCTTGCCTTGTTTGTCCTCCCAAAATGCATCACCTCACACTTTTCAGGGTTAAATTCCATTTGCCACTGTTCTGCCCATCTGACCAACCCGTCTATATCGTCCTGTAGCCTGAGGCTTCCCTCCTCGCTATTTACCACTCCACCAATTTTCGTGTCATCTGCGAACTTACTGATCATACCTCCTACATTCATATCTAAATCATTAATGTACACTATAAACAGCAAAGGATCCAGCACCGATCCCTGCGGTACACCACTGGACACAGGCTTCCAGTCACAAAAACAACCTTCAACCATCACCCTCTGCCTCCTGCCACTAAGCCAATTTTGGATCCAATGTGCCAAATTGCCCTGGATCCCATGGGCTCTTACCTTCTTGACCAGTCTCCCATGTGGGACTTTGTCAAATGCCTTACTGAAGTCCATGTAGACTACGTCAACTGCACTACCCTCATCCACACATCTAGTCACCCCCTCGAAAAATTCAATCAAATTGGTCAGACATGATCTCCCCCTGACAAAGCCATGCTGACTATCCCTGATTAATCCCTGCCTCTCCAAGTGGAGACTAATTCTGTCCCTCAGAATTTTTTCCAATAATTTCCCTACCACTGATGTTAGGCTCACTAGCCTGTAATTCCCTGGTTTATCCCTACTACCCTACTTGAACAATGGTACTATGTTAGCTGTTCTCCAGTCCTCTGGCACATCTCCTGTGGCCAGAAAGGTTCTGAAAATTTGTGTCAGAGCCCCTGCAATCTCCTCCCTTGCCTCACACAGCAGCCTGGGATACATCCCGTCAGGGCCTGGGGATTTATCCACATTTAAGCCCACTAAAACCGCTAGTACCTCCTCCCTCTCAATATTAATTTGTTCAAGTATATCACAATCCCCCTGCCTGATTTCTATGCCTACATCACCCTTCTCCATAGTGAACACAGATGCAAAATATTCATTTGAAACCTCATCTACATCTTTCGGCCCTACACACAGATTGCCACTTTGGTCCCTAATGGGCCCTACTCTTTCCCTGGTTATCCTCTTGCCCTTAATATACTTATAAAACACCAGTGTTTTTCATGCCCCCTCTTCGCTCTCCTAATTTCTTTTTTAAGTACCCCCCTGCACTTTCTATGCTCCTCTCGGGCTTCCACTGTTTTTAGTCCTTTGTATCTGCCAAAAGCCTCCCTTTTTTTCCTAATCCATTCTTGTATATCTCTTGACATCCAGGGTTCCCTGGGCTTGTTGGTCCCACCCTTGACCTTTACAGGAACATGTTGGCGCTGTACTCTCTCTATTTCCTTTCTGAAAGACTCCCATTGCTCTGATGTGGATTTTCCTACAAGTAGCTGATCCCAGTCCATTTTGGCCAGATCCTGCCTTATCATATTAAAATCGGCCTTCCCCCAATTTAGAACCTTTATTTCCAGTCCATCTTTGTCCTTTTCCATGACTACCTTAAATCTCACCGAATTATGGTCCCTGTCACCAAAATGCTCTCCTATTGACACATCTACCACTTGCCCGGCTACATTCCCTAGAATTAGGTCCAGTACCGCCCCCTCTCTTGGAGGACTTTCTACATGCTGGCTCAAAAAGCTCTCCTGGATGCACTTTAAGAATTCCGCACCCTCTAAGCCTTTCACACTCTGACTATCCCAGTTAATATTGGGGAAGTTGAAATCCCCTGCTATTATTACCCTATTATTTCTACACTTCTCTGAGATTTGCCTACATAGCTGTTCCTCTATCTCCCCCTGACTGTTTGGGGGCCTATAGTACACTCCCAGCAAAGTGCTTGCCCCCTTTTTGTTTTTAAGTTCTACCCATATGGCCTCATTAGAGGAACCTGCTAAGATATCATCCCTCTTTACAGCAGTAATTGACTCCTTGATTAATATTGCGACACCCCCTCCTCTTTTACACCTCCCTCCTTGCATTAAAATAAATGCCATCCAGCCTTTCCATACTCCCTTGTGCCGTTACATATTTGCTCTGCCTTCCAGGCTGACTTGTTTTTTCCTCTATATTTGGCTGTGCATCACCCCCTACTATAGCTCCACTCCGTATCCCATCCCCCTGCCAAGTTAGTTTAAACCCCTCCCCCCAACAGTAGTAGCAAACCTCCCCGCAAGGATGTTGGACCCGTTCCGGTTCAGGTGCAACCCGTCCGACTTGTACAGGTCCCACCTTCCCCAGAAGCAGACCCAGTGATCCAGGAAACTAAAGCCCTCCCTCCTGCACCAACTCTTTAGCCACGCATTCATCTGCTCTATCCTCGTATTCTTATACTCACTAGCACATGGCACCGGGAGTAATCCAGAGATTACAACCTTTGAGGTCCTGCTTTATAATCTGCTACCTAGCTCCCTAAATTCTTGTTGCAGGACCTCATCCCTCTTTCTACCCATGTCGTTGGTACTAATGTGAACCACGACCTCTGACTGTTTGCCCTCCCCCTTCAGAATGCCCTGCAGCCGTTCAGTGACATCCTTGACCCTGGCACCAGGGAGGCAACATACCATCCTGGAGTCACGTCTGCGGCCACAGAAACGTCTATCTGTTCCCCTTACAATAGAATCCCCTATCACTATTGCTCTCCCACTCTTTTTCCTCCCCTCCTGTGCAGCTGAGCCACTCGTAGTGCCACGGACTTGGCTCTTGCTGCATTCCCCTGAGAAACCATCTCCCCCAGCAGTATCCAAAATGGAAAATCTGTTGGAGAGGGAGATGGTCCCAGGGGACTCCTGCACTACCTTCCTAGTTCTTTTACTCTGTCTGGCGGTCACCCATTTCCTGTCTGCCTGTGCACTCTTTACCTGCGGTGTGACCACAAATCAAGGTCAAATCAAAATGAACCTGCAAAGTGCTGCTCAGTACCCAAACACCTTCAAACAGCGTTGAATCTCTCCAGAAGTCTCTCTCTCTCTCAGAATGTGTGGTGCAAAAATGTCGCCGACAAAAAAAAGCAGGAAGCGGCCGCCTTTAAATAGCGCTCCCCCAGTCCCTTCCCGACTGCAAAACGTTCCCCTCTACCTGTCGTTGCTAGCGGCAGGCAGAAAGGCAGGGGGCGCCACTCAATATCCGGTCTGGGGCGCTACCGGGGCATTGCACGCTTGACTGACGTCACGACCTGCGGGCGCAAAAGATCGTGGCGGTAGTGTTTAGCGCCGCCGCAAAATGTCTGGTCAATTTTGCGAGCGGCGCAAACATCGCCGCGCCCGGGCGCTAGTTGCTTTGTGCCCCTTTAGCGCCCTCTTAGGGCGCTAACGGGAGGCGCAAAGCAACCGAATTTTTCCCCCATAGAGTCATAGGGGGAAAAATTCAGTTGGTTGCGCCTCCCGTTAGCGCCTTAAGAGGGCGCTAATTGGGCGCAAAGCATCTAGCGCCCAGGCGCGGCGAAGTTTGCGCCGCACGCGAAATTAACTAGACATTTTGCGGCGGCGCTAAACACTACCGCCACGATCTCCTGCGCCGGCAGATCATGACATCACTCGAGTGCGCAACGCCCCGGTATCGCACCGGAGCGGATATTGAGTGGCGCCCCCTGCCTTACCGCCTGACGCTAGCAACGACAGGTTGAGGGGAGCGTTCTGCAGTCATGAAGGGAAAGGGGGAGCGCTATTTAAAGGTGACCGCTTCCTGCCTTTTATTGTTGGTGCCATTTTTGAACTACGCATTCTGAGAGAGAGAGGGAGAGACTTCTGGAGAGATTCAACGTTGTGTGAAGGAGTTTTGGGTACTGAGCAGCACTTTGCAGGTTCATTTTGATTTGCCATTCTTTGTATCGATTTAGCAGAGTTTGTGGGGGCTGTACTCTGAGCTCTTTGCCTGGTACTCTCCATTGTTCTTTCCAGCACATTTGATGTGCAGGTCTCTCCAGGCCGAGATTCAAGGCTGCAATGAGCAGGATGTGGATGGAAAGCAAGATTAACCATCCCCTTTAAGAACTGGCCCGTGCCATTGTGTCTGTGTTCCATTGCTGACTGACATTACATGAGCTTCGCCAGCGCTCTGAGGTAGCGCCTCGCTCCTTGGCCTTTGCACCTTAAGACAGGTGTGAAGCGCCTGATATAGCGCTGCAATCACCTCCAGGGGCGATAAAAGTCAAGTTTGCAGTCGGTGGCGATAATTAGCGCCAGGCGCTAATCTTTGCGCCCGGCCGATAATTGCGCCCCAAATGGGGCGATACTGAATTTCTCCCCCATAGAGTTATAACGGAACAGAAGGAGGCCATTCGGCCCATCAAGTCCGTGCCGGCTCTCTGTAGAGCAATCCAGTCAGTCCTATTCCCCCGCTCTATTCCCGTAGCCTTGCAAGTTTATTTCCCTCAAGTGCCTATCCAGTCTCCCCTTGAAAACATTGAGTGTGTCCGCTTCCACCAGCTCCATCGGCAGTGAGTTCCAGGTCCTCACCACTCGCTGCGTTAAAAAGTTTTTCCTCACATCCCCCCTGTATCTCTTGCCCAAAACCTTAAATCTGTGTCCCCTAGTCCTTGTGTCATCATCTAGTAGGAACAGCCTTTCCCCGTCTAGCCTATCCAAATCCATCATAATCTTGTACACCTCTATCAAATTACCCCTCAACCTCCTTTGCTCTAATGAAAACAAATCCAGCTTCTCCAACCTGTCCTTGTAGCTAAGATCCCCCATCCCCGGAACCGTTCTGGTAAATCTCCTCTGCACCCTCTCAAGGGCCTTCACATCCTTCCTAAAGTGTGGTGACCAGAACTGGACGCAATACTCCAGTTGTGGCCTAACCAGCGCTTTATAAAGGTTCAGCATAACTTCTCTACTTTTGTACTCGATGCCAGCTGGGTTACTAAACAATATGTTTGAGGGCTGCTTTCCTCCTTTTCTCGACCAATTTTTAGCCCCTTTATGCCCTCCTCATTCCATGAAGGTATTGTCCTCTTTCTAGGGGGCAGTTCCACTGGCGTCAAGTGGCCTCTGGCGCCTCATTCATCACACGTGAGCCTAAACAGTAAGGGGTAGAAATTAGGTCGCGCCCCATTTGGGGCGCAAATATCGTCCGAGCGCAAATATTAGCGCCTGGCGCTAATTATCGGCACTGACAGGAAACTTCACTTTTACCGCCCTGGGAGGTGAGTGGAGCGCTAAATTAGGCGCTGCACACCTCTCTTAAGGCGCAAAGGCCTAGGAGTGAGGCGCTACCTCAGCGCACGAGCGCAGCGCAGCTGCTGCCAGTTAGCGAGGGAACACAGACACACTGGCGCCGGACACTTCTTAAAGCGGGGGGGGCCACTTGCTCCCCAGCCACACCCTGCTCATTGCAGCCTTGAATCTCAGCCTGGAGAGACCTGTAATCCATTTTGCTGCCAAGCATGGAGAGGGTGAGAGAACGCGCTCATCGCTTCACCGAGCGGGCCTTGGATGCTCTGGTTGGCGCAGTGGAGCGCAGACGATGCATGCTGTTCCCGGAGAGTGGCAGGAGGCCTTTGCCACGCGAGTTCAGAAGAGTGTGGAGGGAGGTGGCTCAGAGCGTCTCCTCCAGGAGCATGGTGCCCAGGACCCATGTTCAGTGCCGCAAAAAATTCAACGACCTCACTCGGGTCGTCAGGGTGAGTGGCTTTTTCTCAATACAGTAACAGGACATTTGGATAATCATAATTTAATAGGACAAAGTCAGCATGGTTTTACGAAGGGGAAGTCATGTTTGACAAATTTGCTGGAGTTCTTTGAGGAAGTAACATATAGAGTGGATAAAGGGGAACCAGTGGACGTAGTGTATTTAGACTTCCAAAAGGCATTTGACAAGGTGCCACACAAAAGATTATTGCTTAAGGTAAAAAATCACGGGATTGGGGGTAATATTCTGGCATGGATAGAGGATTGGCTATCCAACAGAAAGCAAAGAGTTGGGATAAATGGTTCATTCTCAGACTGGCAATCAGTAACTAGTGGTGTTCCACAGGGGTCAGTGCTGGGTCCCCAACTCTTTACAATCTATATTAACGATTTGGAGGAAGGGACCAAGTGTAACATATCAAAATTTGCAGATGATACAAAGATGGGAGGGAAAGTAGTGAGTGTGGAGGACATAAAAAACCTGCAAGGGGACATAGACAGGCTAAGTAAGTGGGCAGAGATTTGGCAGATGGAATACAACACTGGAAAGTGTGAGGTGATGCACTTTGGCAGGAAAAATCCTAGAGCAATTTATTATCTTAATGGCAAGAAACTGGAGAGTACTGAAGTGCAAAGGGATCTGGGGGTCCTGGTGCACGAAACTCAAAAGGTTAGTATGCAGGTGCAGCAAGTGATTAAGAAGGCAAATGGAATGTTGGCTTTCATTGCTAGGGGGATAGAATATAAAAATAGGGAGGTATTGCTTCAGTTGTACAAGGTATTGGTGAGACCGCACCTGGAATACTGCATACAGTTTTGGTGTCCTTACTTAAGGAAAGACATCCTTGCTCTCGAGGCAGTGCAAAAAAGGTTCACTCGGTTAATCCCGGGGATGAGGGGGTGGTCATATGAGGAGAGGTTGGGTAGATTGGGACTCTACTCATTGGAGTTCAGAAGAATGAGAGGCGATCTTATTGAAACATATAAGATTGTGAAGGGGTTGGATCGGGTGGATGCGGGGAGGATGTTCCCGATGACAGGTGAGACTAGAACTAGGGGACATAGTCTTAGAATAAGGGGCTGCTCTTTCAAAACTGAGATGAGGAGGAACTACTTCACTCAGAGGGTGGTAGGTCCATGGAATATGCTGCCACAAAAAGCTGTAGAAGCTACAACATTAATTAAATTTAAAACAGAAATAGACAGTTTCCTAGAAGTAAAGGGCATTAAGGGTTACGGGGAGCGGGCAGGAATTTGGACATGAGTCTAGGTTCGGATCGGTCATGGCCCTGTGGGTAGTGGAGCGGGCCCAGGGACCGTGTAGCCTGATTCTGCTCCTATTTCGTGTGTGCAATTCTGTTAGATGCAGGAGATGGTTGTGATAGATAGTAGATTGGCGGTTAGGATCAGATCAGCCATGATCTTATTGAATGGCGGAGCAGGCTCGAGGGGCCGATTGGCCTACTCCTGCTCCTATTTCTTATGTTCTTATGTTCTTAATACCTCTCCATCCCTCCATCTCAACCTCACTATATGGCCAGAGGGTCTTAAAACCCCAATGCACAACACTCATGCAACACCTATGGCCCTTTCATCAAACACACACACACATTCCACACTTTGCATACAGTAAGGGCTATTCACCTATGGGAGGCACATCAGGCAAGACCATGGCTGCATATTGTAAGGGCTATTCACCTATGGGAGGCACATCAGGCAAGACCATGGCTGTATATTTACTCAGATGCTGTCCTTTTTCTTGCAGGCTAAGCTGGCTCATAATCGGAGACAGCAGCAACGGACGGGTGGAGGGCGGCTTCAGCTGCAACCCCTCAGCGATCTGGAGGAGCGCGTCCACAGGATTGTGGCAAGCCGGGTGATCGGTCCCGTCGCCACTGGGGACGCCGACCCCGTTGTGGACAGCAATGGTAAGGTCATCACCTTTTTGTCCTCTGTCCTTCCACTTGTCCCTCACAATACCAGCCTTTGACACTTTCAATCCAACTTGCTAACTCGCTGCACTTATTCCTCCCTTACTGCCACCCTGTCCTCACGCTAAAGCCACTCTTGTACCTCCCTGCTTTCAGATGGTGATTCACCAGCTGAGGAGATGGTCCCTGAAGCTGCCACTGGGAGTGATGCTGCAGCTGAGGAGGAAGAGGAAGCCGGAGCATCAGTGCCACCCTCTCCCGAGGAAGCCCATGGCCACACTGGGAACACGCCTTCCCCGGAGGGGAGCAGGGGGGAAGGGGCTGATGATGGTGAAGCTCCAGGACCCAGCGGGCTGCAGCAACGCCATGGGGGGGGGAGGGAAGAACGGGAGCCTTCTCCCCAGAGGGAGAGTATGCCAGACACTCCTACTGCAATGGACGCAGAGGAGGAGCGGCTGATTGCAGAAATGAACAGCCAGGCGGTGGGCATGCACACTGAGCTCATGGGTGCAGTGGGAAGGGTGCCCGAATGCATTGAGTCACTGGCAAGGAGTGTGGAGCACTTCGCTGTAGCACAGGCGGATGCCACACTAAAGCTTAGTGCTGCAATTCAGTCACTGGCTGCCTGGAACCCATCTGAGACTGCTCTCATGCAGACTCAGATTGAGGCCACGCGAGCACTGACTGCTGCCATCCTCGATGGTTCGTGCACATGTCCCCGGGGCTGTCACCGCGCCGCAGCAGGCCAGCAATCTGTTCTCCGGCAAATTGCTCCGGATGCTGAAGTGCTGCCCCGTGGGAGTGCCAGTGTGTCGGGCGAGCAGGGAGATGCTGTCCTCTCTCACGATGACAGCATTCCTGCTGCCAACACTGTCACTTCTCCACTGCACTTGCCACCGCCTGTAGGACAGACAGCTGCTGCCCATGCAGAGTTGGTGCAGTCTGCAGCCGGGCCCTCCAGGCCCAGAAGTGGTCGAGGCCGTCCTTCAGGGGCATCTGCAGTGTCAGGGTCTGACGAGCAGTAGCCTTCCACCAGCCTTGCTGCAGCCACTGAGGTCCCATTACGGAGGAGCAGTAGGGTTAGAAGGGGGGAAGTGCGCAAGGGAAGGAGATCACCCTCGAAGGGCAAAAAGTAGGAGGTGTGCCAAAATGCTGGTCATTTTTTTATTAAAGGCCGAGGTTCATGGTCCAACTTTTGTTTAGTGTTTTGGACATTATCTCCAGGTTGTGAGAACCAGTTATGTTATTGACTGTTTTTTTGTGTTTATTTCTATGAGTTTGTCATGAGGAATTGACACACACAGAGTTTGTACAATAAATAAGTTTCTGTATTCAAAATATACATGGCTGGTGGTTGGAATTATTGGTGCCTTGGCCGGCTTAGGGGTTGCGTGCTGGGTTGATTCGTGTTTGTAGCAATGGCAGGGGCCCTAGAAGCGGCTTGCTATTAGTCGTTGACGGACGGCCCTTGCAGTTTGACCATTGTGGGCCGCCCTCCTGCCTTGGTGCTGCTGCTGATCATCGTCCTCGTCCTGTTCCTCCTCTTCCTCCTCCTCCTCTTGTGGTGCTGCAAGGCCTGGTGGCATTGGCTGCGTCCTGAGGATTGCCATGTTGTGCAACATGCAGCACACGACTACGAAGTTCGAAACTTGCTCAGGCGAGTACTGCAGGGCTCCTCCGGAATGGTCCAGACAGCGGAATCGTTGTTTCAGCACGCCGATTGTGCGCTCAATAATGTTCCTGGTTGCTTGATGGCTTTCCTGGTACCGCAGCTCAGCAGGGGTGTTTGGCGCACGGAGCGGTGTCATCAGCCAGGTGCTCAATGCGTACCCCTTGTCCCCCAGAAGCCAACCAACTGGCTGATGCGGTGCCTCGAAAATTTCTGCCACAGTACTCTGGCGCAGGATGAAAGCATCGTGGCAGCTGCCCGGATAGTGGGCATTGACAGCGAGAATCACCTGTCTGTGGTCACAGACCAACTGCACATTCAAGGAATGGAACCCCTTTCTGTTCCGGAACTCCTCTGCATTCTCTCGCGGAGCACGCAAAGCCACATGCGTGCAGTCAATGGCGCCCTGCACCATGGGGAAGCCCGCTACCCTCGCAAAGCCCATAGCACGGTCATGCTGCTTGTCTGGGGTCATAGGGAAGGAGATGAAGTCTCGTCTCCTTCTGAAGAGGGCATTGGTGACCTGCCGGATGCAGCGATGCACCGCAAACTGGGAGATATTGGCGAGGTCCCCAACAGCAGCTTGGAATGAGCCAGTGGCGTAGAAGTTCAAAGCCACTGTGACCTTCACTGCCACCGACAGAGACGTCCTGGACCTCAGCTGAGGCTGCAGATCTGGCTGCAGCAGGTGGCAGAGCTCAGTGACCACCTCCTTGCTGAATCGCAGCCTTCGCAAACACAGCTCCTCGGACATATGGATGTAGGAGAGCTGTTCACGATATACCCTGGGAGGGTAAGCTCTCCTGTACATGCGCCTGATGGCCCTCCTCCGTCTGGCCATCATTGCCACTCTCTGTCTGCGTCTCACTATCCTCCGATTGAGCTGGAGCAGGACGACGCCCCCAATCATTGCAGCCCCCATATTCTCTTTGCCAGAAAAGTAATGAGGTACAGCAACTAAAGTAGCAGCAAAGTTAGGATGAACTAGGCCAAACTACCTCACAAAGCGTTGAGTCAATGTAGAAGTCTCTCTCTCTCTCTCTCCGAATCTCTCTCTCTCTCTCAGAACGAGTGGTGCATAAATGTCGACCACAGAAAAAGACAGGAAGAGGCCCCCTTTAAATAGCGCCCCCCCCAGCCCCACACCGATTGATAACGTTCCAGTCTTCCGGTCGTTGGAAGCGCCAGGCGGTAAGGCAGGGGCGCCACTCAATTTCCGCTCCGGGGCGCCCCAAGGGCGTTGCACCATGGAATGACGTCACAATCTGCGCGCGCAGGTGGTCGCAGCGGTAAGTTTTAGTGCCGCCGCACAATCTCAAGTTAAGTTCTCGAGCGGCGCAAACAGCGCTGCGCCCGGGCGTTAGCGGCTTAACGCCCCATTAGTGCCCTCTTAAGGCGCTAAAGGGAGGCGCAACCAACTGAATTTTTCCCCCTAAATGTTTGCCGGTTGTTTGAACATGAAGGCCGTCACCGCCGAGCCTGATCCCATCCTCACATGTTGCCCACGATAGCGCATTAACAGCAGGACTCACTGGGTAGTGATCAGGACGAGAAGCCTTATTTTCCTTTCTGAAACCCAAGGGTGCTGCCTCAAAATCCTGGGATGGCAGGAATGACATATGAGGAGAGATTGGGTCGATTGGGCTTATACTCGCTGGAATATAGAAGAATGAGAGGGGATCTCATCGAAACATATAAAATTCTGACAGGCCTGGACAAACTAGATGCAGGAAGAATGTTCCCGATGGTCGGAGAGTCCAGAACCAGGGGTCATAATCTAAGGATAAGGGGTAAGCCATTTAGGACAGAAATGAGGAAGAATTTCTTCACCCAGAGAGTGGTGAACCTGTGGAATTCTCTACCACAGAAGGTAGTTAAGGCCAAGTCATTAAATATATTCAAGAATGAGTTAGATATATGTCTTAAAGCTAAAGGTATCAAGGGATATGGGGAGAAAGCAGGGACAGGGTACTGAGTTTGGATGATCAGCCATGATCTCATCGAATGGCGGAGCAGGCTCGAGGGGCCGAATGGCCTACTCCTGCTCCTATCTTCTATGTCTATAATTGTATCGCTGCTACCACTGAAATCAGCACAGAATGGAGATCGAGTGTGAGCCCTTCATGGTCATTGCAACCCAGCTACACTGAGAGGCCTGGGCTACACTATCAACACACAGAAGAAATGGAATACTTTTAAAAACCTTGTTGAAAGGGGAAGGAAGCCTTCCCAGTCTTCGGGTAGAAGAGAATGGTTGATGGTTGGGTCCCAGTGGTTTCAATCAGTGTTGTCCAATGCGTTAGCCACAGGCCACATGTGGATAATTGCATTTCTGATTAGTAAATAAAAATGGATAACAGACACCGTCGTTGGGCCTGAGATCTCAATACTCGTATGGGCACGGGGTGTGCATGTAAACTTTAACCTTTTGGCGCGTTTGTTGGTAAAATAGTAAAATGAAAAGCAGAGCGTGCGAGTGTTTTTTGATCGTTGTGGCTGCTTTACTTCCTTGGTTACTGAATGGTGGTAGATGTTTGTTAAATGAATATACACTTGTGTGAAGTCCATTTACCCGTATGGGGTGAGTGTGTGTACGGCATTTTCGACTAAAATGAGTGCATGTGGCTAAAACGGTGTTGGCCACACCCGTGAATAATCAGTGGTTTCTATTCAACAACACTGGTTTAAATGTGGAAGTCCTTGGGGAAATAAGTTTTAAGAAAATTATACAAAAGTTGAAATTGTTAGGGAAATTTCAGAAAGGTGAGAGGGAGAAACAAGGAAATTATAGACCTGTTGTGGGGGAGGTTATTGGAATCCATAAGTAAGGACAGAGTGACTTAGCACTTAGAGAAATTTGAGCTGATTAGAGAGAGCCAACTTGGATTTGTAAAAGGTAGGTGATGTTTAACGAACCTGATTGCTTTTTTTGAGGAAGTAACTAAAGTAGTACATAGGGAATGTCTATGAATGTTTTTATTTAAACAAGGATCCCCAGCCGGAAGCCAGTCTGATTGATAAACTTGGCCGCCCGTCGGGAGGGAACGCTGCGGCCACAGGAACAGGTAAGGTCGTGCTGCTTAGAGATGGCCAGGCGAGGTGGGTACAGAGTGGTTGTAGGGTCATGGGGTGATAGCAGGGGTTCGGAGACAGATCGGGGCAGAGATGGAGGGGGTTTGGGGGGTTGTGGAGGGTCGGTGATCACAAGGAGGGGTCCGATTGTGGGGGAGGGGTCGGTGATTGCGGGAGGTGGGTCCACTCGTGGAGGGGGTCGGTGATATTGTGAGGACGATCCGATTATGGGGGGGGTCCGATCACGGGAGGGGATCTGATCGCGGGGAGGGAAGCAGGTTAGCTTGGCGGGCTGTGAGGAAACACGCCTGCTCCTCCTAGCCCACAAGGCAATGACATCTTCCACGCAGCACTTCTCACTGTGATGGATTATCACATGGTTTGTCACATGGTTTGGTATGAGCATGGTCAGTTCACTCTGGCCTAGTAAAGCAAGCACCTTGACTAGCAACTCATCGTGTCTCTGTCCTTCATTTGTTCTACCCACATATATTACACTTTGGCGACGAGGATGGGATCCCAAAGGCATTTTTAGGGATCATGGAATGACATAGTGTTCAACCTTTGAGTGGACAAGTTTAAGGTGAATTTGTGACACCTAAACTGAATCTTTGTGATGTTTTACCGTTAATGCTGATGCAGAATCGTCTGTGCTTCACCTTCACGTGTATTTATGCACAGCAACAGCGGCGTTGATTCTCACAGGTACACAGGTAGCGTGCTGAGTCACTGTTCAACGGATCGGGACAATCATGGCTGCACCTACGGGATTCATCGGAAGCCTCGGCATGTATGATCGAGCGAACCATTCAGTTCTTACACTGAGCGGATGGAGATGATTTTTAAGGCCAATAACATTATTGAGACTGAATGTTCAAGCTCAAAATAAAGTTATTCGTGAATGGAAGAAAGCAATTATTCTAACGGAGATCGGGCCAGATGTCTACGGAACGTTGACAAACCTACTCACGCCAGGGAAAGCGAAGGATGCGTCGTTTGAAGACATTGTCGAGAAACTCGAACACCATTTTGACCCAAAGCTGTTAGAAATAGCAGAGAGCTATAAGTTTGGTACCAGAAACCAAAAACAAAGTGAAACCATCAGTGAGTACATTGTAGCTCTTAAGAACCTGTATTTGAATTGTAAATTCGGCACTTTTTTTGGATCGGGCGTTGCGAGGTAAGTTTGTGTGTGGACAGGTGGATCAGCGCACACAGTCCAAGTTACCGAACACTCTGAATCAAACATTTGATATAGCATGCAAAATTGCCCTATCTATGGAGATGGCGTCTACGAATGCTAGGGAGCTCCATTCAACTCAAGTGACTAGTGCAGCTGAGGTCTACAGTCACAAAGCCACCGCCAAACCTAAAGCTGAGAGACCGAGTCAAAAGCATGTCGGTGAGAGCAGTTCAGTGAATTGTTATCGCTGCAATGGAAATCACTCACCACAGTCCTGCCAATACAGAAATGCGAAGTGTTTTCACTGCCAGAAGCAAGGCCATATTCAACAGCTTGCAGAGCTAGATCGAAAGCAGGAAGTAAGAACCATTCTAGTGGCAATGCAAAGCAGCGACAACAAAAGGGAGGCATTCACAATATTGAAGTGAACACACCTGATGTTGAAGAACTAGGCATCTACAGTATCTATGCCACTAGTGGCAACGTACAAAACTTTTGATCAATGAGCAATATATTGATATGTGTATCGACACGGCGGCAGACTGCTCTATCATGAGCAAGGACACATATGAGAGTAAGTTCAATTAAATACCACTTACAAAGAATACCGTAGAGTTAAAAACCTACTCCGGAGAAATCCTAGAGACATGTGGACAAATGGAATGTACAGTTCAACACAATGGCCAGTCAGTAAATCTGCCTATTATGGTAGCGAGCTACAACAACAGGCCAACCCTCATGGGCAAAGACTGGTTGAGAAAGTTAAAACTAGACTGGAAAAACGTCTTCAGTGTAGGTGCTTCAAAGAAGCGAGTCAACACAATGCTGAACAAGTATGAAAGCATGTTCACAGACAGTTATGAGGACATCACTGGGTATGACGTGCATATCCGCATCAAGTCCAACATGAGGCCTGTCTATTGTAAGGCAAGGCCGGTCCCCTATGCGTTGAAAAGTCAGGTGAGGGAAGAGCTAGCGAAGCTCAGAGAGAACGGAATGCTAGTAAAAAGTGACAAAAGTGAATGGGCTACCCCGATTGTGGTGGTGCCCAAAGCAAACAAAACTGTACGCTTGTGCGGTGACTACAAAGTTACTAGCAACCAAGCAGTTGACGATGAGCAGTACCCATTACCTACATCGCAAGATTTGTATGCAGCACTCTCTGGGTCAAAGGTTTTCTCCAAGCTTGACCTGTCGCCGCTTACACTCAGCTGAATGTTGACAAAGAGAGTCAACAGTATCTCACCATCAACACACACAAGGGACTGTACTCATACACCAAGCTGCCGTATGGTGTAAAATCTTCCCCCAAAATCCTCCAGGCTACGATGGATAAGATTTTGCAATGAGTTCCAAATTGCTTATGCAATCAAGACAATGTGCTGATCGCAACAAACAGCGAGGAAGAAAATCTAGAAGTGTTAGATTTAGTGCTTCAAATGTTGAATTCCCACAATGTCAAATTGAAAAGGAGCAAATGTGCTTTAGTGCAGCCTGAGGTTGTGTACCTTGGTCTGAAAGTTGATGCCAATGGCTTGCAACCAGTGAAGGAAAAGGTTGATGCTGTCATCAATGCTCCAAAGCCACAGAATGTGTCTGAGTTAAAATCTTTCCTTGGAATGGTCCAGTACTGCGCATGTTTCTTACCTGAGTTAGCGACCATGTTAGCTCCATTGCACGAGCTGCTCAAGAAGGATGTCCAGTGGAAGTGGACAAAAGCGCAACAGGAAGCTTACGACACTTGTAAGAGAAGTCTCTAGCGATGCTCTACTTGTGCACTACGACACAGAGCGTGAGCTTAAGTTAGCGTGTGACGATTCCAGCTACAGTGTGGGAGCTGTCATAAGCCACGTAATGGATGACGGCCAAGAGAAACCAATCGTGTTCGCATCGCGAACCCTCACAAAGAGCAAAAGAAACTACGCGCAAATTGAAAAGGAAGCCCTCGCCATAGTGTTTGGAATCAAGAAATTCCAACAGTTCCTGATTGGCAGAAAGTTTACCCTGATAACTGATCACAAACCGCTCCAAGCAAACTTGGGGCCCAAATCTGCCATCCCTGCAATGGCCGCATCAAGAATGCAACGTTGGGCAGTGTTGTTGTCACAATATGACTACACGATTGAATATTGCACTTCAAAGCAAAACGCAATTGCAGATGCCTTGTCCAGGTGGCCACATGAGGACTCGTGTTGGGAGTGAAGGTGAGGTTTTCACGCTAGGTGCAGTTAACAAAGACTTTCCCGTGAATGCAACTGAAATTGCAGATGAGACTCAAAAGGACTCAGTACTGAAAAGAGTGTTTGAAAACACCTTGAATGGATGGACCTGATCAGTGTCTGGACACAGAATTGAAACCATTTCATAACTGTTGTGTTGAATTGTCTTGTGAGCAAGGTTGTATCCAGTGGGGAAACAGAGTGGTGGTACCTACTTCTTTGAGAGATAGAATTCTGACTGAACTTCATACTGAACATCCAGGGATCGTCAGTGTGAAATCAATTGCAAGAAGCTTTGTTTACTGGCCTGGATTGGACAGTGATCTTAAACCACTTGATCATGAACGCATACATGAGTTTGACTCAGTTCAGACTTCAGTGACTGAAGTACCAGATTCAAACAAGTCTGAGATAGAAACAGATCATCTTTGAGTTTGGAACCAGAACAAAACAGCCCGAAAATTGGTTCAACACCAAAACCTTCTGTAAGGAGATCAGGGAGGCTCCGCAAACCTGTTATTAAACTGGATTTGTAGTTCATTTAAAAGAAAAAAAGCCAGGATATTTTGTTATCTGTTCCATGTAATGCTGGGACCATAGTTTTGTTGTATTTGAGAGGGGAATATGTACATTTTTTTTTAAGGGGGAAAGCAGTGTAATGTATTATCACATGGTTTGGTATGAGCATGCTCAGTTTGCTCTGGCCTAATAAACAAGATTGAGAGGTCGCACAACACCAGGTTATAGTCCAACAGTTTTATTTGAAATCACAAGCTTTCGGAGCTATTCGATTGCTCCTTCCTCAGGTGAAGTAAATTAGATACAAAATCGCCAAAGCATATATAGATAGAAAACAAAGCATGTGTACTTTACAATTGCAGACCAATAAATTAAATCATCCTGACTATCTGCCGAGGTGTGATAAAGTTAATTAAGTCAGCCAGGAAGGTACCACATCAAAGACATAGCAAGATACAACTGAGACAATGAGGTGTAGTCGCAGGGGTTCAAACGTGTCAAAAGCTGCCATCTGTATGTAAAACGAAAAGCTTTAACATTTTTTTACTTTTTTACTGGGAAAATTTTTACTTTTTTACTGGGAATCACATCTGTGAACAAGCTAACGACGACTCGAGTCCGGATCACGTCATGTATCGTGACATAAACCCAAGATCCCGATTGAGACCGTCTTCATGAGTGCGGAACTTGGCTATCAGTTTCTGCTCGATGATTTTGCGTTGTCGTGTGTTTCTAAGGTTGCCTTGGAGAACGCTTACCCGCAGATCCGAGGCTGAATGTCCTTGACTGCTGAAGTGTTCCCCGACTGGGAGGTAACAATCCTGCCTGGCGATTGTTGCGCGGTGCTCGTTCATACGTTGTCTCAGTGTCTGCATGGTCTCGCCGATGTACCATGCCGCGGTGCATTCTTTCCTGCAACGTATGAGGTAGACAACGTTGGCCGAGTCACATGAGTATGTACCATGTACCTGGTGGGTAGTGTCCTCACGTGTGATGGTGGTATCTGTGTTGATGATCTGGCATGTCTTGCAGAGTTTGCCATGGCAGGGTTGTGTGGTGTCGTGGTCGCTGTTATCCTGAAAGCTGGGTAATTTGCTGCGAACGATGGTACTTCTGAGGTTAGGCGGCTGTTTGAAGGCAAGTAGTGGAGGCGTGGGGATGGCCTTAGCGAGGTGTTTGTCGTCATCGATGACATGTTGAAGGCTGCGAAGAACATGGCGTAGTTTCTCCGCTCCGGGGAAGTACTGGACGACGTAGGGTACCCTGTTGGTTGTGTCCCGTGTTTGCCTTCTGAGGAGGTCTATGCGATTTTTCGCTGTGGCCCGTCGGAACTGTCGATCGATGAGTCGAGCGTCATATCCCGTTCTTACGAGGGCGTTTTTCAGCGTCCGTAGGTGTCCATCGCGTTCCTCCTCGTCTGAGCAGATCCTGTGTATTCGCAGGGCTTGTCCATAGGGGATGGCTTCTTTAACATGGTTAGGGTGGAAGCTGGAGAAGTGGAGCATCGTGAGGTTGTCCGTGGGCTTGCGGTAGAGTGAAGTGCTGAGGTGTCCGTCTTTGATGGAGATTCGTGTGTCCAGGAATGAGACCGATTCTGAGGAGTAGTCCATGGTGAGTTTGATGGTGGGATGGAACTTGTTTATGTTATCGTGTAGTCTTTTCAGTGATCCAAATTCGCACCCCAATACGCCAACATCTTCATGCACAAGTTCGAGCAAGACTTCTTCGCTGCACAGGACCTCCAGCCAACGCTGTACACCAGATACATCGACGACATTTTCTTCCTTTGGACCCATGGCGAAGGATCACTGAAAAGACTACACGATAACATAAACAAGTTCCATCCCACCATCAAACTCACCATGGACTACTCCTCAGAATCGGTCTCATTCCTGGACACACGAATCTCCATCAAAGACGGACACCTCAGCACTTCACTCTACCGCAAGCCCACGGACAACCTCACGATGCTCCACTTCTCCAGCTTCCACCCTAACCATGTTAAAGAAGCCATCCCCTATGGACAAGCCCTGCGAATACACAGGATCTGCTCAGACGAGGAGGAACGCGATGGACACCTACGGACGCTGAAAAACGCCCTCGTAAGAACGGGATATGACGCTCGACTCATCGATCGACAGTTCCGACGGGCCACAGCGAAAAATCGCATTGACCTCCTCAGAAGGCAAACACGGGACACAACCAACAGGGTACCCTACGTCGTCCAGTACTTCCCCGGAGTGGAGAAACTACGCCATGTTCTTCGCAGCCTTCAACATGTCATCGATGACGACAAACACCTCGCTAAGGCCATCCCCACGCCTCCACTACTTGCCTTCAAACAGCCGCCTAACCTCAGAAGTACCATCGTTCGCAGCAAATTACCCAGCTTTCAGGATAACAGCGACCACGACACCACACAACCCTGCCATGGCAAACTCTGCAAGACATGCCAGATCATCAACACAGATACCACCATCACACGTGAGGACACTACCCACCAGGTACATGGTACATACTCATGTGACTCGGCCAACGTTGTCTACCTCATACGTTGCAGGAAAGAATGCACCGCGGCATGGTACATCGGCGAGACCATGCAGACACTGAGACAACGTATGAACGAGCACCGCGCAACAATCGCCAGGCAGGATTGTTACCTCCCAGTCGGGGAACACTTCAGCAGTCAAGGACATTCAGCCTCGGATCTGCGGGTAAGCGTTCTCCAAGGCAACCTTAGAAACACACGACAACGCAAAATCATCGAGCAGAAACTGATAGCCAAGTTCCGCACTCATGAAGACGGTCTCAATCGGGATCTTGGGTTTATGTCACGATACATGACGTGATCCGGACTCGAGTCGTCGTTAGCTTGTTCACAGATGTGATTCCCAGTAAAAAAGTAAAAAAATGTTAAAGCTTTTCGTTTTACATACAGACGGAAGCTTTTGACACGTTAGAACCCCTGCGACTACACCTCATTGTCTCAGTTGTATCTTGCTATGTCTTTGATGTGGTACCTTCCTGGCTGACTTAATTAACTTTATCACACCTCGGCAGATAGTCAGGATGATTTAATTTATTGGTCTGCAATTGTAAAGTACACATGCTTTGTTTTCTATCTATATATGCTTTGGCGATTTTGTATCTAATTTACTTCACCTGAGGAAGGAGCAATCGAATAGCTCCGAAAGCTTGTGATTTCAAATAAAACTGTTGGACTATAACCTGGTGTTGTGCGACCTCTCAATTTTGTCCACCCCAGTCCAACACCGGCATCTCCGCATCATGACTAATAAACAAGCACATGGACTAGCAACTCATCGTGTCTCTGTGCTTCACCTGTTCTACCCACAGATATTACACTCACCTCCCCTTAGCTGCCGGGTTCCCTGAGGCCTGGGAATTCTGGCCGGCCAGAGTTAAACTTGGAAGAGAGATAAAATCTGAGGCATGCAGCCTCATTAAAATATTTAAATGAGGGGGACCCGCCTCCTGGGAGCGGGTTGGTCGCCCACCTCCGTCCAGTTCCGCCTCCATTAAAACAGGAAGTGGGCAGGTTCGAGGCAGGTTGGGTTCGGGTTTGAGATTTAAAAAATTTTTACATCCCATCTGACCCAAATCCACTATTTTTGGTGTTTAAGATTCCCCTCATAGAATCATAGAATGATACAGCACAGAAGGAGGCCATTTGGTCCATCATGTCTGTGCCAGCTCTTTGAAAGGGCTATCCAATTAGTCCCACTCCCCTGCTCTTTCCCTATTAGCCCTGTAAATTTTTTCCCCCCAAGTATTTATCCAATTCTCTTTTGAATGTTACTATTGAATCTGCTTCTACCGCCCTTTCAGGCAGTGCATTCCAGATCACAACAACTCGCTGTGTAACAAAAAAATCCTCATGTCGCCTCTGGTTCTTTTATCGCCTTAAATCTGTGTCCTCTGGTTACCGACCCTTTAGCCACTGCAAACAGTTTCTCCTTATTTACTCTATCAAAACCGTTCATGATTTTGAACACCTCTATTTAATCTCTCTTAACCTTCTCTGCTCTAAGGAGAATAACCCCAGCTTCTCCAGTCTCTCCAAATAACTGAAGTCCCTCATCCCTGGTACAACTCTAGCAAATTTCATCTGCACCCTCTCTAAGGCCTTGACATCCTTCCTAAAGTGTGGTGCCCAGAATTGAACACAATACTCGAGCTGAGGCCTAACCAGTGTTTTATAAAGGTTTGGCATAACTTCCTTGCTTTTTCCCTCTATTCCTCTATTAATAAAGCCAAGGATGCCAAATGCTTTTTTACAGCCTTCTCAACATGTCCTGCCGCCTTCAAAGATTTGTGTACACACACCCCCAGGTCTCTCTGCTCCTCCACCCTCATTTAGTTCATATTGCCTCTTCTCATTAATCCTACCAAAATGTATCACTTCACACTTCTCTGCGTTAAATTTCATCTGCCATGTATCCACCCATTTCACCAGTCTGTCTATGTCCTCCTGAAGTCTGTTACTATCCTCCTCACTGTTTACTACATTTCTGAGTTTCGTGTCTTCTGCAAACAGTGATCCTAATACTGACCCCTGGGGAACACCACTGTATACTTCCCTCCAGTCTGAAAAACAACCGTTCACCACTACTCTCTGCTTTCTGTCCTTAAGCCAATTTCGTAACCATGCTGCCACTGTCCCTTTAATCCCATGGGCTTTAATTCTGCTTACAAGTCTATTATGTGGTACTTTGTCAAATGCCTTTTCAAAGTCCATATACACAACATCAACCACACTACTATCATCAACCCTCTCCATCACTTTGTCAAAAATTCAATCAAGTTTGTCAAATACAATTTGCCTTTAGCAAATCTGTGCTGACTTTCATTTATTAGCCCATAATTTTCCAAGTGCCAATTAATTTTGTCCCGGATTATTTTCTGTATAAGTTTCCCCACCACCGATGTTAGGCTGACTGGCCTGTAATTGTTAGGTTTAACCCTCTCCCCTTTTATAATCAAGGGTATAACATTTGCAATCCTCCGGTCCTCTGGCACCACCCCAATATCTAAGGAGGATTGGAAGATTGTGGCCAGAGCCTCTGCAATGTCCAACCTTACTTTCCTCAGTAACTTAGGATGCATCCCATCTGGACCAGGCGACTTTTCTCTTTGAGTACTGCCAACCTTTTCCACAACTATTCTAAACCTGATGATATTATGATCACTGTTCCCCAAATGCTCCCCCACTGAAACATGCTCCAGTGGGGAGGGCTTCAAACTAAATAGTGGGGGGAGAGCATCCAGGTGAGCGAGAATTTAAAAAGTCAATGAGAAATGAGAAAGCAATAGAGCAGGATAGAGATGGGGGAAATAATAACCAGAGTGTGACAGGAAGGGACAGAATGTTTAAAAATAAGAGTGCAAGAGAAAATGGGGCCAAAACAAGGAGAAATGGTAAAAAGACAAAGTTAAAAGTTCTATATCTGAATGCACGCAGCATTCGTAACAAGATAGATGAGTTGACGGCACAAATAGATACAAATGGGTATGATCTGATCGTCATTACAGAGACGTGGTTGCAAGGTGACCAGGGCTGGGAACTGAATATTCCAGGGTATTTGACAATTCGGAAGGATAGACAGAAAGGAAAAGGAGGTGGGGTGGCTTTGTTGGTAAAGGATGGGATCAGTGCAGTGGTGAGAAGTGATATTGGCTCAGAAGATCAAAATGTAGAATCGGTTTGGGTGGAGATAAAAATTAATAAAGGGAAAAAGTCTCTGGTGGGCGTAGTCTACAGGCCCCCGAACAGTAGCAATATTGTTGGACAGAGTATAAAGCAACAAATAATAGAGGCCTGTAAAAAAGGTACGGTAATAATCATGGGTGATTTTAATCTCCATATTGATTGGACAAATCAAATTGGCCATGGTAGCCTTGAGGAGGAGTTCATAGAGTGCATCCGGGATGGTTTCCTAGAACAGTATGTAATGGAACCGACCAGGGAGCAGGCTACCTTGGATCTGGTACTGTGTAATGAGACAGAATTAATAAATGATCTCATAGTAAAGGATCCTCTAGGAAAGAATGATCATAGCATGGTTGAATTTCAAATTCAGTTGGAGGGTGAGAAAGTTGTATCTCAAACCAGTGTCCTGATCTTAAACAAAGGCAATTACAATGGCATGAGGGCAGAACTGGCTAAAGTGGACTGGAAAAATAAATTAAAGGGTAAGAAAGTTGAAATGCAGTGGCGGACATTTAAGGAGATATTTCATAACTCTCAACAAAAATATATTCCAGTGAGAAAGAAAGATTTTAAGAGAAGGGAGCACCATCCGTGGCTAACTAAGGAAGTAAAGGATGGTATCAAATTGAAAACGAAGGCATACAATGTTGCCAAGATTGGTGGGAGACCAGAGGATTGGGAAATTTTTAAAAACCAGCAAAGGATGATGAAAAAATAATAAAGGGAGAGAAGATCAATTATGAGAGTAAACTGGCAAGAAACATTAAAACAGATAGTAAGAGCTTCTACAGGTATATAAAGAGGAAGAGGGTAGCTAAAGTAAACGTTGGTCCCTTAGAGGATGAGACTGGGGAATTAATAATGGGGAACGGGGAAATGGCAGAGACTCTGAACAAATATTTTGTATCTGTCTTCACGGTAGAAGACACTAACAACAACCCAATAATGGATAATCAAAGGGCCACAGGGAGGGGGGAACTAAAGACAATCGCTATCACTAAGGAAATAGTACTTGGTAAAATAATAGGACTGAAAGATGACAAGTCCCCTGGACCAGATGGCCTGCATCCCAGGATCTTAAAAGAAGTGGCTGCAGAGATAGTGGATGCATTGGTTGCAATATACCAAAATTCCCTGGACTCTGGAAAGGTCCCAGCGGATTGGAAAACCGCAAATGTAACACCCCTATTTAAGAAAGGAGAGAGACAGAAAGCAGGAAACTATAGACCAGTTAGCCTAACATCTGTCGTTGGGAAAATGCTGGAGTCCTTCATTAAGGAAGCAGTAGCAGGGCATTTGGAAAATCATAATGCAGTCAAACAGAGTCAGCATGGTTTTATGAAAGGGAAATCATGTTTAACAAATTTGTGGGAGTTCTTTGAGGAGGTAACGAGCAGGGTGAACAAAGGTGAACCAGTGGATGTGGTGTATTTGGATTTCCAGAAGGCATTCGATAAGGTGCCACATAAAAGTTTACTGCATAAGATAAGAGCTCACGGAGTTGGGGGTAATATATTCGCATGGATAGAGAATTGGCTAACTAACAGAAAGCAGAGAGTCGGGATAAATGGGTCATTTTCCGGTTGGCAAACGGTAACTAGTGGGGTGCCACAGGGATCGGTGCTCGGGCCTCAACTATTTACAATCTACATTAATGACTTGGATGAAGGGACCGAGTGTAATGTAGCCAAGTTTGCGGATGATACAAGGATGGGTGGGAAAGCAAGTTGTGCAGAGGACTCAAAGAACCTGCAAAGGGATATAGACAGGCTAAGTGAGTGGGCAAACATTTGGCAGATGGAGTATAATGTGGGAAAGTGTGAGGTTATCCACTTTGGCAGGAAAAATAAAAAAGCAAATTACTATTTAAATGGAGAGAGATTACAAAATGCTACAGTTCAGAGGGACCTGGGGGTCCTTGTGCATGAAACACAAAAAGTTAGCATGCAGGTACAGCAAGTAATCAAAAAGGCAAATGGAATGTTGGCCTTTATTTCAAAGGGGTTGGAGTATAAAAGCAGGGAAGTCCTGCTACAACTGTACAGGGTATTGGTGAGACCACACCTTGAGTACTGCGTACAGTTTTGGTCTCCTTATTTAAGGAAGGATGTACTTCCATTGGAGGCAGTTCAGAGACGATTCACTAGGTTAATTCCAGAGATGAGGGGGTTGACTTATGAGGAAAGGTTGAGCAGGCTGGGCCTATACTCATTGGAATTTAGAAGAATGAGTGGTGATCTTATTGAAACATATAAGATACTGAGGGCGCTCGACAAGGTAGATGCAGAGAGGATGTTTCCCCTCGTGGTGAAATCTAGAACTCGGGGGCATAGCTTTAGAATAAAGGGTCGCCCTTTTAGAACTGAGATGAGGAGGAATTTCTTCTCTCAGAGGGTCATAAATCTGTGGAATTCTTTGCCCCAGAGAGCTGTGGAAGCTGGGTCATTAAATACATTTAAGGTGGAGATAGACAGATTTTTGCAAGATAAGGGAGTGAAGGGTTATGGGGAGCGGGCGGGGAAGTGGCTTTGAGCCCAAGATCAGCCATGATCTTATTGAATGGCGGAGCAGGCTCGAGGGGCCAAGTGGCCTATTCCTGCTCCTATTTCTTATGTTCTTATTTGACTGACTTCATTCCCCATAATTAAATCAAACAGTCCTTCCTTTCTCATCAGGCTGGAAACACACTTATCAAGAAAGTTCTCTTGTACACATTTCAGGAATTCCTCCCCCTTTTTGCCCTTTACACTGTTACTATTCCAGTCTATATTGGGATAATTGAAGTTCCCCATTATCACTACTCTATAGTTCTTGCATCTTTCTCTAATTTGCCTGAAAATTTGCTCCTCCCCACTATTTGATGGCCAATAGTATGCACCCAGCAGCGTAATAGCTCCTCTAAGTATGCACTCGAATTGGGAGGAAGTGACGTGTGGTATCCCACAAGGATCTTTGCTGGGGCCTCAACTATTCTCTATTTTTATTAATGACTTAGATATCACAATAGAGAGCCATAGATCCAAGTTTGACAGTGACACAAGGATTGGTGGTATAATAAGTAGCATAGACAGGAGCATAAAATTACACAGAGACATAAATGTGTGGGAAAAACAAGGGCAGATGGATTTCAACGCAGATAAGTGTGAGGTCATCCAGTCTCGACCAAAAAAGGATCGATCCGAGTATTTTTTAAATGGTGAAAAGCTGGAATAGTGGAGGTTGAAAGAGATTTAGGGGTCCATGTACACAGATCACTAAAATGTAGTTGGTTGGTACAAAAATAATCAAAAAGGCTAATGGAATGTTAGCCTTTATATCTAGAGAGCTCAAATATAAAGGGGAGGAAGTTTTGCTCCAGCTACACAAAGCCCTGGTTAGACCACACCTGGAGCACTGTGTACAGTTCTGGGCACCGCACCTTAGAAAGGATATATTGGTCTTGGAAGGAGTGCAGCGCAGATTCACCAGAATGTTACCAGGGCTCCAAGGGTTAGATTATGAGGAGAGATTACATAAACTAGGCTTGTATTCCCTGAAATATAGAAAGTTACTGGGTGATTTGATTGAGGTTTTTAGGATTTTGAAAGGAATTGATAGGGCAGATAGAGAGAAACTTTTTCCACTGGTGGGGGGAGTCTAGGACAAGGGGACAAAACCTCAAAATCAGGCCATTCAGGAGAGAAGTTAGGAAACAGTTCTTCACACAAAGGGTGGTAGAAGTGTGGAACTCTCTCCTACAAAAAGCAGTAGATGCTAGATCAATTAATCATTTAAAATCTGAAATCAATAGATTTTTGCTAGACAAGCGTATAAGAGGATATGGAACCAAGGCGGGTGGATGGAGTTAAGATACAGATCAGCTATGATCTCATTAAATGGCAGAACAGGCTCAGGAAGCTGAATGGATTACTCCTGTTCCAATGTTACATAATAGAGACAGACATAAACAGCGGTTAAAAATAATAAGGAAGGCTAAATTGGGATTGGGAAAATAAGGACAGTGAGAAATAATAAAGATAAATAAGATAATGGTAAAACATATTTCGTTACACTATAAGACAATGAACAATCAAGGACCAAGAGATGTTGGGACAGGTTATAAATGAGGATAAAGAGATGACGGCTGAGTTAAATGGATATTGTGGGGTTTCTGCTGCACTTCCGGTGAGGGAAGGGCGGCAGAGTTGGAGCAGCCCGGAGGAAACTCCTGGTAAATGATTTCAACGTAAATGAGACAGAAGCCCTAGGTTGGGCAAAAAGGCCTCAAAACAAATAATAGATCCCCAGGGATGGATGCTATTTACCCCAGGGATGCAGAAAGAAGGACTAGGGAGGAGATATATGAGGCACTATTGGTCATAATGAGGGGGAAATTGGACACTGGGGAGGCACCAGATTGGAAACAGGATAATGTGGGGCCCTTCTATGGAAAGGGTGACAAAACAATCTATTTACTATAAACACATTGGGCTCGATTTTGTCGTTGGGGCGGGCTGGGGTCGTGTCATCCGCTTTTCGTGTTAGCCACCTGACTCCAATTGGATGTGGGAGAATTATGCGATTTTCCCCTAATTGGGCAATTGAGTTCCAACATGTGGGAACCCATGACCCAATTAGTGTTTTCAGTCTGAAAGTCGCCTCTGATGATGTCATCATTGCTGCTGCATTAAGGTCTGCAAAGACTGGGAAGCTTTTGGCCTTTGCTGTGAGAGGGACCTGGAGGCAAAATGAGCAGCAGGACACCTAAGTCTGGTCCCAGATTTTTTTTGTACCACCACAACCGCCACCACCACTACTCCAGGCTCCAAACTTCCACAACAATGGTTATGCCTGCTAAAAGTTACCCCAGAATGATGATTGATCAAATCTCCTTTTTAATGGTGGAGCTGCAGCTGATAGTCAGCAATCCAAGTGTGCTACCGCCAGGTTTCACCGTCGTGTTTCAGAGGAGGCGTGCATCACGTCGGAAAAGTGTTAAAATCAGAAAGGCCTCTCAAAATGGGATTATAGAGGCAATTAAGTGGTTGTTAAGGGCCTGAAGGGCCTATCCCGCCTCTTGGAGGCGGGACGGAGACGGGATCAGAAACCACGCATTTGGGAAAATTGCTCGGAGGCAGGCTGGAGGCGGGGTCGGGCCCGCCCACCATTTTTTGCAATTTTAACACCCCACACGCCTCCATTCCCGCCTCCTCGGGCCTGGCAAAATCCAGCCCATTAGTTGTACTTCAAGTCTGTGCAAATAATGGAATGGACTAAGCTTGAGGATTATCAACACATGTTCCTTGGAAAACAAGAATCTAAATGGGGTAGAGGAGCAAAGGGATCTGGGAGTACAAACACACAAATCACTAAAAGTTGCGACGCAGATCAATAAGGCCATAACAAAAGCAAACCAAGCACTGGGGTTTATTTCTAGTGGGATAGAATTGAAAAGTAGTGAAGTTATGCTAAACCTGTATCGAACCAGGACTATAACCTGGTGTTGTGCGACTTCTCATTTTTGTCCACCCCAGTCCAACACCAGCATCTCCGCATCAGAACCTTGGTTAGACCACACTTGGAGCACTGTGTACAGTTCTGGTCTCCATATTATAAAAAGGAAATAGAAACACTGGAGAGGGTGCAGAGAAGATTTACAAGGATTATACCAGAACTGCGAGGTTATACCTATTAGGAAAGGATGAACAGGCTGGGGCTCTTTTCTCTTGCAAAGAGAAGGCTGAGGGGTGACCTAATAGAGGTCTTTAAAATTATGAAAGGTTTTGATAGAGTAGATAGAGAGAGAGAGTATTTCCACTTGTGGGGAAGAGCAAAACTAGAGGCCATCAATATAAGATAGTCACCAAGAAATCAAATAGGGAATTCAGAAGAAACTTCCTTACCCAGAGAGTGGTGAGAATGTGGAAATCACAACCCAAGGACACTATAACAAGCCTTGAGGTGTTGGCATCTTGCTGGGGTACAGTAACATGACTTATCTACCGCCACTTTCCAAAGTCTTTTGACAAAGTTCCACACAAAAGGCTATTGCTTCAACTCAAAGCTTGGAGGATTCAGGGTAAATCTTGGGAATGGGGGAGAGCGAGAGGAGCGGCTGCAGATAAAGGTAGGCCCAAGAGCCCGGAGGGAGCACGAGTGTCAGGGAGCGAGGTAAGTGACGTCAGCGCAAGGGAAGGAGCTGATTGGTGAGTAGTTGGTGATTGTTTTTTTTTAAGCCTTATGTTTATTTCTGTTAAGTTACTTAAAAAAAAAGAAGTTAGTTAATAGGCGAATAAATAAAGAAAGAAAGAAGAAAGACTTGCATTTATATTGCGCCTTTCACGACCACCGGACGTCTCAAAGCGCTTTACAGCCAATGAAGTACTTTTGGAGTGTAGTCACTGTTGTAAAGGCAAGACAGGGCAATTCAGTCCAGCGGAATGCACATCCTGTGCCATGTGGGAACTCCAGGGTGCTTCCTGTGTCCTGGACAACCACGTGTGCAGGAGGTGTCATCAGCTGGAGGAGCTCGAGCTCCAGATTTCGGAGCTTGAGCAGCAGCTGGTGTCACTGCGGTGCATCCGCGAGGCTGAGAGCTATGTGGATAGCACGTTTCAGGAGGTGGTCACCCCGCAGCTAAGGAGTGCGCAGGCAGAGAGGGAATGGGTGACCGTTAGACAGACAAGGAGGACCAGGCAGGTAGGGCAGGAGTCCCCTTAGTGCATCTCGCTCTCCAATCAGTATTCTGTTCTGAGTACTGGTGAGGGCGGTGGTTCCTCTGGGGAGTGCAGCCAGAGCCAAGTCCATGGCACCACGGGTGTCTCAGCTGTACAGGGAGGGAGGAGGAAGACAGGGAAAGCAATAGTGGTAGGGGATTCGATAGTTAGGGGAGCAGAGAGGCGTTTCTGCGGCCGCAGACATGACTCCAGGATGGTATGTTACTTCCCTGGTGCCAGGGTTAAGGATGTCACTGAGCGGCTGCAGAACATTCTGAGGGGGGAGGGTGAACAGCCAGAGGTCGTGGTCCATATCATTACCAACGACATAGGTAGAAAGAGGGATGAGGTCCTGAAGGCAGATTTCAGGGAGCTAGGAAAGAGATTAAAAAGCAGGACCTCAAAGGTAGTAATCTCTGGAATATTCCCGGTGCCACACACGAGTGAGTATAGAAATAGGTGGATAGAGCAGATGAATGCGTGGCTGGAGAGATGGTGCAGGAGGGAGGGCTTCAGATTCCTGGGGCATTGGGGCCAGTTCTGGGGGAGGTGGGACCTGCACAGGCCAGACAGGTTGCACCTCAACTGAGCCGGTATCAATATCCTCGCGGGGAGGTTTGCTAGTGCTGTTGGGGAGGGTTTAAATTAAGTTGGCAGGGGGATGGGCACCAGGATGTAGCATTAGAAAGGAGAAACAAAGGGCACAAAGGATTGGGAGAGACGGATAGCACTAAAGCAAGAAATAGTAAGAAATAGTAAGGTATTAGGTGGGGTCAAACTAAGAGAGAATACAGGATGGTCTAAGATGGGTTTACAGTGTATGTATGTGAACGCACGAAGTGTAGTAAACAAGGTAAGTGGAGGCGCAAATAGTCACATGGGAATATGATGTCGTGGCAATAACGGAGACCTGGCTCAAAAAAGGGCAAGATTGGGTATTAAATATTCCTGGATATAAGGTGTTCAGGAATGATAGGGAAGGAAAGATAGGAGGCGGTGTGGCAGTATTGGTTCAGGAGAATGTTACAGTGCTGGAGAGAGGGGATGTCCTGGAGGGGTCAAGGACGGAATCTATATGGCTAGAGTTAAGAAATAATAGAGGTGCCATTACACTACTAGGTGTATTCTATAGACCACCAACCAGTGGGAAAAATATGGAGGAGCAAATTTGCAGTGAAGTTAGAGAGAGATGCAAGAACAATAGAGTAGTGATAATGGGGGACTTCAACTATCCTAATATAGACTGGGATAGTAATAGTGTAAAGGGCAGAGAGGGGGAAGAATTTCTGAAGTGTGTTCAGGACAACTTTCTTGATCAGTATGTTTCCGGCCCAATGAGGAAGGAGGCATTGCTGGATCTGGTTCTGGGGAATGAGGTGGGTCAAGTGGAGCAAGTGTCAGTAGGTGACATTTAGGGAACAGTAATCATAGTATCATAAGTTTTAGATTAGCTATGGAAAAGAACAGGGAGCAATCTAGAGTAAAACTACTTAATTAGAGGAAGGCAAATTTCAGTGGGTTGAGAACGGATCTGGCCCGGGTAAATTGGAATCAAAGATTGGCAGGCAAAACTGTAATGGAACAATGGACTGCCTTTAAAGAGGAGATGGTTCGGGTACAGTCGAGGTACATTCCCACTAGGGGGAGAGGTAGGGCAACTAAAGTCAGAGCTCCCTGGATGACGAAGGAGATAGAGAGTAAGATGAAGCAGAAAAAGAACGCGTATGACAGATGTCAGGTCGAGAATACATCTGAGAATCAGGCTAAATATAGAAAGTTCAGAGGAGAAGTGAAAAAGAAAATAAGAGGGGCAAAGAGAGGGTATGAGAATAGAATGGCTGCTAACATAAAAGGTAATCCAAAAGTCTTTAGGCAAATAAATCGTAAACGGGTAGTAAGAGATGGGGTGAGGCCAATTAAGGACCAAAAAGGAGACCTACGCATGGAGGCAGAGGGTATGGCTGAGGTACTGAATGAGTACTTTGCATCTCTCTTCACCAAGGAAGAAGATGCTGCCATAGACATAGTGAAGGAGGAGGTAGAGGAGATACTGGATGGGATAAAAATTGATAAAGATGAGTTACTAGAAAGGCTGGCTGTACTTAAAGTAGATAAGTCACCAGGACTGGATGGGATGCATCCTAGGATGCTGAGGGAAGTGAAGGATGAAATCGCGGAGGTACTGGCCATAATCTTCCAATTATCCTTAGAAACGGGTGTGGTGCCAGAGGACTGGAGAATTGCAAATGTTATACCCTTGTTCAAAAAAGGGTGCAAAGATAAAGCCAGCAACTACAGGCCAGTCAATTTAACCTCGGTAGTGGGGAAGCTTTTAGCAACAAAAATCAGGGACAAAATTAACAGTCACTTGGACAAGTGCAGATTAATTAAGGAAAGCCAGCACGGATTTGTTAAAGGCAAATCGTGTTTAACCAACCTGATCGAGTTTTTTGATGAGGTAACAGAGAGGGTTGATGAAGCCCATGGAATAAAAGGGACAGTGGCAGCATGGATACGGAATTGGCTAAGTGACAGGAAACAGAGAGTTAATAGAACATAAGAACATAAGGAATAGGAGCAGGAGTCGGCCAATCGGCCCCTCGAGCCTGCTCTGCCATTCAATAAGATCATGGCTGATCCAATCTTGGCCTCAACACCACTTTCCCGCTCTCTCCCCATACCCCTTGACTCCCCTGTAGTTCAAATGTCTGTCAATCTCCGCCTTGAATATATTCAGTGACTCCGCCTCCACAGCTCGCCGGGGTAGAGAATTCCAAAGATTCACGACCCTCTGAGAGAAGAAATTCCTCCTCATCTCCATCTTAAATGGGCGACCCCTTATTCTGAAACTATGCCCCCTAGTTCTAGATACCTCCAATAGGGGAAAAATCCTCTCAGCATAATGGTGAACAGTTGTTTTTCGGACTGGAGGAAGGTATACAGCGGTGTTCCCCAGGGGTCGGTTCTAGGACCACTGCTTTTCTTGATATATATTAATGACTTGGACGTGGGTGTACAGGGCACAATTTCAAAATTTGCAGATGACACAAAACTTGGAAGTATAGTGAATAGTGAGGAGGAGAGTGATAGACTTCAAGAGGACGTAGACAGGCTTGTGGAATGGGCGGACACGTGGCAGATGAAATTTAACGCAGAAAAGTGTGAAGTGATACAATTTGGTAGAAAGAATGAGGAGAGGACATATAAACTAAAGGGTACAATCCTAAAGGGGGTGCATGAACAGAGAGATCTAGGGGTATATGTGCACAAATTGTTGAAGGTGACAGGGCAGGTTGAAAAAGCGGTTAAATAAGCTTACGGGATCCTGGGCTTTATGAATAGAGGTACAGAGTACAAAAGCGTGGAAATTATGATGAACCTGTATAAAACACTGGTTCAGCCTCAACTGGAGTATTGTGTCCAATTCTGGGCACTGCACTTTAGGAAGGATGTGAAGGCTTTCGAGAGAGTGCAGAAAAGATTTACGAGAATGATTCCAGGGATGAGGGACTTCAGTTACGTGGATAGACTGGAGAAGCTGGGGTTGTTCTCCTTAGAGCAGAGAAGATTGAGAGGAGATTTGATCGAGGTGTTCAAAATCATGAGGTGTCTGGACAGAGTAGAGAGAGAGAAACTGTTCCCATTGGCAGAAGGGTTGAGAACCAGAGGACACAGATTTAAGGTGATTGGCAAAAGAACCAAAGGCGACATAAGAAAAAACGTATTTACACAGCGAGTGGTTAGGATCTGGAATGCACTGCCTGAGAGGGTGGTGGAGGCAGACTCAATCAAGGCTTTCAAAAGAGAGTCGGATAAGTACCTGAAAGAAAAATTTTGCAGGGCTGCGGGAAAAGGCGGGGGAGTGGGACTAGCTGAAGTGCTCTTGCAGAGAGCCGGCACGGGCTCGACGGGCCGAATGGCCTTCTTCCATGCTGTAACCATTCTATGATTCTATGATGGTTAAGAAATTGGCTGAAGGGTTAAATATAATGGATACTTCATGGAGTTCCTACGTTCCTATGTTTCGTGCCAGGATGGGGTAAGTACTGAGTGGGGTTTCTCAGGGCTCAGTGTTGGGACCTTTACGGTTTATAATTTACGTCAGTGACTGCAATTCAGAAACTCAATGCAACTTGGTCAATTTTGCAGATGATATCGAATTAGGATAAGGAGTGGAATCAGAGATTACACATGAGCAGTGGTCCTAATCCCATGTGCCTGCCCTGTTCCTATATCCCTTTAACCTTGTAAGGGTAAAATTAATTGTAATAATGTAAGGGCAAATCAGTTGTAATGTTTAAGATTAGTTGAACTGCTTAAAGGACTAGAGTAAAGGTCAAAGTATCTCCCGAAGGCTACAAGCCGATGGAGACAGGGGTATAATTAAATAAAAACCTGCTTGCTTGGTCTGCGGTATAGATAATGCAGACACTGCAGAACAAAACGTGAATCATTGTTGTCTATAATAAACTAACCTCGAATGGTGTCCAATCACAAACAGACAACTCAGGTTGACCGAAGCTATGATGAAGCAAGAATAAACCTTGCAGTCCAGATGGCTAACCACCATTAGACAAAAGCAGAACTAGGGAATGGGTTTCGCTAACATTGTAAGATTCTAATCAGGTTGTTTTTAGTGACCCTGACTTACAGGTCACTCATGATGTAATAACTGCTGATGTTTGTATTTTCTGGCTTCTTGAAGTGTATAAAGAAGCTGGGCTGCCACTATTAAATTGAGAAGCTGGTCACTAGACCGCAGGGGCTATGACCCTTCTCCCAAAGCGCTTTGAATAATAAACTGTGATCTTTTGCTTTGAGACAGACTCGAGTGAATTAATTTTTCACCAACAACCTCCTTTCCTACAACCGCCTATCTAACTTTCTGAACTGTTAGCAAGGCCTCTGCTTCAATCACTAACTCTGATTGTGTATTCCACATCCTCACAAAACCCCTGTATATAAAAGTTTCTCCTGCTCCCTGTCCTAATTCTCTCATATCTATGTCCCCTTGTTCTAGACTCCTCAATCACTGGCAGAAGTTGGTTTCGATCAACCCTGTCCCATTCTTTCATAATTTTAAACAACTCAGTCAAGTTCCACTTAGTCACCTCAGTTCTGACAAGAATGGCCCCAATTATTCAAGTCTTTCTTCGAGGTGGATCTCAACCTCCACAGCGATTACCCGCTCGGCCGTCGCTCAGTTCCCGCAGCCAACAATCCTAACCTGTAGGGATTGGCAGGCAGCTAAGGTGACTACCTAAAGCCGCCGGGCAAAATTGGGGTCCTATTACATCATTCTAACCAGGCCTGAGCGGGAAAGCTGCTTCGGAAGCCCATTCACACTGTGGCAACACACCACATCCAATCCTATCCCCATCCACCGACGGTGGGCACCCTACCAGTGTCAGCCTTGGCGAAGTGGCACCACTCTGTCCTATCAGTCAGAAGGTCATGGGTTCAAATCTCACTCCAGAGACTCGAACACAAAAGCCAGGCTGACACTCCAGTCTGGTACTAAGGGAGTGCTGCACTGGCGGAGGTGCCGTCTTTCGGACGAGACGTTAAACCGAGGTCCCGTCTGACCTCTCAGGTGGACGTTAAAGATCCAATGGCACTATTTCGAAGAGCAGGGGAGTTCTCCCGATGTTTTGGCCGATATTTATCCCTCAACCAACATCACTAAAAACAGATTATCTGGTTATGTATTTCATTGCTGTTTGTGGAACCTTGCTGTGCACAAATTGACTGCCGTGTTTACTACATTACAACCGTGACTACACTTCAAAATGTACTTCATTGGCTGTGAAGCGCTTTGGGACATCCAGAGGTCCTGAAAGGCGCTATGTAAATAACAACAACAACAACAACTTGTATTTATATAGCGCCTTTAACGTAGTAAAACGTCCCAAGACGCCGTACAGGGGTATTTTAAGACAAAAAATTTGACACCGATCCACATAAGGAGAAATTAGGGCAGGTGACCAAAAGCTTGGTCAAAGAGGTAGGTTTTAAGAAGCGTCTTAAAGGAGGAAAGAGAGGTGGAGAGGCGGAGAGGTTTAGGCAGGGAATTCCAGAGCTTAAGACCCAGGCAACAGAAGGCACGGCCACCAATGGTTGAGTGATTATAATCAGGGATCCTCAAGAGGGCAGAATTTGAGGAGCGCAGATATCTCGGGGGAGGTTGTGGGGCTGAAGGAGATTACAGAGATAAGAAGGGGCGAGGCCATGGAGGGATTTGAAAACAAGGATGAGAATTTTGAAATCGAGGCGTTGCTTAACCGGGAGCCAATGTAGGTCAGTCAGCACAAGGGTGATGGGCGAACGGGACTTGGTGCGAGTTAGGACACGGGCAGCCGAGTTTTGGATGACCTCAAGTTTACGTAGGGTGGAATGTGGGAAGCCAGCCAGGAGTGCATTGGAATTGTCAAGTCTAGAGGTAACAAAGGCATGGATGAGGGTTTCATCAGCGGATGAGCTGAGGCAGGGGCGGATACAGGTGATGTTACGGAGGTGGAAGTAGGCGGTCTTTGTTATGCTGCGGATATGTGGTCGGAAGCTCATTTCAGGGTCAAATATGACACCAAGGTTGCGAACAGTGTGGTTCAGCCTCAGACAGATGTTAGAGAGAGGGATGGAGTCAGTGGCTAGGGAACGGAGTTTGTGGCGGGGACCGAAAACAATGGCTTCGGTCTTCCCAATAAATACAAGATCTTTCTTTGGTTTGCCAGCAGCATAAATGGCAGCAATGTCCAGTCGAGGTATTTAAATGCCTCTGACCTCAGGATGTGGGCCAGGGTCAAGGACGCAAGTGGTGAGCTGACGGAGGTCTCACCTCAGCACACTTACAGTGGCAGAGCGGGACTGGAAGACCTTCAAGGACCTTCAAAGCATGATTCTGGCCTGCCGATTCCTGGGGCCCCACTCCACCAGTGTAACTGTGGCAATGCTTGCCCTTGCAACCACCCTTGCCCAAGGCCAGAGACCCCACCCCAAATTCCAGGGCGGGATTGTTTGCATAGCTAGAGTGGAGCATTGGCACTTGATAGGGCGCATCAGCAGTGGCTACCCAAGCCCAAGACAATCCACCCTTCTAAGGTGGAGCAGAGGCCTCCAGACCCCCAAATGGGCCGATGAAAGCACTTAAAACGAAAACTCTTTTACTCCCACTGGAGCCACTGTCACTAGCGAAGGTGATGGATCCTCTCACTCTGGGATCAATTGCCTTACTCTAGTGAAGGTTTGGAGCTTTCAGATGTTCTCATGGGTCCTCACACCCAGGTCTCAACAGGTGTAGGTTCTGCTGAGGCCTTTCATGGGTGTAAAGGGAGGAATTTCCCAGGGAAGCCCAGGAACTCCACCAGACATAACCCCTTGACATAGGTCGGAAGATGTACCCATGCCCCAACCCAACTGGAATTTAACGGTCTGGTCCCGATGTTCAGAAGCCTGGTGGAGCCTGGGTCCAGCCCATATTCTGAGCCCTCCACAGGGTGCAAATGAATTTACTTCCTCTCGGCTCCTGGACTTTCAGTGCATTTTTTAGTTTCATCCATTAGCTATTACCACAGTAAAGTCAATAGTGACTCTGCGATCTTATCAAAGGGTAACATTCCAGAGAGATTAACAAAAAAACCTGCTGAACAAAGGTCACACAGTTCAAGGTGGGACCGAATCGTTCCCTTTTTCTCAAATGTGCACTGCACCTGTAATTGTTTTACTCTCAGCTAATACCAGCAAGGAGAAGTCACCAGATCATAAGATAGAGACAGCTAAAGGGTGTGGTATAGTAGTGGTTGTGGTACTCTACTAGAAGCCCAGAAATCTGGAGTTCTAAATCCTACGTTGTACAATTGGACTTTTTCTGACTCATGGGATGGCACCAGAAAAAAATGGCCATGAACGTTGATTCGCTAATCTCCTTCAGTGTAGGGAACTCGCCACCACTACCGGCCTGGCCTACTCATGGTTGACTCTTCATGCCTCTTACATGGCCGAGAAAGCCATTCAGACTGTATGAACAATTTCTATCAAGAAGAAGGCTTATCAGCCCTTCGCTGGGCTACTGGGGATGGGCCATAGTTGTGGCATTGTCAGCGTCACCTACACCCCAGAAACCATGAGGATGATCTCTGGGCTCATCTTAGTTCCTTCATCCAGAAAGATTCCTACATTCTCCTCATCACACTATTCGACATTCTTAAACGACTCCAAGGCTTTTCCCTCCATTTCCCTGTCCATTGCAAGTCCACCCCAGCCATGGTTCTCTCGGCCCCTTAAACTGATCTGCAAAACTTTAGAACATAAATTCATCGGCAGCCCCAGCCCACTAGCCGAGCTTGGACTCCCACTGGTGCAGCCCATATCTGCCCTTGAGGAAGCCTCGACCCACTGATACTCCACCTCTCCGTCCAGCCTAAGGAGTAAGAACTCTCGGCACAGGGAGTCCTTGCCCCTGGCTCAGGGGGTGCTGCACTGTCGGAGGTGCCAACTTTCAAATGAGGTGATGAACCAAGGCCCCACCTTCCCTCTCAGGGGCAATGCAAAATATCCCATGATGCATTTCGAAGAACAGCGCGGGAGCTGTCCTCGGTGTCTTGGCCAGCATTTATCCCTCAACCAACACCACTTAAAAAAAAAGATAACCTGGTCAGTTATCTTAGTGCTGCTTTTGGGATCTTGCTGTGCGCAAGTTGGCTGCCACGTTTACCTATATTACAACAGTGACTACAGTTCATTGGCTCTGAAGTGCTTTAGGAATCTTGAGCAATGAAGAAAGTGAGACTCAAAGGACTGGGTTTTCTCAATGGGAAGCTTTTGGAGGCGGGACTGCTGCTTGCCGGCTTTAAATCCCGCCTCCATCAGCTTCTGGCCAACCAGCGGGATTTTCCCCTTATTGACCTTGTTAAGCCCGCCCAGCGGGCTCAGCAGGCCAATTAGGGAGGAAGTCACTGACAGAGCACGTCAACGTCTGACGTGCCATCTGTCAAGATTTCTTGAAAGAAGAAATGTCAGCGTTTGACAGCTCTGTGAAGCTGTCAAACACTGACATTCTGTGTAGTTTAATGAGTCCTTGTGTTCAGGACTCATCAAACCTTTCAACTTTGCAGAAATCACCTGGCTGTTGGTTCGGAGGATCCAACAGCCAGTCTGTGAAATCTACAATGAAGATGTCGGGACTCCGGATCCACAGCGGCTGAAGGCTGTAGGCAGAAACAAAGGTAAGTAAACATTTTATAACACTTAACACTCACCTTACATACTTACCACTCCACACTTGCACCCATCACTCACCTCTACATTGCACTTTCAGACCCCTCCGACCACCGCAGACCTCCTTCTCATCTCCTACACCCTGGCGGGGTTCTCCGAGGTCAGGAAACCTTCACCTCGGAGCTAAAAATGGGGATAATCCTATTTTCTGCCTGTTAACTAGCTGTTAACAGGCAGTTAATAGGCTTTAATCCCTTTCCGCCTCAAGGAGACAGGACCCGGGGCAGGACGGCTTCCCGCCTCCTGGCAAGAGGGCACGGGTTGGGGGCGGGTTTGCCAGCCACCCCCAAATCCTGCAACTTTCCCGGCAGTCCCGCCTCCATACCCGCCTCCTCGGGGCTGACAAAATCCAGCCCAAAGACTGAGGAAACAAACATTAGCGGACTCAAAATCAAGTGATCCAGTGTATATTTTACAGGCAAACCTTTGTGGTTTTTCTTTTTTATTTATTCTCTGCAACCAACTATCCTAAGTCCCTGGTCGTTCCATCCCTGACTCTGACAGAGTATGGACGTGCCGTTATTTCTCGATGAATTTGCAGACTCCTGCGTGAACAGTTTCTTGACACACATTGTCAGTGTACAAAGAGATGTATGACAAACTTCAGCTGGGAGTCAACATAAATCTCCTGTGTTATACTGTAAAAAGCCACTTGGAAGGCGTGCGGAGTTACCCCTCGCCCGTCCAACAGGTTCTAGAGTTCGGACTTGAGACTTATGAGAAATTACACCAGACACACGGGTTCTGTCTTTAACCTTTTATTGTTCCTGAGACAGACTCAAAACCCCAACCACTATTCGAGCAGTTCACCAATAATATTACAGGAAATCATATATACAACCACCCGCTGATGATCGGTCCAGCGTTGATTGTAGGTCCTCGTAAGCGAAAAGACTGGCCAGGCCCCTCCTTCCTCCGACTGCAGCCTGATCCTCGTAGGCGAGATGACTGGCCAAGCCACCTTCCTCTGACTGCAGTGCTGATTTTCTTTAGCCACTGTGCTTTGTACAGCTTTCCTTGTCTTTTGCAGTAAATCATTCATTCAGAGATAGTGAAATGTCCCTTTAATGTTGGCCTGAGCTGTTTGAGCTGTCAAACGTTTACACTCACACATCCTGTGTGGCTATTATTCAGTTTATCCTTATCACAGCTCAAAATTGTTCATTCCCTCCTAAAGTTTACAAAGGTGACAGAAAACCACTGGGTTCGGTTCATGAGTGACATCATATTCTGCATTTCAAAACTTCAAAGGTTTGACTTCTCACCTCAAGAAGGTCACCAGAGACACCATGTCTACAATCTAAGGGGGTTTCTTTATCTCTGTTGACTATCACTATCCCCTGCAGTGACAACCATGTTTCCTGCCTTATCAGTGAAAGACTGCTTGTTACATTCACCAACTTTATTTCACTTTGATGTTGGACTGGGGTGGACAAAAGTGAGAAGTTGCACAACACCAGGTTATAGTCCAACAGCTTTATTTTAAATCACAAGCTTTCGGAGCGGCTGCTCCTTCGTCAGGTGAAGTAAAGGAATACAAATCGACAAAGCATATATAGATAGAGAACAATGCATGTGTAACGTACAATGGCAGACGACTACATTTAATCCTCCTGACTGCCTTTTGTCACACCTCGGCAGATAAACAATCAGGTCAGCCAGGAAGGCACCACATCAAAGACATAGCAAGATACAACTGAGACAATGAGGTGGGGTTACAGGGGGTCTAATGTGTCAAAAGCTGCAGTCGGTATGGAAAACGATAAACTTTAAAAAAATTTACTTATTTTTACTGGAAATCACATCTGAACAAGCCAACGACGACTCGAGTCTGGATGACTCTACGTCATGTATCGTGACATGAACCCAAGATCCCGGTTGAGGCCATCCTCATGAGTGCGGAATTTCTGCTCGATGATTTTGCGTTGTCGTGTGTCTCTAAGGCCGCCTTGGAGAACGCTTACCCGCAGATCCGAGGCTGAATGTCCTTGACTGCTGAAGTGTTCCCCGACTGGGAGGTAACAATCCTGCCTGGCGATTGTTGCGCGGTGTCCGTTCATACGTTGTCTCAGTGTCTGTATGGTCTCGCCGATGTACCATGCCGCGGTGCATTCTTTCCTGCAACGTATCAGGTAGACAACGTTGGCCGAGTCACATGAGTATGTACCATGTACCTGGTGGGTAGTGTCCTCATGTGTGATGATGGTATCTGTGTTGATGATCTGGCATGTCTTGCAGAGGTTGTCGTGGCAGGGTTGTGTGGTGTCGTGGTCGCTGTTATCCTGAAAGCTGGGTAATTTGCTGCGAACGATGGTACTTCTGAGGTTAGGCAGCTGTTTGAAGGCAAGTAGTGGAGGCGTGGGGATGGCCTTAGCGAGGTGTTCGTCGTCATCGATGACATGTTGAAGGCTGCGAAGAACATGGCGTAGTTTCTCCGCTCCGGGGAAGTACTGGACGACGTAGGGTACCCGCACTCATGAGGACGGCCTCAACCGGGATCTTGGGTTCATGTCACGATACATGACGTAGAGTCATCCAGACTCGAATCGTCGTTGGCTTGTTCAGATGTGATTTCCAGTAAAAATAAGTAAAATTTTTTAAAGTTTATCGTTTTCCATACCGACTGCAGCTTTTGACACATTAGACCCGCTGTAACCCCACCTCATTGTCTCAGTTGTATCTTGCTATGTCTTTGATGTGGTGCCTTCCTGGCTGACCTGATTGTTTATCTGCCGAGGTGTGACAAAAGGCAGTCAGGAGGATTAAATGTAGTCGTCTGCCATTGTACGCTTCACATGCATTGTTCTCTATCTATATATGCTTTGTCGATTTGTATTCCTTTACTTCACCTGACGAAGGAGCAGCCGCTCCGAAAGCTTCTGATTTCAAATAAAACTGTTGGACTATAACCTGGTGTTGTGCGACTTCTCACTTTTATTTCACTTTGACAAACCCTTTTTGCCTGGCAAAGCATCTCAAGAAATATTAAAAATTAAGGGTCTGTATATACTTTCTACACACTGACTTGGAAAATAATGTACTCCAACAAGGAAAGTCATGTAATGTAATTATTCAGCACACAGTGGGCCAGAATTTGCTGGAGTGGGGCATCCAAGAGTGCCCCATTAGTTGGATTTTTCTCCTCACTGCGCTGTGGTATCATAATTCTCTTGGTGGATCTTGGCCCAGGGCTGTGTCACCTCTACAGGTGCATATGCCACCACTTTCTTCCTTCTCCACCTCCTCATCCTCATCCTCATCCTCCTTATTCTCCTCCTCCTCTGCCTCATACAAAAGCAGATGCTGGAAATCTGAAATAAAAACAGAAAATGCTGGAAACACTCAGCCGGTCAGGCAGGGCCTGCGGAGAGAGAAACAGAGTCAACGACTTTCTAATGGAAGGTAATCGAGCTGAAACGTTAACTCTGTTTCTCTCGCCATAGATGCTGCCTGACCTGCTGAGTATTCCCAGCATTTTCAGTTTTTACTCCTCCTCCTCTCCCTCCTCATCTTCCTCCTCCTCCTCATCTTCCTCCTTTTGCTCCTCCTTAACTTCCTCCTCACCCTCCTCCTCATCTTCCTCCACCTCCTCATCTTCCTCCTCACCCTCTTCTTCATCTTCCTCCTCCTCATCTTCCTCCATCTCCTCCTCCTTGTCCTCATCGTCCTCATAAATGGCTGTTGATTCGGTTTCTCTGGGTTTTCTAGCAAAGTTACAGCAGGACATAAGGAGAACCTCAGCAGGAATTCTAGCACATCTCACTGCACCCCCCCACCCCCCACCCCCCCACCCCCCACACCCCCCACCCCCCACCCCACCCCCCCACCCCCCACCCCACCACCCACCCCGCACCCCCTCCCAGGTTTAGCATCCATCAGCAGAGTTTCAGGTTCGCTCTGATGCTAAACCTGTCTGTGTAAATCACTCTCTCCTCCAAAAGAATCTCACTCCGCTCCTCTCTGGTGTCAGGCCAGCTGCTGGCTCTGAATTTAGGCTGCATTTACACCACAAACGAAGACCCTTAAAGCCAGTTTTGTTATTGCTAATTGGAAAACACTGTTTAGCATCAAAACCCAGGAAAAATCAGCGGGGAAAAAATAGAGCCCAAAAACCATGGTAAATTCGGAGCAAACCAGTAAAAATCAGTTTTTAGTGTGAACATCATTACAAGTCAAGAAAGCAGGCAGAAGACTAACAAGGCACAATTAAACTGAATGACAACCCACAATTATTTACACAGTTAACAAGCACCACTTTCATCAGCCTCATTGGGAGTTCTAATTGTAATGTAAAAGGAACAAACACTTGCATTTATATAGCGTCTTTCATGACCTCAGGACATCCCAAAGTGCTTCACGGCCAATGAAGTACTTTTTGAAGTGTAGTCACTGTTGTAATGTAGGAAACGTGGCAGCCAATTTGCACACAGCAAGCTCCCACAAACAGCAATGTGACAATGGCTAGATGGTCTGTTTTTTACTGATGTTGGTTGAGGGATAAATATTAGCCAGGACACCGAGGAGAACTCCCCTGCTCTTCTTCGAAATAGTGACATGGGACCTTTTGCGTTTAATAAGTGTCAGCTGTGGCTCAGTTGGTAGCACCCTCGCCTCTAAGTCAGAAGGTTGTGGGTTCAAGTCTCACACCCAGGACTTGAGCACATAAAGCTACGCTGACATTCCAGTGCAGTGCTGAGGGAGTGCTGCACTGACGGAGGTGCTGTCTTTCGGATGAGATGTTAAACCGAGGCCCTGTCTGCTCTCTCAGGTGGACGTAAAAGATCCCATGGCACTATTTCGAAGAAGAGCAGTGGAGTTCTCCCCGGTGTCCTGGCCAATATTTATCCCTCAAACAATATCACAAAAACAGATTATCTGGTCATTATCACATTGCTGTTTGCGGGAGCTTGCTGTGCGCAAATTGGCTGCCACGTTTCCCACATTACAACAGTGACTCCACTTCAAAAGTATTTCATTGGCTGTAAAGCACTTTGAGACGTCCAGTGGTCGTGAAAGGCGCTATAGAAATGCAAGTCTTTCTTTAAAAGATTACACGATTGCAAAAGAACTGTGAAGCTATATTAGCACCAAAATACTTTGAGTATTTGGGAATGTATTGCGTGCTGCAAAATGGTGACTTCAATTAACGGTTAAAGTGACACATCACTTTTTCCAGCTGATTTTGTTCTGGGTTTTGATGTTAAACAGGGTTTTTCAATTAGCAATAAAAAAAAAACGACTTTAAGGGTCTTTATTTGTGGTGTAAATGCAGCCTAAATTCAGAGCCAGCAGGTGGCCTGACACCAGAGAGGAGCGGAGTGAGATTCTTTTGGAGGAGGGAGTGACTTACACAGACAGGTTTAGCATCAGAGTGAAGTAGCACTGCGTACAATTCTGGTCACCACATTACAGGAAAGATGTGATCGCACTAGAGAGGGGAGATTTACAAGGATGTTGCCAGGACTGGAGAATTATAGCTATGAGGAAAGATTGGATAGGCTGGGGTTGTTTTCTTTGGAACAGAGGTGGCTGAGGGGAGATTTAATTGAGGTGTGTAGAATTATGAGGGGCCTAGATAGAGTGGATAGGAAGGACCTATTTCTCTTAGCAGAGAGGTCAATAACCAGGGGGCATAGATTTAAAGTAATTGGAAGAAGGATTTGAGGGGAGTTGAGAAGAAATTGTTTCACCCAGCGGGTGGTGGGGGTCTGGATCTCACTGCCTGAAAGGGTGGTAGAGGCAGAAACCCTCATCACATTTAGAAAGTACTTGGATATGCACTTGAAGTGCCGTAACCTCCAGGGCTACGGACCAAGAGCTGGAAAGTGGGATTAGGCTGCGTAGCTCTTTTTCGGCCGGCACAGACACGATGGGCCGAATGGCCTCCTTTTGCGCCATAAATTTCTATGATTCTATGATCACCATAGTATCATGAAGTACAGCTATGTTACAATGTGACTGAAATGGTTGATGCTAAGATTTACTTCTGCAGTATCTGCTATGATCGATACATTGAGACAAGTGTATCCAGGGTAGTCATTTTGGTAATAGCATGGTTGTATCATCATCAACATGTGTCCTGACACCGTGGATATAAAGTGTGTGCATCTCTGAACCCGATTTTTAAGTGTGTCAAAATGGGAATTGCTTTTTTCCTCAATTTTGGGAAGAAATCAGTTTCAGTCAACACAAAAAAAAACCAGGAAGTTATCTTTGAAAAGTGTCAGTGTTTCATGTCAGTTTTAACACGTTAGCTTGGGATGTTTTTTTAACACTCAGAATCTGACAAGGTATCATTAGCGACTGGTTGAATGCAGATGGTGACCCAGTCAGATCACCAGAGGGGGAGTTGTGTCAGAAGAGGCTGAACCATGGCGACATGTCGCGTCTCAATAAAGTTATTCCTATTCCTTCAATTTTCGATGACATAAAAGAATCCTGAAGCAATCGCAAAATAACATCACTGCAACGGCGCTATTGGCAACGGGCGCATGAGTTAGACGCCCTGTGCTCCCCGATCCTCCGGGGCAACTTTACGCCACGATCTGCTGGGAAAGTGATTAGAATGTGGCGTAGCGAGCGCAGCAGGGGATTTTGGAGCAGTGTGGCCTCAGTAAAAACAACAACAAGTTACATTTATATAGCGCCTTTAACATAATAAAAAGGTCCCAAGGAGCATTATCAGACAAAATTTGACACCGAAGGCGGTTCAAGAAGGCGGCTCACCACCACCTTCTCAAGGGGCAATTAGGGATGGTCAATAAATGCTGGCCTTGCCAGCGATGCCCACATCCCAGGAACAAATTTTTTTAAATGAGCCACATGCAGGGATATTAGGACAGATGACCAAATGCTTGGTCAAAGACGTAGGTTTTATGGAGCAATTTAAAGGAAGGGAGAGAGGTGGAGAGGTTTAGGGAGGGAATTCCAGAGCTTAGGGCCCAGGCAGTTGACGGACGCCAATGGTGGAGCGAATAAAATCGGGGAAATGCAAGAGGCCAGAATTGGAGGAGTGCAGAGATCTCGGAGGGTTGTAGGGCTGGACGAGAATACTGAGATAGGGAGGGTCGAGGCCATGGAGGGATTTGAACATGAGGATGAGAACTTTAAATTCGAGGCGTTGCCGGACGGGGAGCCAGTTAGCGAGCACAGGGGTGATGAGTGAACGGGGCTTCATTGCGAGTTAGAGTACGGGCAGCAGTGCTTTGGATGAGCTGAAGTTTGCGGATGGTGGAAGGTGGGAGGCCGGCCAGGAGAGCGTTGGAATCCATGCTGATGTGATGTTACATGAGTCCAGAAGCATTTAAATCGACAGAAACAAGCATAAATTCAAATTATAGAAAGCTGATTCGCCTTAAGGATTGTTCTTGTATCTGCCTGGTTAGTTCATGAAATGGAACAGTGAGCCCACCCTTTCCCATTGAGGTTGTACAAACAACATGGAAACCGCAGGCTTTTAAGTTGTTCAAGCGGTCTGTAATCCCAGTGCTATTTATGACTTGTTACTTGGATTGTAAGAAGGTGCGAATTGACACATTGGACCCAATATTAACGGGGAGGGGTGGAGGTCAGTTTTGTGGTAGGTGACATGAATCTTGTCATTCATGTGGAAATGACTTATGAAATAATACTGGGCGGCCTGCTGGTGGCGCTGTCCAGGGAGATTATAAATACTCGGGCACGGGCCCAGCTTGCGCAGGACATTCTTAACAGGGGGTGAGTGTATATCAGGAGGCCCGGTGAGTATCTAAACTCACTTTCGCGGGCTTTTGTTTGCAGAGGCTGGTCGGGAACGGAGAGAGCCGAGTCCTGGTGAGGTATCTAAACTCACTTTCGCGGGCTTTTGTTTACAGAGGCTGGTGTCGGGAGCGGAGAGAGCCGAGGCCCAGTGAGTATCTAAACTCACTTTCGCGGGCTTTTGTTTACAGAGGCTGGTGTCGAGGGTGGAGAGAGCCGAGGTCCGATGAGTATCTAAACTCACTTTCGCGGGCTTTTGTTTGCAGAGGTTTACCAATCTCAGACCAGTGGCGGCGTTCCAGAGCCACGTTACGATTCAAAACGTGACGTGGGCAGGAGGGAGCGGCTGATTGGGTGAGTACGGCAGGTTAGTATTTATACTACTTTATAGTTTGATAGTTAAGGTTCATAGTTTATAAAGTTTCAAAGATCTTAATTTTGTGATTATAATTTCTAGTGCTGGTAACCAAGGGCCCTTGATTAATTCATTTAATTGAGTGAAATTGGTGGTATTGATTTGATTTAATTAAAGTTCAATTGATTAAAGGGTAAGTCATGGCAGGACAGCCCAGCCCCGTGTTGTGCTCCTCCTGCTCTATGTGGGAAATCAGGGACCCTTCCGGTGTCCCTGACGACCATGTGTGCGGGAAGTGTATCCAGCTGCAGCTACTGACAGCCTGCATTGCGGCACTGGAGCTGCGGCTGGATGCATATTGGAGCATTCGCGATGCTGAGAACCTCGTGGATAGCACGTTTAGTGAGTTGGTCACACCGCAGGTGAAGGGTGTACAGGCAGGAAGGGAATGGGTGACCACCAGGCAGAGTAGGAGGTGCAGGCAGGTAGTGCAGGGGTCCCCTGTGGCCATCCCCCTCTCAAACAGATATACCACTTTGGATACTGTTGGGGGGGATGACTTAGGGGAAGGCAGCAGCAGCCAACTTCCTGGCACCATGGGCGGCTCTGCTGCACAGGCTGGGAGGAAAAAGAGTGGAAGAGCTATAGTGATAGGGGACTCAATTGTAAGGGGAATAGATAGGCGTTTCTGCGGCCGCAACCGAGACTCCAGGATGGTGTGTTGCCTCCCTGGTGCAAGGGTCAAGGACGTCTCAGAGCGGCTACAGAATATTTTGGAGAGGGAGGGCGAACAGCCAGCTGTCGTGGTGCACATAGGTATAGGTAAAAAGGGGATGAGGTCCTAAAAGCAGAATATAGGGAGTTAGGAGGTAAATTAAAAAATAGGACCTCAAAGGTAGTAATCTCAGGATTGCTACCTGTGCCACGTGCTAGTCAGAGTAGAAATAGGAGGATATTTCAAATGAATACGTGGCTAGAGGAATGGTGCAAGGGGGAGGGATTCAAATTCCTGGGACATTGGAACCGGTTCTGGGGGAGTTGGGACCAGTACAAACCGGACGGTCTGCACCTGGGCAGGGCCGGGACCGCTGTCCTAGGGGGAGTGTTTGCTAGTGCTGTTGGGGAGGATTTAAACTAATGTGGCAGGGGGTTGGGAACCTGAGCAGGGAGACAGAGGAAAGCATGTCAGGAAGGGACAGAAGGTATGGAGTAAAAGGTAAAGTGTTAAATAAGGAAAAAGCAGGAAGTAAGTGTCGCAAAACACATTTGAAAGTTCTTTATCTGAATGCACGTAGCATTCGTAACAAAATTGATGAGTTAACGGCACAAATAACTATGTATGGGTATGATCTTGTGGCCATTACAGAAACATGGCTGCAGGGTGACAACGTCTGGGAATTAAATATGCCAGGGTATTTAACAATCAGGAAGGACAGGCAGGAAGGAAGGGGAGGGGGGGTGGCTATGTTAATAAAGGAAGGAATCACTGTAATACAGAGAAATGATATTGGGTCAAAAGATCAGGATAATGAAACAGTTTGGGTAGAGATAAGGAATAATAAGGGGAAAAAAACACTGGTGGGCGTAGTATATAGGCCTCCTAATAGTTGCAACTCTGTTGGAAGAAGTATTAATCAGGAAATAGTTGGGGCATGTAATAAGGGAACAGCTATAATTATGGGGGATTTTAACTATCATATTAACTGGACAAATCAAATTGGGCAGGGCAGCCTTGAGGAAGAGTTTATTGAGTGTCTTAGGGATGGATTTCTTGAGCAGTATGTAACTGATCCTACAAGGGGGCAAGCAACCTTGGACCTGGTACTGTGTAATGAGTCTGGATTAATTAATAATGTCCTAGTTAAGGATCCCCTTGGAATGAGTGACCATAACATGGTTGAATTCCATATCCAATTAGAGGGTGAGAAGGTTGGTTCTCAAACAAGCATACTGAGCTTGAATAAAGGAGACTATGATGGCATGAGAGCAGAATTGATTAAAGTGGACTGGGAAAATAGATTAAAGGGTAAGACGGTACATGAGCAGTGGTGTTCATTCAAGGAGTTATTTTACAACTTTCAAAATAAATATATTCCACTGAGGAAAAAAGGGTGTAAAAGAAATGACAGCCATCCATGGCTAAGTAAAGAAATTAAAGAAAGTATCCAACTAAAAACAAGGACATATAAGGTAGCCAAAGTTAGTGGAAGGATAGAAGATTGGGAAGTCTTTTAAGACAACAAAAAGTAACTAAAGGATTGATTAAGAAAGGGAAAATAGACTATGAAAATAAATTAGCAAAAAATATAAAAACAGATAGCAAGAGTTTCTATAGTTATATAAAAAGAAAAAGGGTGGTTAAGGCAAACGTAGGTCCCTTAAAGGATGAGACCGGGAAATTAATGGTGGGAAACATGGAGATGGCAAAAATGCTGAACAAATATTTTGTTTCAGTCTTTACGGTAGAGGACACTAAGAATATCCCAACACTGGACAAACAGGGGGCTCTAGTGGGGGAGGAGCTAAATACGATTAAAATCACTAAGGAATTGGTACTCAGTAAAATAATGGGACTCAAGGCGGATAAATCCCCTGGACCTGATGGCTTACATCCTAGGGTCTTGAGGGAAGTGGCAGTAGGAATTGTGGATGCTTTGGTAATAATTTTCCAAAACTCTCTGAACTCAGCAAAGGTCCCGGCAGATTGGAAAACTGCTAATGTAACACCCTTATTTAAAAAGGGTTGTAGGCAGAAGGCTGGAAATTATACACCATTTAGCCTAACATCTGTATGATAGCAAAATACTGCGGAAGCTGGAAATCTGAAATAACAACAGAAAACGCTGGAAAAACTCAGCAGGCCAGGCAGCATCCGTGGAGAGAGAAAGAGAGTTAACGTTTCAGGTCGATGACCTTTCGTCAGAACTGTGAAGAGCCGGAAATCAATTAGATTTAAGGCCAGAGTAAAGCTGGGAAAAGGGGGAGGGGATAAAAGAACAAAGGGGGAGATGAAGAGACATTAAGAGACATTAAGAGATATGCAAGGCTAGAGGTGGTGTTAATGTGACAGATTAAGGCTGAAAGAAGTGTGAAATCCACTGGCAGAATGAAGGACAGCTGCCAGCTTCTAGGAGGAAAAAAAAGGTGGGGGGGGGCAAATAAAAGGGTGGAAAAAATAAAATATAAATGTGATTGGAGCTGAGGTTATGATCTAAAATTGTTGAACTCGATATTGAGTCCAGAGGGCTGTAGCGTGCCTAAACGAAAGATGAGGTGCTGTTCCTCGAGCTTATGCTGCGCTTCCGTGGAACAGTGTAATAGGCCGAGGACGGTGAGGTCAGAGTGGGAGTGAAGCGGTGAATTAAAGTGACAGGCCACCGGGAGCTCGGGGTCCCCCTTACGGACTGAACGGAGGTGTTCCGCAAAGCGGTCACCCAATCTGCGTTTGGTCTCCCCAATGTAGAGGAGACCACATCGTGAGCAGCGAATACAGTATACTAAATTGCAGGAAGTACAAGTAAATCGCTGTTTCACCTGGAAGGGGTGTTTGGGGCCCTGGACAGTGGGAAGAGGGGAGGTGTAAGGGCATGTATTGCATCTCCTGCGCGTGCACGGGAAGGTGCCGGGCGAAGGGGAAGGGGTGCTGGGGGTGGTAGAGGAGTGGACTAGGGTGTCGCGGAGGGAGCGGTCCCTGCGGAATGCTGAAAGGGGAGGTGAGGGGAAGATGTGTTTGGTGGTGGGATCACGCTGGAGGTGGCGGAAATGGCGGAGGATGATCCGTTGAATGTGGAGGCTGGTGGGGTGAAAGGTGAGGACAAGGGGAACCCTATCGTGGTTCCGGGAGGGAGGGGCAGGGGTAGGGCAGGGGTAGCCTAACATCTGTGGTGGGTAAAATTTTGGAGTCTATTATTAAGGAGACAGTAACGGAACATTTAGATAAACATAATTTAATAGGACAAAGTCAGCATGGCTTTATGAATGGGAAGTCATGTCTGACAAATTTGCTCGAGTTCTTTGAGGATATAACGTACAGGGTGGATAAAGGGGAATTAGTGGATGTAGTGTATTTAGACTTCCAGAAGGCATTCGACAAGGTGCCACATAAAAGATTATTACTCAAGATAAAAAATCACTGGATTGGGGGTAATATTCTGGCATGGGTGGAGGATTGGTTATCTAACAGGAAGCAGAGAGTTGGGATAAATGGTTCATTCTCGGACTGGCAACCAGTAGCCAGTGGTGTTCCGCAGGGGTCGGTGCTGGGTCCCCAACTCTTTACAATCTATATTAACGATTTGGAGGAGGGGACCGAGTGTAACATATCAAAGTTTGCAGATGATACAAAGATGGGAGGGAAAGTAGAGAGTGAGGAGGACATAAAAAACCTACAAGGGGATATAGACAGGCTGGGTGAGTGGGCAGAGATTTGGCAGATGCAATACAATATTGGAAAATGTGAGGTTATGCACTTTGGCAGGAAAAATCAGAGAGCAAGTTATTATCTTAATGGCGAGAAACTGGAAAGTACTGCAGTACAAAGGGATCTGGGGGTCTTGGTGCAAGAAAATCAAAAGTTAGTATGCAGGTGCAGCAGGTGATCAAGAAAGCCAATGGAATGTTGGCTTTTATTGCTAGGGGGATAGAATATAAAAACAGGGAGGTATTGCTGCAGTTGTATAGGGTATTGGTGAGACCGCACCTGGAGTACTGTATACAGTTTTGGTGTCCATACTTAAGAAAAGACATACTTGCTCTCGAGGCAGTACAAAGAAGGTTCACTCGGTTAATTCCGGGGATGAGGGGGTGGACATACGAGGAGAGGTTGAGTAGATTGGGACTCTACTCATTGGAGTTCAGAAGAATGAGAGGCGATCTTATTGAAACATATAAGATTGTGAAGGGGCTTGATCGGGTGGACGCGGTGAGGATGTTCCCAATGATGGGTGAAACTAGAACTAGGGGACATAATCTTAGAATAAGGGGCTCCTCTTTCAAAACTGAGATGAGGAGAAACTTTTTCACTCAGAGGGTAGTGGGTCTGTGGAATTTGCTACCCCAGGAAGCTGTGGAAGCTACTTCATTAAATAAATTTAAAACAGAAATAGACCGTTTCCTAGAAGTAAAGGGAATCAGGGGTTACGGGGAGCGGGCTGGAAATTGGACATGAGTTTGAGTTCGGTTCGGTCAAGGCCCTGTGGGTGGCGGAGCGGGCCCAGGGGCCGTGTGGCCTGGTCCTGCTCCTACTTCTTGAGTTGTTTAGGGTTGAGGTTGGATCAGATCAGCCATGATCTCATTGAATGGCGGAGCAGGCTCGAGGGGCCGATTGGTCTACTCCTGCTCCTAGTTCTTATGTTCTTACACAACTAGATCTCCATGTTGTAAAACAGTTGATTAAAGCTTTGGTTAACGCTTAGACCAAGTGCCGAGTAGTTTTCTTACGTCAGTAGGTCTTGTCGAATTTAACGGCAAAGGATTAGCATTTTTGGAATCTGTTTCCCAGCCGCAGCCAGCCCAGATTGAGAGGCTGGCTGGCTGGGCGGGCGGGTAGGCCTGCGTCACCAGGCCGCAGCCGGTGAGCAGAGAGGAGGGAGGGAGAGAGGTTGCAGAGGGAGAGTGGAGAGAAGCAATGAAGGGATTTGTAAATGAGCATAAGGCTTTTGAAATCAATGTGCCAGGGATGGGGAGCTAGTGGATGCCGGTGAGAACAGGAGCGAGGTGAGCAGGAGTTAATACATGGCAAGATACTGGCGGCAGAGTCTAGGATGAGTTGAAGTTTCCACCGTATGGACACATGTTGGAGAAGTTGAGTCTGGAGGAGACTAAAGTGTAGATGTGTGTTTCACTGACACTTGGAGTGAAGCAGCGATGGAGGCTGGTGATAGTGTGGAGATTGAAGTGCGTGATGGCGATAGACTGGATGTTGGGTTTGAAGCTCAACTCGTTGTCACACAGCGCACTAAGTTTACACAGCATTAGGGTCCTCTTGAGCGATCCAGGAAAGGAAAGGAAATTGGAGACCAGCGTTTGAAATTTCTGGGGGGGGGCGGGGTGCGAGGGGGTGGGAACCAAGTAGAAAATCTTTGATCTTGTCAATATTTACCTGGAGGAAGATCTGGCTCATTGACAACTTGATTTTCAGGAAGAATAGCAGCAGTCACGGAGTAGAGGATGGTGGCGGAGAGCTAAAGCTGGGTGTCACTGGAAGCTGACTCTGTGCTTACAGGCCTCATTAAGTCACAGCAAGTAGATGATGAGCAGAAAGGGGCCAAGGTTAGAACATGCTGGAGTTGACTACATGAGCTTGGAAGGAGAAGCCATTGCAGGAGATGTATTGGCTATGAAGAAAGACCATTGTGGACAGGAAGTGGAGTAGGATGGAATAGCCAACTATATCAAAGGCCACAAAGAACACGAAGAGGACAACAAGAGGTCATGTACCATGGTCAACTCACGCAGGATATCATTGGAACATGGGGTAGATATTTTCCCCACCACACAGGTTGAGCTGGCAGTAAGCGAAGTGTGGCTCTAGATCTCAGGGCAATGAAAACGCTTTGGTTGCCTTGCGTTGTTCTTACACCAGCCATGTAGCAGCACAGCATCCTTGCGTCACAGTACTGAAGGTGTCTGGGCGCATTTAGCCGCACACATTGCTTCAGTTGGTCCACAATCAGCCATCATCACACAGATCAGGAAGCCTTGAAAAATGGGAGCTGTTTTCTTTAGAACAGAGGAGATTACAGGTGAGTTGTTAGAGGTGTTTGAAATTATGGAGGTGTGACAGAGTAGATAGAAACAGACTGTTTCCAGGAGCAGCTCCGAGGAACTTCCTGGCCCATCTCAACTTATAAGAGTAGTTTAGCTGGGTGGTTGAAGGAAAGGGGGGGATAAAGGGATATGGGAACAGGGCAGGCATATGGGATTAGGACTACTGCTCATGTTGAGGATAAACACCAACAGGGAGCAGTTGGGATGGACAGCCTGTTTCCATGTTATAATTTCTATGCAGTTCTGTGTAGGAATGTTGCCAGTCTGAGCCTGATGCTCCATGGCAAGAATGGACTTGATGGGTCAAAGCTCCCATGCGCGATCCCTGCTCTCTGTATAGTAGCCTCCACTGGCCAGACTGTCAGGAGTATTCGGACAGGCTCAATTATACCCAAATCTTGTCAGAGGCCGAGATTGCTTTGAGTGGGTTATACTCACTCACACACACTTACGGTAACTTTTCGGATTTAAATAACAATCTGAATCGCATGTTGAATTAATCTCGATATTATTTATTGCTTAGAGGTACTGAGATAGACAACATGCCCTGTGTGTCAGTGGTGACCAGCCCAGACTTGCTTGTTGTTTGAAAAAGCAAACATTCTTTATTTCTGTGTGTGATATGAAGGTTGGCCTCTGTGAAGTCTCACTCATAGTGTTTATCAGTGCGAAAGGACCGAGTCTGTGCTGTGGGTGCCATCTCTATTTAACACAAACTCCATTTATTTCAGTGGCTTTACACTTCAGCCAACTTTCACTTGTCTAGTGTTAGCATTTAAAAGAAAATCTTCTTGAATCCCATTGTTTGAGCTTGGTAATAGGTTGTGCGTTAAAGACAGAAATAACTTGCATCTACATAGCAGCTTTCACATCCCCAGGATGTCCAAAAGCGCTTCACAGCCAATGAAGCACCACAGCAGCCAATTTGCGCACAGCAAGCTCCCAGGAACAGAAATAAGATAATGACCAGATCATCTGTTTTAGTGATGTTGGTTCGGGGATAAATGTTGGCCCAGGACACCGGGGGAGAACGTCCCTGCTCTTCTTCGAATAGTGCCGTGGGATCTTTTACATCCACCGTCGAGGGCAGTCGGGGCCTCGGTTTAACATCTCATTTGAAAGACGGCACCCCCGACAGTGCAGCACTGAAGTGTCAGCCTAGATTATGTGCTTCAAGTCTCTGGAGTGGGGTTTGAATCCAACTCCGAGGCGAGAGTGCTGCCACTGAAGCAAGGCTGATACCGAAGGAAAGAAAATCAATCAGGCTCTGTAACATGGACAAAGATGAATTCCAGCAACTTGTGCTTTAGAAAGTTCACTGATATGACAATCTTTATTTATTTGTAAAAAGGTATAGACCTAGCCCAAAATCCAAATCATATGCAAATTTAATGAATAAATAAAAGCAGGACCCACATGATTGAAAAAGGTCCATATGGCAAAGTCGATTCCAATTGCACAACCGCCACACGATAAGTTGCTCTGTCAAGTTTTGCTCATCTTCAATTTTTTAAATAAATGTTTTAAAAACCCATCATGGCCAGGACACAGAAGAGAATACGTCCCATGACCAGGGAGTGATAGAGCCCAATGTGCTGACTGGCTCTAGCACCTCACAGCACCTCGCATCACCCACTTGTACAAGGGCATGCACTGTCCAGTTGGTGGGTCAGTTGGTGAGTTTGGGAGTTAAGCACAGGGCAAGAGTGAGGGGGAACAAATGCAGGTGGACTTGGAAGAGCTGGGAGCCTGCTGGCCAAAGGGCCTGTTTGGGGGTTCCATCTGTGGCTGGGCCCCTTGACTTGGTCTTCACAGGGCCTGCCATCACCATCAGCAGTTCATGCACTCATTGGTTGAGTGTGCGAACCAACCTGCACAGTTTGGGTGCATCTACAGAGGAACCCACATCCCAAATCTCACATCCGTACAGTGCTGCATGTCTAACGGAGCTAGGAAACTAGACCTGGGGCTCCAATCTAAAGCAATCTCACCATCCAATCCATCAACAGGACCGCTTACTTCCACCCTCCAACATTGCCCACCTCTGCCCTGACCTCAGCCCCAGTGACCCCATAACCTTTGTTAACCATGTTTTGTCACCTCTGGACTTGATTTCTCCAATGTCCTTATTGCTGGTCTCTCATCCTTCTCCCTCCATAAACTCAGCTGGTTCAATACTCAGCTGCCACTACCCTATCCTGCATTAAATATCACCTGCCATCCACACCCTTCTCACTGGCCCTACATTGGTTTCCTGTCCCCAAAGAACTGGATTTAAAACTCCTCATCCTCATCTTCAAATCCGTTCATGGCTTTTCTCCACCCTATCTCTGCAAACTCCTCCAGCCTCCTCCAACCTGTGGTACCTTTTAGTTGTCCAACCCTGGCTTTCTGTGTATCATGTCCTCTCTTTAACCTCATACTAGTTATAGAGCCTTAAGCAACCTCAGCCCTAACTCTCTGAAAGTCTCTGCCTCTCTACTTCACCTTTAAAAGTCTTCTGAAAACCTAATTATTTCAACCAAGTTTTTAGGTCACCCCTTCTAACTGTCCCACCATGGCCCAGCTTTCATTCCTTTATACATTAAAGGTACATAGGAGTTGCTAGACGAGAAAAGATCAATGTCTTCTCGTTCGCCTTCTACCATCCTCATTGTTGCATGATACAATGATAATGGAGTTGGTGACTAATCGTAGCGATCAATCTCTATCAATGAGTCTACAACAGACCCAGGTATGAGGTGAGGGAAACCCCAGTGGTGGAGAGCTTCGGGAACCAGAGGTCCAAAGTCTCAAGTTCCTCCCAAGCATGCTATATAAATGCAAGTTGTTGTTGCCTGTCTTGTCTGGATTCACCATGGTGGCCCCCCAGATAACACAGGGCTTCAACACTCTTGTTGCTAGCTGCCAGACTGCTCCCATACAGATCACTGAGGGAGTGCCCAGCTTCAGAGGAATTCTCTCGTAAATCTGTGGAATTCTCTGCCCCAGAGAGCTGTGGAGGCTGGGTCATTGAATATATTTAAAGGTGGAGATAGTCAGATTTTTTGAACGATAAGGGAGTCAAGGGTTATGGGGAGTAGGCGGAAAAGTGGAGTTGAGGCCAAGATCAGGTCAACCACGATCTCATTGAATGGCGGAGCAGGCTCGAGAGGCCAAATGGCCTACTCCTGCTCCTATTTCTTATGTTCTTATGTTTAACAACCAGCAGCCTTGCTGAAATAGCTGTAGATGTGAGGTATAGCATACAGGTCCTGGGCAACCACCACACCGACGCTCATGGTACCTGCAAAGCATCAGCAGTTAGAATGTGGAACTGACGTCCACAAGGAGTGGTTGAGGCAGATAGTATAGATGCATTTAAAGGGAAGCTAGATAAGTACATGAGGGAGAAAGGAATAGAAGGATTTGTTGATGGGGTGAGATTAATTAAAACAACAACTTGTATTTATATGGCGTCTTTAACGTAGTAAAACGTCCCAAGGCGCTTCACAGGAGCGATTATCAAACAAAATTTGACACCAAGTCACATAAGGGGATATTAGGGCAAATGACCAAAAGCTTGGTCAAAGAGGTAGGTTTTAAGGAGCGTCTTAAAGAAGGAGAGAGAGGTAGAGAGGCGGAGAGGTTTAGGGAGGGAATTCCAGAGCTTAGGGCCTTATCAGCTGAAGGCACGGCCACCAATAGTTGAGTGATTAAAATCAGGGGCACTCAAGAGGGCAGAATTAGAGAAATTAGGGTGGTAGGAGGCTCATGTGGAGCATAAAAGGGAAGCGGAGGCAGCGGACCCGAGAGGGAGCGAGAGCGGAGCCTGAGGATATAAAGAGCGCGGCAGAGCGAGGCCCGAGAGCGGAGGCAGCGGACCTGACAACAAAAACAAGGAGTGACGTCACAGGAAAGCAGGGAAGTGATTGGTAGGTCAGTATTTCTCTCTTTATCTTGGGCATTGGTTTAAATTAAGAGCCGGGATTAAAAACTAAATGTTCAAAAAGAGGGAGCTGATTGGTGAGTATCTGGTAAATGTTTTTACTTATCTTTATTAAAGTTTTAAGTTTATTCCAGCTAGGTTAGTAAATAGTCTGTTAATTAGAGGTATGGCAGGGCAGCTCACACCCATGGAATGCACATCCTGTGCCATGTGGGAAGTCCTGGACACATCCCATGGTCTGGACGACCACATGGGAGGGAAATGTCACCAGCTACAGCAGCTCGAGCACCGGGTTACGGAGTTTGAGCGGCGGCTGCAGTCACTGCTGTGCATCCGCGAGGCTGAGAGCTACGTGGATAGTAAGTTTCGGGAGGTGGTCACCCCGCAGCTTAAGAGTGTGCAGGCAGAGAGGGAATGGGTGACCGTCAGACAGAAGAGGAGGACCAGGCAGGTAGTGCAGGAGTCCCCTGAGCCCATCTTGCTCACCAACCAGTATTCGGTGCTGAGTACTGGTGAGGGCCATGGTTCCTCTGGGGAGTGCAGCCAGAGCCAAGTCCACAGCACCATGGAAGGCTCAGCTGCACAGGCAGGGGGGAAGAGGAGAGGGAGAGCAATAGTGATAAGGGATTCAATAGTTAGGGGAGCAGACAGGCATTTCTGCGGCCGCAGACGTGACTCCAGGATGGTATGTTGCCTCCCTGGTTCCAGGGTCAAGGATGTCACTGAACAGCTGCAGGGCATTCTGAGGGGGGAGGGTGAACAGCCAGAGGTCGTGGTCCATATTGGTACCAACGACATAGGTAGGAAGAGGGATGAGGTCCTGCAGGCAGAGTTTAGAGAGCTAGGAAAGAGGTTAAAAAGCAGAACATCAAAGGTAGTAATCTCCGGATTACTACCAGTGCCATGTGCTAGTGAGTTCAGAAATAGGAAGATAGAGCAGATGAATGCGTGGCTGGAGAGATGGTGTAGGAGGGAGGGCTTTAGATTCCTGAGGAATTGGAACCGTTTCTGGGGGAGGTGGGACCTCTACAAGCCAGACGGGTTGCACCTCAACGGGAATGGGACCAATATCCTCGCGGGAGGGTTTGCTAGTGCTGTTGGGGAAGGTTTAAACTAGCTTGGCAGGGGGATGGGAACCTAAGTATAGAGTCAATAGGGAGGGAAGAAAAACTGGAATTGGAAAACAAAAACGTAGAAAGTAAATTGGAAGGACAGAGGAATAAAGGGCTAGATAGCAGTCAACAAGGAGGTTTGCCTGTACTAAATGGTATATACTTCAATGCAAGGAGTATAGCGAACAAGGCAGATGAGCTGAGGGCACAGGTAGATACTTGGGACTATGATATTATAGCTATTACAGAGACGTGGCTGAAAGAGGGGCAGGTATGGCAGCTCAACATTCCTGGTTACAGGATTTTCAGACGGGATAGAGAGGGAGGTAAAAAGGGAGGTGGTGTCACGGTATTGATTAAAGAAACTATTACAGCTGTGAGGAGGGATGATATGTTGGAGGGATCATCAAACGAGGCCATATGGGTCGAATTGAAAAACAAAAAAGGGGCGATCACACTGCTGGGAGTGTACTACAGACCCCCAAACAGTGAGAGGGAGATAGAAGAACAAATATGTAGACAAATTTCTGAGAAGTGCAAAAACTATAGGGCAGTAATAGTAGGGGATTTCAACTACCCCAATAGTAACTGGGATAAAATTAGTGTGAAGGGTATAGAGGGTGCGGAATTCCTAAAATGCATCCAGGAAAACTTTTTTAGCCAGTATGGAGCAAGCCCAACAAGGGAGGAGGCGGTTCTGGACTTAGTTTTAGGGAATGAAGCTGGGCAGGTAGAAGGCGTATAGTGGGGGAGCATTTTGGTGCTAGTGACCATAATTCTGTTAGATTTAAGGTAGTTATGGAAAAGGACAAGGATAGACCAGGAATGAAAATTCTAATTTGGGGAAAAGCAAATTTTGCTAAGCTCAGAGGGGATTTAGCCATAGTGGACTGGAAACAGCTACTTGAAGGTAAATCAGTGTCAGAGCAGTGGGAGATCAGGAGGGTCCAGACCAAATATGTGCCCTTAAAGAAAAAAGGTGGGACTAACAAATCTGGAGCCCCCTGGATGTCTAGGGACATACAGGGTAGGATAAAGAAAAAAAGGGAGGCATATGACAGATACCGAGGGCTAAATACTCCAGAATCTTTAGAGGAGTACAGAAAGTGCAGGGGTGCAATTAAAAAGGATATTAGGAAAGCAAAGAGAGAGCATGAAAAATTCTTGGCAAGTAAAATCAAGGAAAACCCAATGATGTTTTATAAATATATTAAGAGTAAGAGGATAACTAAAGAAAGGGTAGGGCCTATTCGAGATCATGAGGGTAATCTGTGTGTGGAGGCAGGAGACGTCGGTAGGGTTCTTAATGAATACTTTGCGTCTGTTTTCACAAAGGAGAGGGGCGAAGCAGACATTGCTATCAGGGAGGAGGAGTGTGAAATATTAGATGAAATAAACATAGTGAGAGAGGAAGTATTAAGGGGTTTAGCAGCTTTAAAAGTGGATAAATCTCCAGGCCCAGATGAAATGTATCCCAGGCTGTTAAGCGAAGCAAAAGAGGAAATAGCAGAGGCCCTGACCATCATTTTTCAATCCTCTCGGGCTTCAGGGGTGGTGCCGGAGGACTGGATGACTGCTAATGTGGTACCCTTGTTTAAAAAGGGAGAAAAGGATAGACTGAGTAATTACAGGCCAGTCAGCCTAACCTCGGTGGTGGGAAAATTATTGGAAAGAATTCTGAAGGACAGGATAAATCTTCATTTAGAAAGACACGGATTAATCAAGGATAGTCAGCATGGATTTGTTAAGGGAAGGTCGTGTCTGACAAACTTGATTGAATTTTTTGAGGAGGTAACAAGGAGGGTAGATGAGGGTAGTGCGTTTGATGTAGTGTATATGGACTTTAGCAAGGCTTTTGATAAGGTTCCACATGGCAGACTGGTCACGAAGTTAAAAACCCATGGGATTCAGGGCAAAGTGTCAAGTTGGATTCAAAACTGGCTCGGAGACAGGAAGCAGAGGGTAATGGTTGATGGGTGTTTTTGTGACTGGAAGGCTGTTTCCAGTGGGGTTCCACAGGGCTCAGTACTAGGTCCCTTGGTTTTTGTGGTATATATCAATGATCTAGACTTGAATATAGTGGGTATGATTAAGAAGTTTGCAGATAATACTAAAATTGGCTGTGTGGTTGATACTGAAGAAGGAAGCTGTAGACTGCAGGAAGATATCAATAAATTGGTCAGGTGGGCAGAACAGTGGCAAATGGAATTCAATCCGGAGAAGTGTGAAGAAATGCATTTGGGGAGGGCTAACAAGGAAAGGGAATACACATTAAATGGTCGGACACTGAGTAGTGTAGAGGAACAAAGGGACCTTGGAGTGCATGTCCACAGGTCCCTGAAGGTAGCAGGCCAGGTAGATAAGGTGGTTAAGAAGGCATACGGAATGCTTGCCTTTATTAGCCGTGGCATAGAATACAAGAGCAGGGGGGTTATGCTTCAACTGTATAAAACACTAGTTAGGCCTCAGCTAGAATACTGCGTGCAGTTCTGGTCACCACATCACAGGAAAGATGTGATTGCACCAGAGAGGGTACAGAGGAGATTTACAAGGATGTTGCCGGGTGTAGAGAATCTTAGCTATGAGGAAAGACTGGATAGGCTGGGTCTGTTTTCCTTGGAACAGAGGAGGCTGAGGGGAGACCTTATTGAGGTGTATAAAATTATGAGGGGCATAGATAAAGTGGATAGAAAGGACCTATTTCCCTTAGCAGAGGGGTCAAAAACCAGGGGGCACAGATTTAAAGTAATTGGTGGAAGGTTTAGAGGGGATTTGAGGGGAAATTTCTTCACCCAGAGGGTTGTGGGGGTCTGGAACTCACTGCCTGAAAGGATGGTAGAGGCAGGAACCCAAACCACATTTAAAAAGTACTTGGATGTGCACTTGGGATGCTCTAACCTGCAGGGCTACGGACCAAGAGCTGGGAAGTGGGATTAGGCTAGATAGCTCTTTGTTGGCCGGCGCGGACACGATGGGCCGAAATGGCCTCCTTCCGTGCTGTAACTTTCTATGATTGTATGATAAACACTGGCACGGACCAATTGGGCCAAATGGCGTGTTTCTATGTTATAAATTCTATGTAATACTGACCCAGCTTGAGGAGGTACTGGACTACCTGCAGCAGTGGGGGGTGGGTCTGCAATGTTGTACTTGTGGCAGGGGCTGCAGAATATACAAAGGGGCCGAAGTCCACAGCATTGGGAGTGAGTAAGCTACTACTCCCAGCTCCAACCCTGATCAAACCCAATCTCGCTGCACAAGTTCCACCGCCCAGAGGCTCACCCATCGTCTTGTCACAGGTGAAGATTGTCCACACAGTCTAACCACCTGACACACAATAAGAAATGTGCAGCAAGGCTGCTATTCTGCACTATTATGGCAGCAGCTCACTCAGATACAGCAGGCGATGTTTTTTTTAACAAATATTAGAAAGCAACAAGACCTTTCCCTCACCCGGTGCTGAATTACGAACCATGCAACACTGCTCTCCCTCACAAGTTTAAACTTCACAGCGTATTGTTTCCACACCTACACTCGCGTTTGCCCAAGGGTCGCTAAGCAGTCATAGTAGATATTTGAGATGAGCAGATGTGGGAACTCCACTGAACAGCTCCATAGGCTTAACGGTGAAAAGACCCGAAGCCGTGCCAACTCTTCTGAATTCATTTGTTTTTTGCTTCATAAAATATTTATGGTCTCAAGTTTCTTTGTGCACAGAGCACCCTGGGCCAAAGTAGCCAAGACTTTGTTTCATGCAGGATGCCTGAATTGTTGGGGGGTAATTTTTGGCTAACCTACCCAGCCAGAAACTGACAGGATCGGATCGACTGCCCATTATACACTCGCCCGTTATACACACTCGCCCGTTATACACACCCGCCTGTTATACACTGCCCGTTATACACACCCGCCCGTTATACACCCGCCCGATATATACACTGCCCGTTATACACACCCGCCCGTTATACACACCTGCCCGTTATACACACCCGCCCGTTATACACTGCCTGTTATATACACCCGCCCGTTATACACACTCGCCCGTTATACACTGCCCGTTATACACACCCACCCGTTATACACTCGCCCGTTATACACACTCGCCCGTTATACACACCCACCCGTTATACACCCGCCCGATATATACACTCGCCCGTTATACACACCCGCCTGTTATACACTGCCCGTTATACACACCCGCCTGTTATACACTGCCCGTTATACACTGCCCGTTATATACACCCGCCCGTTATACACACCTGCCCGTTATACACACCCGCCTGTTATACACACCCGCCTGTTATAAACACCCGCCCGTTATAAACACCCGCCCATTATACACCCGCCCGTTATAAACACCCGCCCGTTATAAACACCCGCCTGTTATACACTGCCTGTTATAAACACCCGCCCGTTATAAACACCCGCCCGTTATACACTGCCCGTTATACACACCCGCCCGTTATACACCCGCCCGATATACACACCCGCCCGTTATACACACCCGCCCGTTATACACTGCCCGTTATACACACCCGCCCGTTATACACACCCGCCCGTTATACACTGCCCGTTATATACACCCGCCCGTTATAAACACCTGCCCGTTATAAACACCCGCCCGTTATACACACCCGCCTGTTATAAACAACCACCCGTTATAAACACCCGCCCATTATACACTGCCCGTTATAAACACCCGCCCGTTATACACTGCCCGTTATAAACACCCACCCGTTATACACCCACCCGTTAGACACACCCGCCCGTTAGACACACCCTGCCCGTTATATACCCGCCCGTTATATACCCGCCCGTTATACACACCCGCCCGTTATACACACCCGCCCGTTATACACCCGCCCGTTATACACCCGCCCGTTATACACCCGCCCGTTATACACCACCCGTTATACACACCCGCCCGTTATATACACCACCCGTTATAAACACCCGCCCGTTATACACACCCGCCCGTTATACACACCCGCCCGTTATACACACCTGCCCGTTATACACACCCGCCCGTTATACACACTCGCCCGTTATACACACCGCCCGTTTTACACCAGCCCGTTATATACCCGCCCGTTATATACACCGCCCGTTAAACACACCGCTCGTTATATACACCGCCCCTTATACACCGGCCCGTTATACACGCCCCCGTTATACACCCGCCCGTTATACACACGGCTCGTTATATACACCGCTCGATATACACCCGCCCGTTATACACCTGCCCTATATACACCCACCCCTTATACACCCACCCGTTATATACACCCACCCGTTATACACACCCGCCCGTTATATACACCCCGCCCGTTATACACCCGCCCGTTATACACCCGCCCGTTATACACCACCCGTTATACACACCCGCCCGTTATACACCCGCCCGTTATACACCCGCCCGTTATACACCCGCCCGTTATACACCACCCGTTATAAACACCCGCCCGTTATACACACCCGCCCGTTTTACACCCGCCCGTTATATACACCGCCCGTTATAAACACCCGCTTGTTATACACACCCGCCCGTTATACACCAGCCCGTTATATACACCGCCCGTTATACACCAGCCCGTTATACACACCGCCCGTTTTACACCAGCCCGTTATATACCCGCCCGTTATACACCCGCCCGTTATACACCAGCCCGTTATACACCCCGCCCGTTTTACACCAGCCCGTTATATACCCGCCCGTTATACACCCGCCCGTTATACACACGGCTCGTTATATACACCGCTCGATATACACCCGCCCGTTATACACCTGCCCTATATACACCCACCCCTTATACACCCACCCGTTATATACACCCACCCGTTATACACACCCCGCCCGTTTTACACCCCGCCCGTTTTACACCCCGCCCGTTGTACACCCCGCCCGTTGTACACCCCGCCCGTTGTACACCCCGCCCGTTACACACCCCGTCCATTACACACCCGCTGTTATACACCCACCCGTTATACACCCCGCCCATTATACACCCCGCCCAGTATACACACCGTCCGTTATATACCCGCCCGTTATACATCCACACATTATAAACACCCACCCGTTATACACCCCGCCCGTTATACACCCGCCCGTTATACACCCGCCCGTTATACACCCGGCCCATTATACACCCACCCGTTATACACCCTGCCTGTTATACACCCACCCGTTATACACAGCGCCCGTTATACACCCCGCCCAATATACACAGCGCCCGTTATACACCCGCCCAGTATACACCCCGCCCGTTATACACCCGCCCAGTATACACACCGCCCGTTATATACCCGCCCGTTATACACAGCGCCCGTTATACACCCCGCCCGTTATACACCCGCCCAGTATACACACCGTCCGTTATATACCCGCCCGTTATACATCCACACGTTATAAACACCCGCCCGTTATACACACCCGCCCATTAAACACCAGCCCGTTAAACACCCGCCCGTTATACACCCTGCCCGTTATACACCCACCTGTTATACACCCACCTGTTATACACCCACCCGTTATACACCCTGCCGTTATACACCCTGCCTGTTATACACCCACCTGTTATACACCCACCCGTTATACACCCCACCCGTTATACACCCCGCCCGTTATACACACCGCCCGTTATACACCCCGCCCATTATACACCCCGCCCGTTATACACCCTGCCCGTTATACACCCACCTGTTATACACCCACCCGTTATACACCCCGCCCGTTATACACCCCGCCCGCTATACACCCCGCCCGTTATACACCCACCTGTTTTACACCCTGCCCATTATACACCCGCCTGTTATACACCCACCCGTTATACACCCACCGCCCGTTATACACACCCGCCCATTATACACACCCGTCCGTTATACACCCGCCCGTTATACACCCGCCCGTTCTACACACCCGTCCGTTATACACCCGCCCGTTATACACCCGCCTGTTATACACCCCGCCTGTTATACACCCCGCCCGTTATACACCCGCCTGTTATACACCCCGCCTGTTATACACCCCGCCTGTTATACACCCCGCCTGTTATACATCCCGCCCGTTATACACACCCGCCCGTTATACACCTGCCCATTCTACACACCCGCCCGTTATACACCCCGCCCGTTATACAGCCCGCCCATTAAACACCCGCCCGTTATACACCCCGCCCGTTATACACCCGCCCGTTATACACTCGCCCGTTACACACCTTGCCCGTTATACACCCCGCCCGTTATACACCCGCCCATTAAACACCCGCCCATTATACACCCGCCCGTTATACACCCGCCCATTAAACACCCGTCCGTTATACACCCGCCGTTATACACCCCGCCCGTTACACACCCCGCCCGTTACACACCCCGCCCGTTATACACCTTGCCCGTTATACACCCGCCCGTTATACACCCGCCCGTTATACACCCTGCCCATTATACACACCGCCCGTTATACACCTTGCCCGTTATACACCCGCCCGTTATACACCCAGACCGTTATACACCCTACCCGTTAAACACCCGCCCGTTATACACCCGCCCGTTATACACCCGCCCGTTATACACCCGCCCGTTTTACACCCAGCCACATTATACACCCAGCCCTTATACACCCGCCCGTTATACACCCGCCCGTTATACACCCGCCCGTTATACACCCGCCCGTTATACACCCGCCCGTTATACACCCGCCGTTATACACCCCGCCCGTTACACACCCCGCCCGTTACACACCCCGCCCGTTACACACCTTGCCCGTTACACACCCCGCCCGTTATACACCTTGCCCGTTATACACCCGCCCGTTATACACCCGCCCGTTATACACCCTGCCCATTATACACACCGCCCGTTATACACCTTGCCCGTTATACACCCGCCCGTTATGCACCCGCCCGTTATACACCCAGACCGTTATACACCCTACCCGTTAAACACCCGCCCGTTATACACCCGCCCGTTATACACCGCCCATTTTACACCCGCCCGTTATACACCCGCCCATTATACACCCAGCCCTTATACACCCGCCCGTTATACACCCGCCCGTTATACACCCGCCCGTTATACACCCGCCCGTTATACACCCGCCCGTTATACACCCAGCCCGTTATACACCCAGCCCTTATACACCCGCCCGTTTCACACCGAGCCCGTTATACACCCAGCCCGTTGTACACCCAGCCCTTATACACCCGCCCGTTATACACCCGCCCGTTATACACCCACCCATTATACACCGCCCGTTTTACACCCGCCTATTATACACCCACCCGTTATACACCCAGCCCGTTATACACACCGCCCGTTATACACCCGCCCATTATACACCCGCCCGTTATGCACCCGCCTGCTATACACCCAGACCGTTATACACCCTGTCCGTTAAACACCCACCCGTTATACACCCGCCCGTTATACACCCTGTCCGTTAAACACCCACCCGTTATACAGCCGCCCGTTATACACCCTGTCCGTTAAACACCCACCCGTTATACACCCGCCCGTTATACACCGCCCGTTTTACACCCGCCTGTTTTACACCCAGCCCATTATACACCCAGCCCTTATACACCCGCCCGTTATACACCCGCCCGTTATACACCCGCCCGTTATACACCCGCCCGTTATACACCCGCCCGTTATACACCCGCCCGTTATACACCCGCCCGTTATACACCCGCCCCTTATACACCCGCCCGTTTTACACCCAGCCCGTTTTACACCCAGCCCTTATACACCCGCCCGTTATACACCCAGCCCTTATACACCCGCCCGTTTTACACCCAGCCCGTTTTACACCCAGCCCTTATACACCCGCCCGTTATACACCCAGCCCTTATACACCCGCCCGTTATACACACCTGCCTGTTATACACCCCGCCCGTTATACACCCCGTCCGTTATACACCCGCCCGTTATACACACCCGCCCGTTATACACCCTGCCCGTTATACACCCTGCCCGTTATACACCCTGCCCGTTATACACCCTGCCCGTTATACACCCGCCCGTTATACACCCGCCCGTTATACATCCGCCCGTTATACACCTGCCCGTTATACACCCTGCCCGTTATACACCCGCCCGTTATACACCCGCGCGTTTTACACCCGCGCGTTTTACACCCTGCCCGTTATACACCCGCCCGTTATACACCCGCCCGTTTTACACCCAGCCCGTTTTACACCCAGCCCTTATACACCCGCCCGTTATACACCCGCCTGTTATACACCCACCCGTTATACACCCCGCCCGTTATACATCCTGCCCGTTATACACCCTGCCCGTTATACACCCTGCCCATTATACACTCTGCCCGTTATACACCCTGCCCGTTATACACCCGCCCGTTATACACCTGCGCGTTTTACACCCTGCCCGTTATACACCCGCCCGTTATACACCCACCCGTTATACACCCAGCCCTTATACACCCGCCCATTTTACACCCAGCCCGTTTTACACCCAGCCCTTATACACCCGCCCGTTATACACCCAGCCCTTATATACCCGCCCGTTATACACCCGCCCATTATACACCCGCCCGTTATACACACCTGCCTGTTATACACCCACCCGTTATACACCCCGCCTGTTATACACCCCGCCCGTTATACACCCACCCGTTATACACACCCGCCCGTTATACACCCTGCCCGTTATACACCCCGCCCGTTATACACACCCGCCCGTTATACACCCCGCCCGTTATACACCCGCCCGTTATACACCCGCCCGTTATACACCCGCCCGTTATACACCCGCCCGTTATACACCCGCCCGTTATACACCCCCGCCCGTTATACACCCGCCCGTTATACACCCCGCCCGTTATACACCCCGCCCGTTATACACCCGCCCGTTATACACCCGCCCGTTATACACCCGCCCGTTATACACCCCGCCCGTTATACACCCCGCCCGTTATACACCCAGACCGTTATACACCCAGACCGTTATACACCCAGACCGTTATACACCCAGACCGTTATACACCCTGCCCGTTATACACCCTGCCCGTTATACACCCCGCCCGTTATACACCCCTCCCGTTATACACACCGCCCGTTTTACACCCGCCCGTTTTACAACCGCCCGTTTTAAACCCGCCCGATTTATACCCGCCTGTTTTACACCCGCCTGATTTGCTCCCAGCCCGTGTTGCGTTCCGCCCAATTTTATTTTCAATTGAAGTGGGACGGGGTGTAAAACAGGTAGCCAATCAGATCCCGAGTTAGGTTAAAATTGCTCCCTTTTGCTATTACTATTTATGTGATAGTAACGGATCTCCTGTTCCGTGGTTCATCGTAAGTTGGATGATACGCTGTTTTATAAGGACTGGAGTCATTGGGCTGGATTTTGATACTGGGGCGGGTTGGGGTCGTGTCATCCGCATTTCGTGTTATCCACCTGACTGCAATTTGATGTGGGAGATTGATGCAATTTTCACTTAATTGGGCAATTGAGTTCCAGCATGTGGGAACCCATGAACCAATTAGTGGTTTCAGTCTGAAAGTCGCCTCTGATGATGTCATCACTGCTGCTGCATTGAAGGTCAGAGACTGCCTGGCCTTTGCTGTGAGAGGACCTGGATGCAAAATGAGAGAGAGTGAGAGAGAGAGATTTTTTTTGCATCCAGGTCCTCGCACAGCAAAGGCCAGGCAGTCTCTGAAGACCTTCAATGCAGCAGCATCAGAGGCGACTTTCAGACCTAATACTACTACTACCTTCATCACATCTCCATTGTAATAGTGGACCTGCAGCTGATAGTCAGCTATCCACTTGTGCTCCTGCCAGGTTTCACTGGCGTGTTTCACATCAGGCGTGTTTCACATCAGAAAAGGGTTAAACTAGCTAAAACGTTTCAAAATGGCATTACAGAGCCAATTTAGGGCTTGTTAAGGGCTTTAATGGCCTCTCCCGCCTCTTGGAGGTGGGACGGAGTCAGGAACCCTGCAACCGATTTTGTCAAAATTGCGTGGAGGCGGAATGGAGTCGGGATCAGGTCCGCCCGCCACTTTTCACTATTTTAACCCCCCACACGCCTCCAAACCCGACTCCACGGGTCATTGCAAATCCAGCCCATTATATGTAATGCATAATGTATCAATCTGCTGCTGGGACCACCTATTTCCCTTTGAGGCCCCTAAGTCTAATTGTTGGAAATTTCAGACTATAGGTCAATGATTGGCTTTGAACTTCGTTTTTTTAGATTTATTTGCACCTGTAACATATTGTGATATTAGGAGCGTGATAGACACATGTTAGACACAAGAATTTGATACATAAATCTGCGGGATCTTGACTAGCATTGCTTACTGTCAGCTGGAGAACAGGACGTGAGTGTCAGGCTTGCAATGCGCAGCGTATTATTCTGCTGCTAAAGGAAAGCTGTGTCTTTTTCAGCCTGCAACGTTTAAATGCTGTTAAGTAAGCACTAACTGAGATCAGAGTTTAATTGCCCTTCAGGCTGCAGATCAGATTCTAGATTACTTTCACCTAGTTATAAATGTGGTTGGTACTGTCAGTCAGGAGTTGATAAAATTCTGGATCCTGAGCCAATTAAGGAAACCACAATTACTGGGAGACTTCCAACAGCAACAACTTGTATTTATATTAGGACAGGTGGCCAGCCGAAAGCTTGGTCAAAGAGGTAGTTTTTACAAGAGCGTCTTAAAGGAGGAAAGAGAGGTAGAGAGGTGGTGGTTTAGGGAGGGAATTCCAGAGCTTAGGGCCCAGGCAGCTGAAGGCACAGCCACCAAAGGTGGAGCGATTCAAATCGAGGATGCGCAAGTGGCCAGAATTGGAGTACATTCCAAATAACTCTCTTTGCTTCTTTATTTTTTTTTCAGTAGACAAGAAAGTTAATGTTGTGACAGTTGAGGGGTGATTTTAACCCTGCCCATCTGATGGAAACGGGGGGCAATTAAAATCACCCGTGGGGGCCACCCGATGATGTCCTGCACCGACCCCGGCGGCTTTGATATTAACCTGCTCTTCTGAGGGGTCCTTATTTAAACATGAAGATGGGGCTCCAATGGCACCATCAGCCTATTGTCACCCTGGACTCGTGTGGGGCAGCAGCTGTGACCTTCCTCCGGGTCAACGTAGCGGGAGGAGGAGTCAGAGCCAGAAGAGGCCACAAAATGTCAACTTTTTACTTTCTTTATTCCGTCTTCTGGATCAGCCGTTAAACCGAAGACCTGTTTGGCCTCACAGCTGGAATTAAACATCCCACGGGCATTATTCAAAGAAGAGCAGGGGGGAGTTCTCCCCGGTGTCCTGGGGCCAATATTTATCCATCAACCACATCACTAATGCAGATTATCCGGTCATTTATCTCATTGCTGTTTGTGGGACCTTGCTGTGCGCAAATTGGCCGCCGCGTTTCCCACATTACAACAGTGACTACACTTCAAAAAGTCCTTCATTGGCTGTGAAGCGCTTTGGGACGTCCTGAGGTCATGAAAGGCACTGCAGAAATGCAAGTCTTTCTTTCTTTCTTGTTCACGATGCTGAATAGTTCGCGTACCCGGAGGCACAAATTAATAATCTAGGAAGTTAGGATTGAGAAGGAAGTCAGGTGGGACTTTCTGACCAAAGGGCTCGAGTTGTGGAATTCATTACTCGGGTAAATTTCATGATTCTGTGCTCCCAGTGGGGAGCCTCAGCAGGAGAATCGAGGCCGGAGTATTGTAGCCCTGTCTCCAACCTACATTCCATTCTTGCACGGCTTCCCAATGGGAGATCGGGATCATGGAATTTACCCCGACAAGTGGATTCAAGAGATCATTCTCTCTGGAGAACCAAGCACTTGATCGGTTGAGGGCTGGGGGGCAATTTATTGAGCTTATACTCGCAGGAGGGAGGGAGCTGAGCGCAAATTGGCTGCCGCGTTTCCCTACATTACAACAGTGACCACACTTCACAAAGGAATTCATTGGTTGTGAGGTGCACTGAGGTCATGAAAGGCTCTATATAAATGAAAGTTCTTTCTTTCTTACTGTGCTTAAATCTATGAGCTCTTTTCAAGGGGATTAAGCAGTTGCTTGAAAGAAAAGAGGAAGAGAGCGAATCTCAGTGACAGCTTCCCAGGAGAGGGTAGGGTTGATGAACGAAAGCCGGATTTGTTGGACTAATCCTCTTTTGCTGTTCCTAAAATTATCTTCTTCTTAATCTCCAGAAGCTGCTTGGCGATGTAATTTCAAGCCTGTTGAAATGTGTTTGATTACCATTTCTCTGTCAACGTAAGCAATATTATTCTCCTTTTTTTTTTACAATTCTCGGCCAAAGGATGCTGGCCCATATGGATTGGGAAAGATCCAACATGGAAGCTGTGGGTGGTTTGCCTTTGACTGCAGTCAGTAATCAAGTAACAATCCGATCATCCGTGACACTAAAACTTTAATCGTCGTTCACGCAACAGCAAACCAAACAGATTCTATTCATTCTGTAACAGCGTGACGTTATTTGACTTGTAGGCTCCGTTTCCAAGAAGAAATATGCCACCACCAGCATTGTGTCCTGGAGAAAGCTAGACAGCAAGACGTGCTTCTGTTTTGGAATGTATTAGCGCTGATTTTCCAAGTACCGCGGGCAGCCCTGCCCGCCAGTCGCACGTCGCGGGAGATCGCCAGCAAGCTTTCATGGGCATTGCGCCCGCGATTTCTCGATAAGCGCGGCTGATGGGCGTGGCCTCCCCCGCGCGCGCACACAAACAGCCCCGTTGCGCTCGCTGTTTGTTGCGCCCTCTTCCTAGGTTGTGTTCTTAGCTGGCAGCCGCTCTGAACACTTTCTGGGGGTCATTTCCGACTTCTCTGCCTGTGCAGGAACGTGACGGGGGAGCGGACTGTCCGCCTCTTATGGAACTCGTCCCATCTTCATCCTGTCGACTCCCGTAGGGTGAACATCGAACGAGTTCTACAGTGAGCGGGCGGCGATCTGTTCTGCCACATTAACACCCAGGTGACTGTGTCTGTCACAAAATATAGAATGGAGCATACAACAGCTGGAGGAATCGATGTGTCTATCATAGAACGCCATATAGAATATTAATGACACTGCAAAACTGCACAATGGAATGTCCATGTAACAGGTATATATCAGCTGTGGTTCAGTGGTAGCACTCTTGCCTCTGAGTCAGAATGTCGTGAGTTCAGGTCCCAGAACAAAGACTTGAGCACTCCAGTGCAGTATTGAGGAAGTACTGCTCTGTCAGAGGTGCTGTCTTTCGGAAGAGACGTTAAACCGAGGCCCCGGCTGCCCCCTGAGGAGGATGTTAAAGATACCCCGGGCTAAATGGCCTACTCCTGCTCCTGTGTTTGCACAGCAAGCTCCCACAAACAGCAATGATCATCTGTTTTAGTGATGTTGATTGAGGGATAAATGGTGGCCAGGACACCGGGGAGAACTCCGCTGCTCTTCTTCAAATGGAGCCGGGGGATCTTTAACATCCTCCTCAGAGGGCAGTGTCATTAATATTCTATACTATCTCGAGCATGTTGCGCCAGTCAATGAGATCATGGCTGATCTGTGACCCAATTCCATAAACTAGCCTTTGGTCCAGATCCCTTAATACCTTTGGTTAACAAAAATCCATCAATCTCAGATTTAAAGTTAACAATTGACCCAGCATCAATTGCCGTTTGCGGAAGAGAATTCCAAACTTCTACCACCAAAGGTAGTAAATTGGCTACCTTCTCAGGGCAACAAGGAACGCACAATAATTGTGACATTGCCAGCATTGCCCACATCCTGAAACAAACAAAAGAAATGTTCGAGACACACGACAATGCAAAATCGTCGAGCAGAAACTGATGGCCAAGTTCAGCACCCATGAGGACGGCCTCAACCGGGATCTTGGGTTCATGTCACGCTACATGTAACCCCACCTGACGTAGAGTCATCCAGACTCGAGTCGTCGTTGGCTTGTTCTCTCTACACAGATGCGGCCGGACCTGCTGTGATTTCCAGCAAAAAAAGTTTTTTGTTTTCCATACAGACTCCAGCATCTGCCACATTTGACCCCTTGTGACCCCACCTCACTGTCTTTGATGTAATGTTTTCCTGACTGACCTGTTTGGACACCATCCACACCTTTGCTTGCCGTGATTATCTCTCTGCCGAGGTGTGATAAAGGGCAGTTGGAAAGATTAACTGTAATCATCTGGCAGTGTGCTCTGACTATATATGCTGTGCCGATATGCATCTCTGCACTTCACCTGACGAAGGAGCAGCACTCCGAAAGCTTGTGATTTCAAATAAAGCTGTTGGACTATAACCTGGTATTGTGCGACTTCTCACATTTCTCCACCCCAGTCCAACACCGGCATCTCCACATCATAAGAAATGTTGGCTTCTATTACCAGGCAGCTGTGCAAAACAGGAAATAATTACTGACTTTGGCCCAGGCAGATCAAAGGAACACCAGGCAATCAACTATTATCACCACAAAGCAGGTCACAGCTGCTGCTTGAAGGAATGCAATCAGAAGATTCAGACTGGAACAGTCCTTGTAATGACACGTTCATTAATTGCCTTAGTTAGATACTGCTGCATGTTGGTTGGTTCTGACCCTGCTGGGTGGTTATTGTGACATGAGAACATATTCGGGCCACTGAACGTGATATCCTTGATAGATTTGGCTATGATAAATTGACCCTTAGTGTTAGGGGGATTAAATACGTGGGGTTACGGGGATAGGGTGGGATATGTGTCGGTGCAGGCTCGATGGGCCGAAATGGCCTCGATCTGCACTGTGGGGATTCTGTGATTCTGTCTGTGAACTGTTAGCCTGGGTACCATCCAGTGTGATTAGGCACATTCCATGTTTTGTGACTGCTTCCTATTGACACAGGAAGTGTGGTGTGAGCAGGAAGCGCATCACTAAGGAAGATGCTTTCGAGAGGTGTGCACACAATATATCACAGCTGTTTTGAAGAACAACAACAACTTGCATTTATATAGCACCTTTAACGTAGTAAAACATCCCAAAGTGCTTCACAGGATCGTCACAAAACAAAATTTGACACCGAAGCACATAAGGAGATATTGGCCCAGAAATTGATCTCGCTCTGTTCCCGCGGGGGTAAGCCTTCCCCGCGATGTCTCACCTCGCTTATGCTTTTTCTGATCCAGCTCGCACGAACTTGATGTTCCAGACATCAGCTGTGCTGGGCTTGCGTATCCCAGCGGCGTAGTGAATTCGTGCGAGCTGTGGGATCACGTGACTCAGTTAGAGCCAATGGCAGCACACCATCTTCCATTCATAAGTCTCACAGCATGGCTGTGAGACTTATGAATCTTACACCCCCCCAAAATAACAGCTAAACCTCAATTAAATTTTTTTTAAAAACCATCACATTAATAAAATAAGTATAGTTAATTAAATTAACCATTTTAAATAAAAAATTAAATTTTTGAAAACATTTAAAATCTTTTAAAAAGTTATAAAAATAAACTTACCTGTCTTTAAAGTCTATAAAAAAGATATACCTGTAAAAAAAAATTCAAAAAAATACTTAATTCACTACTTACCTTCTTAAAAGCGGGTCTTACTCCTCCTTTTTACATTTCCAAAATCTTCCCTACTTACCTGCGCGTCCAAAGCATGAAGTGCACAGCGTGCGCGCAGCCTGTAGCGCGCACGCGATGCACCCAGGCCCCGCCCCCTTTTCAGAAGAGCAATTGCCGGTTTTCAGCGCATGCGCAGGGCATGCAGAAAACCGGCAATTGGAGTGGGAATACGCGAGAGTACGCAGTGCGTACTCTCGCGTCCCGGGATCAATTTTCGGCCCATTAGGACAGATGACCAAAAGCTTGTTCAAAGAGATAGATTTTAAAGGGGGAGAGAGAGGCAGAGAGGTTTAGGGAG
>CM059446.1:22381261-22453954 GCA_030390025.1 Squalus acanthias | reverse complement strand
ATAGACAAATTACACGCAATCTCTCACAGTACACCTTATAGACAAATTACACGCAATCTCTCACAGTACACCTTATAGACAAATTACACACAATCTCTCAGAGTACACTTATAGACAAATTACACGCAATCTCTCAGAGTACACCTTATAGACAAATTACACGCAATCTCTCACAGTACACCTTATAGACAAATTACACGCAATCTCTCAGAGTACACCTTATAGACAAATTACACACAATCTCTCACAGTACACCTTATAGACAAATTACACGCAATCTCTCAAGTACACCTTATAGACAAATTACACACAATCTCTCACAGTACACCTTATAGACAAATTACACGCAATCTCTCAAGTACACCTTATAGACAAATTACACACAATCTCTCAGAGTACACCTTATAGACAAATTACACGCAATCTCTCAGAGTACACCTTATAGACAAATTACACGCAATCTCTCACAGTACACCTTATAGACAAATTACACGCAATCTCTCACAGTACACCTTATAGACAAATTACACGCAATCTCTCAAAGTACACCTTATAGACAAATTACACGCAATCTCTCACAGTACACCTTATAGACAAATTACACGCAATCTCTCACAGTACACCTTATAGACAAATTACACGCAATCTCTCAAGTACACCTTATAGACAAATTACATGCAATCTCTCACAGTACACCTTATAGACAAATTACACACAATCTCTCAGAGTACACCTTATGGACAAATTACACACAATCTCTCAGAGTACACCTTATAGACAAATTACACGCAATCTCTCACAGTTCACCTTATAGACAAATTACACGCAATCTCTCACAGTACACCTTATAGACAAATTACCACAATCTCTCAGAGTACACCTTATAGACAAATTACACGCAATCTCTCACAGTACACCTTATAGACAAATTACACGCAATCTCTCAGAGTACACCTTATAGACAAATTACATGCAATCTCTCAGAGTACACCTTATAGACAAATTACACGCAATCTCTCACAGTACACCTTATAGACAAATTACACACAATCTCTCACAGTACACCTTATAGACAAATTACACGCAATCTCTCACAGTACACCTTATAGACAAATTACACACAATCTCTCAGAGTACACCTTATAGACAAATTACACGCAATCTCTCACAGTACACCTTATAGACAAATTACACGCAATCTCTCACAGTACACTTATAGACAAATTACACGCAATCTCTCACAGTACACCTTATAGACAAAACACGCAATCTCTCACAGTACACCTTATAGACAAATTACACACAATCTCTCAGAGTACACCTTATAGACAAATTACACACAATCTCTCACAGTACACCTTATAGACAAATTACACGCAATCTCTCACAGTACACCTTATAGACAAATTACACGCAATCTCTCAGAGTACACCTTATAGACAAATTACACGCAATCTCTCACAGTACACCTTATAGACAAATTACACGCAATCTCTCAAGTACACCTTATAGACAAATTACACGCAATCTCTCACAGTACACCTTATAGACAAATTACACGCAATCTCTCACAGTACACCTTATAGACAAATTACACGCAATCTCTCACAGTACACCTTATAGACAAATTACACGCAATCTCTCACAGTACACCTTATAGACAAATTACACGCAATCTCTCACAGTACACCTTATAGACAAATTACACGCAATCTCTCAGAGTACACCTTATAGACAAATTACACACAATCTCTCAATACACACCTATAGACAAATTACACGCAATCTCTCACAGTACACCTTATAGACAAATTACACGCAATCTCTCAGAGTACACCTTATAGACAAATTACACGCAATCTCTCACAGTACACCTTATAGACAAATTACACACAATCTCTCAGAGTACACCTTATAGACAAATTACACGCAAAATCTCTCACAGTACACCTTATAGACAAATTACACGCAATCTCTCACAGTACACCTTATAGACAAATTACACGCAATCTCTCACAGTACACCTTATAGACAAATTACACGCAATCTCACAGTACACCTTATAGACAAATTACACGCAATCTCTCACAGTACACCTTATAGACAAATTACACGCAATCTCTCACAGTACACCTTATAGACAAATTACACAAATCTCTCAAGTACACCTTATAGACAAATTACACGCAATCTCTCACAGTACACCTATAGACAAATTACACGCAATCTCTCACAGTACACCTTATAGACAAATTACACGCAATCTCTCACAGTACACCTTATAGACAAATTACACGCAATCTCTCACAGTACACCTTATAGACAAATTACACGCAATCTCTCACAGTACACCTTATAGACAAATTACACGCAATCTCTCACAGTACACCTTATAGACAAATTACACGCAATCTCTCACAGTACACCTTATAGACAAATTACACGCAATCTCTCACAGTACACCTTATAGACAAATTACACGCAATCTCTCACAGTACACCTTATAGACAAATTACACACAATCTCTCAGTACACCTTATAGACAAATTACACGCAATCTCTCAGAGTACACCTTATAGACAAATTACACACAATCTCTCAGAGTACACCTTATAGACAAATTACACACAATCTCTCACAGTACACCTTATAGACAAATTACACACAATCTCTCAGAGTACACCTTATAGACAAATTACACACATCTCTCAGAGTACACCTTATAGACAAATTACACGCAATCTCTCACAGTACACCTTATAGACAAATTACACACAATCTCTCAGAGTACACCTTATAGACAAATTACACGCAATCTCTCACAGTACACCTTATAGACAAATTACACGCAATCTCTCACAGTACACCTTATAGACAAATTACACACAATCTCTCACAGTACACCTTATAGACAAATTACACGCAATCTCTCACAGTACACCTTATAGACAAATTACACGCAATCTCTCACAGTACACCTTATAGACAAATTACACGCAATCTCTCACAGTACACCTTATAGACAAATTACACGCAATCTCTCACAGTACACCTTATAGACAAATTACACGCAATCTCTCACAGTACACCTTATAGACAAATTACACGCAATCTCTCACAGTACACCTTATAGACAAATTACACGCAATCTCTCACAGTACACCTTATAGACAAATTACACGCAATCTCTCAGAGTACACCTTATAGACAAATTACACGCAATCTCTCACAGTACACCTTATAGACAAATTACACGCAATCTCTCACAGTACACCTTATAGACAAATTACACGCAATCTCTCACAGTACACCTTATAGACAAATTACACGCAATCTCTCACAGTACACCTTATAGACAAATTACACGCAATCTCTCAGAGTACACCTTATAGACAAATTACACGCAATCTCTCACAGTACACCTTATAGACAAATTACACGCAATCTCTCACAGTACACCTTATAGACAAATTACACGCAATCTCTCACAGTACACCTTATAGACAAATTACACGCAATCTCAGAGTACACTTATAGACAAATTACACGCAATCTCTCACAGTACACCTTATAGACAAATTACACGCAATCTCTCACAGTACACCTTATAGACAAATTATACACAATCTCTCAAGTACACCTTATAGACAAATTACACGCAATCTCTCACAGTACACCTTATAGACAAATTACACGCAATCTCTCACAGTACACCTTATAGACAAATTACACGCAATCTCTCAAGTACACCTTATAGACAAATTACACGCAATCTCTCAAGTACACCTTATAGACAAATTACACGCAATCTCTCAGAGTACACCTTATAGACAAATTACACGCAATCTCTCAAGTACACCTTATAGACAAATTACACGCAATCTCTCACAGTACACCTTATAGACAAATTACACGCAATCTCTCACAGTACACCTTATAGACAAATTACACGCAATCTCTCACAGTACACCTTATAGACAAATTACACGCAATCTCTCAGAGTACACCTTAGACAAATTACACGCAATCTCTCAAGTACACCTTATAGACAAATTACACGCAATCTCTCACAGTACACCTTATAGACAAATTACACGCAATCTCTCAGAGTACACCTTATAGACAAATTACACACAATCTCTCAGAGTACACCTTATAGACAAATTACACACAATCTCTCACAGTACACCTTATAGACAAATTACACGCAATCTCTCACAGTACACCTTATAGACAAATTACACACAATCTCTCAGAGTACACCTTATAGACAAATTACACGCAATCTCTCACAGTACACCTTATAGACAAATTACACAGCAATCTCTCAGAGTACACCTTATAGACAAATTACACACAATCTCTCAGAGTACACCTTATAGACAAATTACACGCAATCTCTCACAGTACACCTTATAGACAAATTACACACAATCTCTCAGAGTACACCTTATAGACAAATTACACGCAATCTCTCAGAGTACACCTTATAGACAAATTACACGCAATCTCTCAGAGTACACCTTATACAGACAAATTACACGCAATCTCTCAGAGTACACCTTATAGACAAATTACACGCAATCTCTCACAGTACACCTTATAGACAAATTACACCAATCTCTCACAGTACACCTTATAGACAAATTACACACAATCTCTCACAGTACACCTTATAGACAAATTACACACAATCTCTCACAGTACACCTTATAGACAAATTACACGCAATCTCTCACAGTACACCTTATAGACAAATTACACGCAATCTCTCAGAGTACACCTTATAGACAAATTACACGCAATCTCTCACAGTACACCTTATAGACAAATTACACGCAATCTCTCAAGTACACTTATAGACAAATTACACGCAATCTCTCACAGTACACCTTATAGACAAATTACACGCAATCTCTCACAGTACACCTTATAGACAAATTACACGCAATCTCTCACAGTACACCTTATAGACAAATTACACGCAATCTCTCACAGTACACCTTATAGACAAATTACACACAATCTCTCACAGTACACCTTATAGACAAATTACACGCAATCTCTCACGTACACCTTATAGACAAATTACACGCAATCTCTCACAGTACACCTTATAGACAAATTACACGCAATCTCTCAGAGTACACCTTATAGACAAATTACACGCAATCTCTCAGAGTACACCTATAGAACAACAACGCAATCTCTCAGAGTACACCTTATAGACAAATTACACGCAATCTCTCAGAGTACACCTTATAGACAAATTACACGCAATCTCTCAAGTACACCTTATAGACAAATTACACGCAATCTCTCAGAGTACACCTTATAGACAAATTACACGCAATCTCTCACAGTACACCTTATAGACAAATTACACGCAATCTCTCACAGTACACTTATAGACAAATTACACGCACTCCAGTACACACAAACACAATTTCACAGCACTCCACAGTACACCTTATAGACAAATTACACGCAATCTCTCACAGTACACCTTATAGACAAATTACACGCAATCTCTCACAGTACACCTTATAGACAAATTACACGCAATCTCTCACAGTACACCTTATAGACAAATTACACGCAATCTCTCACAGTACACCTTATAGACAAATTACACGCAATCTCTCAGAGTACACCTTATAGACAAATTACACAATCTCTCACAGTACACCTTATAGACAAATTACACGCAATCTCTCACAGTACACCTTATAGACAAATTACACGCAATCTCTCACAGTACACCTTATAGACAAATTACACGCAATCTCTCACAGTACACCTTATAGACAAATTACACACAACACACACCAATCTCTCAAGTACACCTTATAGACAAATTACACGCAATCTCTCACAGTACACCTTATAGACAAATTACACGCAATCTCTCACAGTACACCTTATAGACAAATTACACGCAATCTCTCACAGTACACCTTATAGACAAATTACACACAATCTCTCAGAGTACACCTTATAGACAAATTACACGCAATCTCTCAGAGTACACCTTATAGACAAATTACACGCAATCTCTCACAGTACACCTTATAGACAAATTACACGCAATCTCTCACAGTACACCTTATAGACAAATTACACGCAATCTCTCAGAGTACACCTTATAGACAAATTACACACAATCTCTCACAGTACACCTTATAGACAAATTACACGCAATCTCTCACAGTACACCTTATAGACAAATTACACACAATCTCTCACAGTACACCTTATAGACAAATTACACGCAATCTCTCAGAGTACACCTTATAGACAAATTACACGCAATCTCTCACAGTACACCTTATAGACAAATTACACGCAATCTCTCACAGTACACCTTATAGACAAATTACACGCAATCTCTCACAGTACACCTTATAGACAAATTACACGCAATCTCTCAGAGTACACCTTATAGACAAATTACACGCAATCTCTCACAGTACACCTTATAGACAAATTACACGCAATCTCTCACAGTACACCTTATAGACAAATTACACGCAATCTCTCACAGTACACCTTATAGACAAATTACACGCAATCTCTCACAGTACACCTTATAGACAAATTACACACAATCTCTCAAGTACACCTTATAGACAAATTACACGCAATCTCTCACAGTACACCTTATAGACAAATTACACGCAATCTCTCAGAGTACACCTTATAGACAAATTACACGCAATCTCTCAAGTACACCTTATAGACAAATTACACGCAATCTCTCAGAGTACACCTTATAGACAAATTACACGCAATCTCTCAAGTACACCTTATAGACAAATTACACGCAATCTCTCACAGTACACCTTATAGACAAATTACACGCAATCTCTCAAGTACACCTTATAGACAAATTACACGCAATCTCTCACAGTACACCTTATAGACAAATTACACACAATCTCTCACAGTACACCTTATAGACAAATTACACGCAATCTCTCAGAGTACACCTTATAGACAAATTACACGCAATCTCTCAGAGTACACCTTATAGACAAATTACACGCAATCTCTCAGAGTACACCTTATAGACAAATTACACGCAATCTCTCACAGTACACCTTATAGACAAATTACACGCAATCTCTCACAGTACACCTTATAGACAAATTACACGCAATCTCTCAGAGTACACCTTATAGACAAATTACACGCAATCTCTCAGAGTACACCTTATAGACAAATTACACGCAATCTCTCACAGTACACCTTATAGACAAATTACACGCAATCTCTCACAGTACACCTTATAGACAAATTACACGCAATCTCTCACAGTACACCTTATAGACAAATTACACGCAATCTCTCAGAGTACACCTTATAGACAAATTACACGCAATCTCTCAGAGTACACCTTATAGACAAATTACACGCAATCTCTCACAGTACACCTTATAGACAAATTACACGCAATCTCTCAGAGTACACCTTATAGACAAATTACACGCAATCTCTCACAGTACACCTTATAGACAAATTACACGCAATCTCTCAGAGTACACCTTATAGACAAATTACACACAATCTCTCAGAGTACACCTTATAGACAAATTACACGCAATCTCTCACAGTACACCTTATAGACAAATTACACGCAATCTCTCAGAGTACACCTTATAGACAAATTACACAATCTCTCACAGTACACCTTATAGACAAATTACACGCAATCTCTCACAGTACACCTTATAGACAAATTACACGCAATCTCTCACAGTACACCTTATAGACAAATTACACGCAATCTCTCATAGTACACCTTATAGACAAATTACACGCAATCTCTCACAGTACACCTTATAGACAAATTACACGCAATCTCTCAGAGTACACCTTATAGACAAATTACACACAATCTCTCAGAGTACACCTTATAGACAAATTACACGCAATCTCTCACAGTACACCTTATAGACAAATTACACACAATCTCTCAGAGTACACCTTATAGACAAATTACACGCAATCTCTCACAGTACACCTTATAGACAAATTACACGCAATCTCTCAGAGTACACCTTATAGACAAATTACACGCAATCTCTCGAAGTACACCTTATAGACAAATTACACGCAATCTCTCACAGTACACCTTATAGACAAATTACACGCAATCTCTCACAGTACACCTTATAGACAAATTACACGCAATCTCTCACAGTACACCTTATAGACAAATTACACGCAATCTCTCACAGTACACCTTATAGACAAATTACACGCAATCTCTCAGAGTACACCTTATAGACAAATTACACGCAATCTCTCAGAGTACACCTTATAGACAAATTACACGCAATCTCTCACAGTACACCTTATAGACAAATTACACGCAATCTCTCACAGTACACCTTATAGACAAATTACACGCAATCTCTCACAGTACACCTTATAGACAAATTACACGCAATCTCTCACAGTACACCTTATAGACAAATTACACGCAATCTCTCACAGTACACCTTATAGACAAATTACACGCAATCTCTCAGAGTACACCTTATAGACAAATTACACACAATCTCTCACAGTACACCTTATAGACAAATTACACGCAATCTCTCACAGTACACCTTATAGACAAATTACACGCAATCTCTCAGAGTACACCTTATAGACAAATTACACGCAATCTCTCACAGTACACCTTATAGACAAATTACACGCAATCTCTCAGAGTACACCTTATAGACAAATTACACGCAATCTCTCACAGTACACCTTATAGACAAATTACACGCAATCTCTCAGAGTACACTTATAGACAAATTACACACAATCTCTCACAGTACACCTTATAGACAAATTACACGCAATCTCTCAGAGTACACCTTATAGACAAATTACACGCAATCTCTCACAGTACACCTTATAGACAAATTACACGCAATCTCTCACAGTACACCTTATAGACAAATTACACACAATCTCTCAGAGTACACCTTATAGACAAATTACACGCAATCTCTCACAGTACACCTTATAGACAAATTACACGCAATCTCTCAGTACACCTTATAGACAAATTACACGCAATCTCTCACAGTACACCTTATAGACAAATTACACGCAATCTCTCACAGTACACCTTATAGACAAATTACACGCAATCTCTCAAAGTACACCTTATAGACAAATTACACGCAATCTCTCAGAGTACACCTTATAGACAAATTACACGCAATCTCTCACAGTACACCTTATAGACAAATTACACGCAATCTCTCAGAGTACACCTTATAGACAAATTACACACAATCTCTCAGAGTACACCTTATAGACAAATTACACGCAATCTCTCAGAGTACACCTTATAGACAAAACACGCAATCTCTCAGAGTACACCTTATAGACAAATTACACACAATCTCTCAGAGTACACCTTATAGACAAATACACGCAATCTCTCACAGTACACCTTATAGACAAATTACACGCAATCTCTCAGAGTACACCTTATAGACAAATTACACGCAATCTCTCACAGTACACCTTATAGACAAATTACACGCAATCTCTCAGTACAATTTATAGACAAATTACACGCAATCTCTCACAGTACACCTTATAGACAAATTACACCAATCTCTCCAGAGTAACTTATAGACAAATTACACACAATCTCTCACAGTACACCTTATAGACAAATACAGCAATCTCTCACAGTACACCTTATAGACAAATTACACGCAATCTCTCACAGTACACCTTATAGACAAATTACACGCAATCTCTCACAGTACACCTTATAGACAAATTACACGCAATCTCTCACAAGTACACCTTATAGACAAATTACACACAATCTCTCACAGTACACCTTATAGACAAATTACACGCAATCTCTCAGAGTACACCTTATAGACAAATTACACGCAATCTCTCACAGTACACTTATAGACAAATTACACACAAATCTCAACATACACCTATAAAGATAAAATTACAACAATCTCTCACAGTACACCTTATAGACAAATTACACGCAATCTCTCACAGTACACCTTATAGACAAATTACACGCAATCTCTCACAGTACACCTTATAGACAAATTACACGCAATCTCTCACAGTACACCTTATAGACAAATTACACGCAATCTCTCACAGTACACCTTATAGACAAATTACACGCAATCTCTCACAGTACACCTTATAGACAAATTATACACAATCTCTCAATGTACACCTTATAGACAAATTACACGCAATCTCGCATAGTACACCTTATAGACAAATTACACGCAATCTCTCACAGTACACCTTATAGACAAATTACACGCAATCTCTCACAGTACACCTTATAGACAAATTACACACAATCTCTCAGAGACACCTTATAGACAAATACACACAATCTCTCACAGTACACCTTATAGACAAATTACACCAATCTCTCAAACACCTTATAGACAAATTACATGCAATCTCTCAGAGTACACCTTATAGACAAATTACACACAATCTCTCACAGTACACCTTATAGACAAATTACACGCAATCTCTCAGAGTACACCTTATAGACAAATTACACACAATCTCTCAGAGTACACCTTATAGACAAATTACACACAATCTCTCAAGTACACCTTATAGACAAATTACACGCAATCTCTCACAGTACACCTTATAGACAAATTACACACAATCTCTCAGAGTACACCTTATAGACAAATTACACGCAATCTCTCAAGTACACCTTATAGACAAATTACACGCAATCTCTCACAGTACACCTTATAGACAAATTACACGCAATCTCTCACAGTACACCTTATAGACAAATTACACGCAATCTCTCAGAGTACAATTATAGACAAATTACACACAATCTCTCACAGTACACCTTATAGACAAATTACACGCAATCTCTCACAGTACACCTTATAGACAAATTACACGCAATCTCTCACAGTACACCTTATAGACAAATTACACGCAATCTCTCACAGTACACCTTATAGACAAATTACACGCAATCTCTCACAGTACACCTTATAGACAAATTACACACAATCTCAGAGTACACCTTATAGACAAATTACACGCAATCTCTCAGAGTACACCTTATAGACAAATTACACGCAATCTCTCACAGTACACCTTATAGACAAATTACACGCAATCTCTCACAGTACACCTTATAGACAAATTACACGCAATCTCTCAAGTACACCTTATAGACAAATTACACGCAATCTCTCACAGTACACCTTATAGACAAATTACACGCAATCTCTCAGAGTACACCTTATAGACAAATTACACGCAATCTCTCAGAGTACACCTTATAGACAAATTACACGCAATCTCTCACAGTACACCTTATAGACAAATTACACGCAATCTCTCACAGTACACCTTATAGACAAATTACACGCAATCTCTCACAGTACACCTTATAGACAAATTACACACAATCTCTCACAGTACACCTTATAGACAAATTACACGCAATCTCTCAGAGTACACCTTATAGACAAATTACACCAATCTCTCACAGTACACCTTATAGACAAATTACACACGCAATCTCTCAGAGTACACCTTATAGACAAATTACACACAATCTCTCAGAGTACACCTTATAGACAAATTACACACAATCTCTCACAGTACACCTTATAGACAAATTACACGCAATCTCTCACAGTACACCTTATAGACATTACACACAATCTCTCAGAGTACACCTTATAGACAAATTACACGCTCTCTTCTCAGAGTACACCTATAGACAAATTACACAAATTCTCTCAGTACACCTTATAGACAAATTAATTCTCTCTCACAGTACTTATAGACAAATTACACAATCTCACACATATACACCTACAGACAATACACACATTCTCAGAGTACACCTTATAAGACATTACACGCAATCTAGTACACCTTATAGACAAATTACACAAATCTCTCACAGTACACCTTATAGACAAATTACACGCAATCTCTCACAGTACACCTTATAGACAAATTACACGCAATCTCTCAGAGTACACCTTATAGACAAATTACACGCAATCTCTCACAGAGTACAATACACCTTATAGACAAATTACACACAATCTCTCACAGTACACCTTATAGACAAATTACACACAATCTCTCACAGTACACCTTATAGACAAACTTCAACGCAATCTCTCAGAGTTCACCTTATAGACAAATTACACGCAATCTCTCACAGTACACCTTATAGACAAATTACACGCAATCTCCCAGAGTACAATTTATAGACAAATTACACGCAATCTCTCACGAGTACACCTTATAGACAAATTACACGCAATCTCTCACGGTACACCTTATAGACAAATTACACGCACAATCTCCACAGTACACCTTATAGACAAATTACACACAATCTCTCACAGTACACCTTAAAGACAAATTACACGCAATCTCACAAGTACACCTCTATAGACAAATTACACGCAATCTCTCACAGTACACTTATAGACAAATTACACGCAATCTCAACAATACACCTTATAGACAAATTACACGCAATCTCTCAGAGTACACCTTTATAGACAAATTACACGCAATCTCTCAGAGTACACCTTATAGACAAATTACACGCAATCTCTCACAGAGTACACCTATAGACAAATTACACGCAATCTCTCACAGTACACCTTATAGACAAATTACACACAATCTCTCAGAGTACACCTTATAGACAAATTACACGCAATCTCTCAGAGTACACCTTATAGACAAATTACACGCAATCTCTCACAGTACACCTTATAGACAAATTACACGCAATCTCTCACAGTACACCTTATAGACAAATTACACGCAATCTCTCAGAGTACACCTTATAGACAAATTACACACAATCTCTCAGAGTACACCTGATAGACAAATTACACGCAATCTCTCACAGTACACCTTATAGACAAATTACACGCAATCTCTCACAGTACACCTTATAGACAAATTACACGCAATCTCTCACAGTACACCTATAGACAAATTACACGCAATCTCTCACAGTACACCTTATAGACAAATTACACGCAATCTCTCACAGTACACCTTATAGACAAATTACACGCAATCTCTCAGAGAACACCTTATAGACAAATTACACGCAATCTCTCACAGTACACCTTATAGACAAATTACACGCAATCTCTCAGAGTACACCTATAGACAAATTACACACAATCTCACAGAGTACACCTTATAGACTAATTACACGCAATCTCTCAGAGTACACCTTATAGACAAATTACACACAATCTCTCAGAGTACACCTTATAGATAACTACACGCAATCTCTCAGAGTACACCTTATAGACAAATTACACGCAATCTCTCAGAGTACACCTTATAGACAACTACACGCAATCTCTCAGAGTACACCTTATAGACAAATACACGCAATCTCTCACAGTACACCTTATAGACAAATTACACGCAATCTCTCAGAGTACACCTTATAGACAAATTACACACAATCTCTCAGAGTACACCTTATAGACAAATTACAAGCAATCTCTCAGAGTACACCTGATAGACAAATTACACGCAATCTCACAGAGTAACACCTTATAGACAAATTACACCAATCTCTCACAGCACACCTATAGACAAATTACACGCAATCTCTCACAGTACACCTTATAGACAAATTACACGCAATCTCTCACAGTACACCTTATAGACAAATTACACGCAATCTCTCACAGTACACCTTATAGACAAATTACACACAATCTCTCAGAAGTACACCTTATAGACAAATTACACGCAATCTCTCAAAGTACACCTTATAGACAAATTACACGCAATCTCTCAAAGTACACCTTATAGACAAATTACACACAATCTCTCAGAGTACACCTTATAGACAAATTACACACAATCTCTCAGAGTACACCTTATAGACAAATTACACACAATCTCAGAGTACACCTTATAGACAAATTACACTGCAATCTCTCAGAGTACACCTTATAGACAAATTACACTCAATCTCTCAGAGTACACCTTATAGACAAATTACACTCAATCTCTCAGAGTACACCTTAGAGACAAATTACCACACAATCTCTCAGAGTACACCTTATAGACAAATTACACGCAATCTCTCACAGTACACCTTATAGACAAATTACATGCAATCTCTCAGAGTACAACTTATAGACAAATTACACACAATCTCTCAGAGTACACCTTATAGACAAATTACACGCAATCTCTCACAGTACAACTTATAGAAAAATTACACGCAATCTCTCGAAGTACACCTTATAGACAAATTACACGCAACCTCAAACAATACACCTTATAGACAAATTACACGTAATCTCTGACAGTACACCTTACAGACAAATTATACGCAATCTCTCACAGTACACCTTATAGACAAATTACACGCAATCTCTCAAAGTACACCTTACAGACAAATTACACGCAATCTCTCACAGTACACCTTATAGAACAAATTACATGCAATCTCTCAGAGTACACCTATAGACAAATTACACACAATCTCTCAGAGTACACCTTATAGACAAAATTACACGCAATCTCTCACAGTACACCTGATCGACAAATTACACACAATCTCTCACAGTACACCTTACAGACAAATTATACGCAATCTCCCAGAGTACAATTTATAGACAAATTACACGCAATCTCTCACAGTACACCTTATAGACAAATTACACGCAATCTCAAACAATACACCTTATAGACAAATTACCACGTAATCTCTCACAGTACACTTTATAGACAAATTACACGCAATCTGTCAGAGTACACCTTGTAGACAAATTGCACGCAATCTCTCAGAGTACACCTTATAGATAAATTACACGCAATCTCTCACAGTACACCTTATAGACAAATCACACGCAATCTCTCACAGTACACCTTATAGACAAATTACACACAATCTCTCAGAGTACACCTTATAGACAAATTACACGCAATCTCTCAGTACACCTTATAGACAAATTACATGCAATCTCTCAGAGTACACCTTATAGACAAATTACACACAATCTCTCAGAGTACACCTTATAGACAAATTACACGCAATCTCTCAGAGTACAATTTATAGACAAATTACACACAATCTCTCAGAGTACACCTTATAGATAATTACACGCATCTCTCACTGTACTCCTTATAGACAAATTACACACAATCTCTCAGAGTACACCTTATAGATTACTGCACGCAATCTCTCAGAGTACACCTTATAGACAAATTACACGCAATCTCTCAGAGTACACCTTATAGACAAATTACACGCAATCTCTCACAGTACACCTTATAGACAAATTACACGCAATCTCTCACAGTACACCTTATAGACAAATTACATGCAATCTCTCAGAGTACACCTTATAGACAAATTACACACAATCTCTCAGAGTACACCTTATAGACAAATTACACGCAATCTCTCACAGTACACCTGATCGACAAATGACACGCAATCTCACAGAGTAAAATTTATAGACAAATTACACAATCTCTCACAGCACACCTCATAGACAAATTACACGCAATCTCTCACAGTACACCTTATAGACAAATTACACGCAATCTCTCACAGTACACCTTATAGACAAATTACACGCAATCTCTCACAGTACACCTTAGACAAATTACACACAATCTCTCAGTGTACACCTTATAGACAAATTACACACAATCTCTCAAAGTACACCTTATAGACAAATTACACGCAATCTCTCAAAGTACACCTTATAGACAAATTACACACAATCTCTCAGAGTACACCTTATAGACAAATTACACACAATCTCTCAGAGTACACCTTATAGACAAATTACACACAATCTCAGAGTACACCTTATAGACAAATTACATGCAATCTCTCAGAGTACACCTTATAGACAAATTACACACAATCTCTCAGAGTACACCTTATAGACAAATTACCGCAATCTCTCACAGTACACCTGAGAGACAAATTACACACAATCTCTCAGAGTACACCTTATAGACAAATTACACGCAATCTCTCACAGTACACCTTATAGACAAATTACATGCAATCTCTCAGAGTACAACTTATAGACAAATTACACACAATCTCTCAGAGTACACCTTATAGACAAATTACATGCAATCTCTCACAGTACAACTTATAGACAAATTACACGCAATCTCTCGAAGTACACCTTATAGACAAATTACACGCAACCTCAAACAATACACCTTATAGACAAATTACACGTAATCTCTGACAGTACACCTTACAGACAAATTATACGCAATCTCTCACAGTACACCTTATAGACAAATTACACGCAATCTCTCAAAGTACACCTTACAGACAAATTACACGCAATCTCTCACAGTACACCTTATAGACAAATTACATGCAATCTCTCAGAGTACACCTTATAGACAAATTACACACAATCTCTCAGAGTACACCTTATAGACAAATTACACGCAATCTCTCACAGTACACCTGATCGACAAATTACACACAATCTCTCACAGTACACCTTACAGACAAATTATACGCAATCTCCCAGGGTACAATTTATAGACAAATTACACGCAATCTCTCACAGTACACCTTATAGACAAATTACACGCAATCTCAAACAATACACCTTATAGACAAATTACACGTAATCTCTCACAGTACACTTTATAGACAAATTACACGCAATCTGTCAGAGTACACCTTGTAGACAAATTGCACGCAATCTCTCAGAGTACACCTTATAGATAAATTACACGCAATCTCTCACAGTACACCTTATAGACAAATCACACGCAATCTCTCACAGTACACCTTATAGACAAATTACACACAATCTCTCAGAGTACACCTTATAGACAAATTACACGCAATCTCTCAGTACACCTTATAGACAAATTACATGCAATCTCTCAGAGTACACCTTATAGACAAATTACACACAATCTCTCAGAGTACACCTTATAGACAAATTACACGCAAACTCTCACAGTACACCTTATAGACAAATTACACGCAATCTCAAACAATACACCTTATAGACAAATTACACGTAATCTCTCACAGTACACCTTATAGACAAATTACACGCAACCTCAAACAATACACCTTATAGACAAATTACACGTAATCTCTGACAGTACACCTTACAGACAAATTATACGCAATCTCTCACAGTACACCTTATAGACAAATTACACGCAATCTCTCAAAGTACACCTTACAGACAAATTACACGCAATCTCTCACAGTACACCTTATAGACAAATTACATGCAATCTCTCAGAGTACACCTTATAGACAAATTACACACAATCTCTCAGAGTACACCTTATAGACAAATTACACGCAATCTCTCACAGTACACCTGATCGACAAATTACACACAATCTCTCACAGTACACCTTACAGACAAATTATACGCAATCTCCCAGAGTACAATTTATAGACAAATTACACGCAATCTCTCACAGTACACCTTATAGACAAATTACACGCAATCTCAAACAATACACCTTATAGACAAATTACACGTAATCTCTCACAGTACACTTTATAGACAAATTACACGCAATCTGTCAGAGTACACCTTGTAGACAAATTGCACGCAATCTCTCAGAGTACACCTATAGATAAATTACACGCAATCTCTCACAGTACACCTTATAGACAAATCACACGCAATCTCTCACAGTACACCTTATAGACAAATTACACACAATCTCTCAGAGTACACCTTATAGACAAATTACACGCAATCTCTCAGTACACCTTATAGACAAATTACATGCAATCTCTCAGAGTACACCTTATAGACAAATTACACACAATCTCTCAGAGTACACCTTATAGACAAATTACACGCAAACTCTCACAGTACACCTTATAGACAAATTACACGCAATCTCAAACAATACACCTTATAGACAAATTACACGTAATCTCTCACAGTACACTTTATAGACAAATTACACGCAATCTGTCAGAGTACACCTGTAGACAAATTGCACGCAATCTCTCAGAGTACACCTTATAGATAAATTACACGCAATCTCTCACAGTACACCTTATAGACAAATCACACGCAATCTCTCACAGTACACCTTATAGACAAATTACACACAATCTCTCAGAGTACACCTTATAGACAAATTACACGCAATCTCTCAGTACACCTTATAGACAAATACATGCAATCTCTCAGAGTACACCTTATAGACAAATTACACACAATCTCTCAGAGTACACCTTATAGACAAATTACACGCAAACTCTCACAGTACAACTTATAGACAAATTACACGCAATCTCTCGAAGTACACCTTATAGACAAATTACACGCAACCTCAAACAATACACCTTATAGACAAATTACACGTAATCTCTGACAGTACACCTTACAGACAAATTATACGCAATCTCTCACAGTACACCTTACAGACAAATTACAAGCATCTCTCACAGAACAACTTATAGACAAATTACACGCAATCTCTCACAGTACACCTTACAGACAAATTACACGCAATGTCTCACAGTACACCTTATAGCCAAATTACACACAATCTCTCAGAGTACACCTTATAGACAAATTACACGCAATCTCTCAGAGTACACCTTATAGACAAATTACACGCAATCTCTCACAGTACACCTTACAGACAAATTACACGCAATCTCTCACAGTACACCTTATAGACAAATTACACGCAATCTCTCACAGTACAACTTATAGACAAATTACACGCAATCTCTCAAAGTACACCTTAAAGACAAATTACACGCAGTCTCTCACAGTACACTTTATAGACAAATTACACACAATCTCTCACAGTACACCTTATAGACAAATTACACACAATCTCTCACAGTACACCTTACAGACAAATTATACGCAATCTCCCAGAGTACAATTTATAGACAAATTACACACAATCTCTCACAGTACACCTTAGACAAATTACACACAATCTCTCAGTGTACACCTTATAGACAAATTACACGCAATCTCTCAAAGTACACCTTATAGACAAATTACACGCAATCTCTCAAAGTACACCTTATAGACAAATTACACACAATCTCTCAGAGTACACCTTATAGACAAATTACACACAATCTCTCAGAGTACACCTTATAGACAAATTACACACAATCTCTCAGAGTACACCTTATAGACAAATTACATTCAATCTCTCAGAGTACACCTTATAGACAAATTACACGCAATCTCTCAGAGTACACCTTATAGACAAATTACACACAATCTCTCAGAGTACACCTTATAGACAAATTACACGCAATCTCTCACAGTACACCTTATAGACAAATTACATGCAATCTCTCAGAGTACAACTTATAGACAAATTACACACAATCTCTCAGAGTACACCTTATAGACAAATTACACGCAATCTCTCACAGTACAACTTATAGACAAATTACACGCAATCTCTCGAAGTACACCTTATAGACAAATTACACGCAACCTCAAACAATACACCTTATAGACAAATTACACGTAATCTCTGACAGTACACCTTACAGACAAATTATACGCAATCTCTCACAGTACACCTTATAGACAAATTACAAGCAATCTCTCACAGTACAACTTATAGACAAATTACACGCAATCTCTCACAGTACACCTTACAGACAAATTACACGCAATCTCTCACAGCACACCTTATAGACAAATTACACGCAATCTCTCACAGTACACCTTATAGCCAAATTACACACAATCTCTCAGAGTACACCTTACAGACAAATTACACGCAATCTCTCAGAGTACACCTTATAGACAAATTACACGCAATCTCTCAGAGTACACCTTACAGACAAATTACACGCAATCTCTCACAGTACACCTTATAGACAAATTACACGCAATCTCTCACAGTACACCTTATAGACAAATTACACGCAATCTCTCAAAGTACACCTTATAGACAAATTACACACAATCTCTCAGAGTACACCTTATAGACAAATTACACGCAATCTCTCAAAGTACACCTTAAAGACAAATTACACGCAATCTCTCACAGTACACTTTATAGACAAATTACACGCAATCTCTCACAGTACACCTTATAGACAAATTACACACAATCTCTCACAGTACACCTTACAGACAAATTATACGCAATCTCCCAGAGTACAATTTATAGACAAATTACACGCAATCTCTCACAGTACATCTTACGGACAAATTACACACAATCTCTCAGAGTACAATTTATAGACAAATTACACGCAATCTCTCACAGTACACCTTATAGACAAATTACACGCAATCTCAAACAATACACCTTATGGACGAATTACACGCAATCTCTCAGAGTACACCTTATAGACAAATTGCACGCAATCTCTCAGAGTACACCTTATAGATAAATTACACGCAATCTCTCGCAGTACACCTTATAGACAAATTACATGCAATCTCTCAAACTACACCTTATAGACAAATTACACGCAATCTCTCAAAGTACACCTTACAGACAAATTACATGCAATCTCTCAGAGTACAACTTATAGACAAATTACACGCAATCTCTCAAAGTACACCTTATAGACAAATTACACGCAATCTCTCAAAGTACACCTTATAGACAAATTACACGCAATCTCTCAAAGTACACCTTATAGACAAATTACACGCAATCTCTCAAAGTACACCTTATAGACAAATTCCACGCAATCTCTCAAAGTACACCTTATAGACAAATTACATGCACTCTCTCAGAGTACACCTTGTAGACAAATTACACACAATCTCTCAGAGTACACCTTATAGACAAATTACACGTAATCTCTGACAGTACACCTTACAGACAAATTATACGCAATCTCTCACAGTACACCTTATAGACAAATTACAAGCAATCTCTCACAGTACAACTTATAGACAAATTACACGCAATCTCTCACAGTACACCTTACAGACAAATTACACGCAATCTCTCACAGTACACCTTTTAGACAAATTACATGCAATCTCTCAGAGTACACCTTATAGACAAATTACACACAATCTCTCAGAGTACAATTTATAGACAAATTACACACATTCTCTCACAGTACACCTTATAGACAAATTACACGCAATCTCTCACAGTACACCTTATAGACAAATTACATGCAATCTCTCAGAGTACACCTTAGAGACAAATTACACACAATCTCTCAGAGTACACCTTATAGACAAATTACACGCAATCTCTCACAGTACAACTTATAGACAAATTACACGCAATCTCTCGAAGTACACCTTATAGACAAATTACACGCAACCTCAAACAATACACCTTATAGACAAATTACACACAACCCCTCAGAGTACACCTTAGAGATAATTACACGCAATCTCTCACAGTACACCTTATAGACAAATTACACGCAATCTCTCACAGTACAACCTTATAGACAAATTACACACACTCTCTCAGAGTACACCTTATAGACAAATTACACGCAATCTCTCACAGTACACCTTATAGACAAATTACACGCAATCTCTCAAAGTACACCTTATAGACAAATTACACGCAATCTTTCAGAGTACACCTTATAGACAAATTACACGCAATCACTCAGAGTACACCTAAAAGACAATTACACACAATCTCTCAGAGTACACCCTTAAAGACAAATTCCACGCAATCTCTCACAGCACACCTTATAGACAAATTACACGCAATCTTTCAGAGTACACCTTATCGACAAATTACACACAATCACTCAGAGTACACCTTATAGACAAATTACACACAATCTCTCAGAGTACACCTTATAGACAAATTACACACAATCTCTCAGAGTACACCTTGTAGACAAATTACACACAATCTCTCAGAGTACACCTTATAGACAAATTACACACAATCTCTCAGAGTACACCTTATAGACAAATTACATGCAATCTCTCAGAGTACACCTTATAGACAAATTACACACAATCTCTCAGAGTACACCTTATAGACAAATTACACGCAATCTCTCAGAGTACACCTTATAGACAAATTACACACAATCTCTCAGAGTACACCTTATAGACAAATTACACGCAATCTCTCACAGTACACCTTATAGACAAATTACACACAATCTCTCAGAGTACACCTTATAGACAAATTACATGCAATCTCTCAGAGTACACCTTATAGACAAATCACACGTAATCTCTCAGTGTACACCTATTAGTCAAATTACACACAATCTCTCACAGTACACCTTATAGACAAATTACACGCAATCTCTCAGTGTACACCTCTTAGTCAAATTACACACAATCTCTCAGAGTACACCTTATAGACAAATTACACACAATCTCTCACAGTACACCTTATCGACAAATTACACACAATCTCTCAGAGTACACCTTATAGACAAATTACACGCAATCTCTCACAGTACACCTTATAGACAAATTATACGCAATCTCTCACAGTACTCCTTATAGACAAATTACACGCAATCTCTCACAGTACACCTTATAGAAAAATTACACGCAATCTCTCAAAGTACACCTTATAGACAAATTACATGCAATCTCCCAGAGAACACCTTATAGACAAATTACACGCAATCTCTCACAGTACACCTTATTAACAAATTACACGCAATCTCTCAGAGTACACCTTATAGACAAATTACACACAATCTCTCAGAGTACACCTGATAGATAATTACACGCAATCTCTCACTGTACACCTTATAGACAAATTACACACAATCTCTCAGAGTACACCTTATAGATAACTACACGCAATCTCTCACAGTACACCTTACAGACAAATTATACGCAATCTCTCTGAGTAAAATTTATAGACAAATTACACACAATATCTCACAGCACACCTTATAGACAAATTACATGCAATCTCTCACAGTACACCTTATAGACAAATTACACGCAATCTCTCACAGTACACCTTATAGACAAATTACACGCAATCTCTCACAGTACACCTTATAGACAAATTACACACAATCTCTCAGTGTACACCTTATAGACAAATTACATGCAATCTCTCAAACTACACCTTATAGACAAATTACACGCAATCTCTCAAAGTACACCTTACAGACAAATTACATGCAATCTCTCAGAGTACAACTTATAGACAAATTACACGCAATCTCTCAAAGTACACCTTATAGACAAATTACACGCAATCTCTCAAAGTACACCTTATAGACAAATTACACGCAATCTCTCAAAGTACACCTTATAGACAAATTACACGCAATCTCTCAAAGTACACCTTATAGACAAATTCCACGCAATCTCTCAAAGTACACCTTATAGACAAATTACATGCACTCTCTCAGAGTACACCTTGTAGACAAATTACACACAATCTCTCAGAGTACACCTTATAGACAAATTACACGTAATCTCTGACAGTACACCTTACAGACAAATTATACGCAATCTCTCACAGTACACCTTATAGACAAATTACAAGCAATCTCTCACAGTACAACTTATAGACAAATTACACGCAATCTCTCACAGTACACCTTACAGACAAATTACACGCAATCTCTCACAGTACACCTTTTAGACAAATTACATGCAATCTCTCAGAGTACACCTTATAGACAAATTACACACAATCTCTCAGAGTACAATTTATAGACAAATTACACACATTCTCTCACAGTACACCTTATAGACAAATTACATGCAATCTCTCAGAGTACACCTTATAGACAAATTACACGCAATCTCTCACAGTACACCTTATAGACAAATTACATGCAATCTCTCAGAGTACACCTTATAGACAAATTACACGCAATCTCTCACAGTACACCTAATAGAAAAATTACACGCAATCTCTCACAGTACACCTTATAGACAAATTACAAGCAATCTCTCACAGTACACCTTATAGACAAATTACACGCAATCTTTCAGAGTACACCTTACAGACAAATTACACACAATCACTCAGAGTACACCTTATAGACAAATTACACGCAATCTCTCACAGTACACCTTATAGACAAATTACATGCAATCTCTCAGAGTACACCTTATAGACAAATTACACACAATCTCTCAGAGTACACCTTATAGACAAATTACACGCAATCTCTCACAGTACAACTTATAGACAAATTACACGCAATCTCTCGAAGTACACCTTATAGACAAATTACACGCAACCTCAAACAATACACCTTATAGACAAATTACACACAACCCCTCAGAGTACACCTTAGAGATAATTACACGCAATCTCTCACAGTACACCTTATAGACAAATTACACGCAATCTCTCACAGTACACCTTATAGACAAATTACACACACTCTCTCAGAGTACACCTTATAGACAAATTACACGCAATCTCTCACAGTACACCTTATAGACAAATTACACGCAATCTCTCAAAGTACACCTTATAGACAAATTACACGCAATCTTTCAGAGTACACCTTATAGACAAATTACACGCAATCACTCAGAGTACACCTAAAAGACAAATTACACACAATCTCTCAGAGTACACCTTAAAGACAAATTACACGCAATCTCTCACAGCACACCTTATAGACAAATTACACGCAATCTTTCAGAGTACACCTTATCGACAAATTACACACAATCACTCAGAGTACACCTTATAGACAAATTACACACAATCTCTCAGAGTACACCTTATAGACAAATTACACACAATCTCTCAGAGTACACCTTGTAGACAAATTACACACAATCTCTCAGAGTACACCTTATAGACAAATTACACACAATCTCTCAGAGTACACCTTATAGACAAATTACATGCAATCTCTCAGAGTAAACCTTATAGACAAATTACACACAATCTCTCAGAGTACACCTTATAGACAAATTACATGCAATCTCTCAGAGTACACCTTATAGACAAATTACACACAATCTCTCAGAGTACACCTTATAGACAAATTACACGCAATCTCTCACAGTACACCTTATAGACAAATTACACACAATCTCTCAGAGTACACCTTATAGACAAATTACATGCAATCTCTCAGAGTACACCTTATAGACAAATTACACACAATCTCTCAGAGTACACCTTATAGACAAATTACACGCAATCTCTCACAGTACAACTTATAGACAAATTACACGCAATCTCTCGAAGTACACCTTATAGACAAATTACACGCAACCTCAAACAATACACCTTATAGACAAATTACACGTAATCTCTGACAGTACACCTTCCAGACAAATTACACACAATCTCTCAGAGTACACCTTATAGACAAATTACAAGCAATCTCTCACAGTACAACTTATAGACAAATTACACGCAATCTCTCACAGTACACCTGACAAATTACACGCAATGTCTCACAGTACACCTTATAGACAAATTACATGCAATCTCTCAGAGTACACCTTATAGAAAAATTACACGCAATCTCTCACAGTACACCTTATAGACAAATTACACACAATCTCTCATAGTACACCTTGTAGACAAATTACACACAATCTCTCAGAGTACACCTTATAGACAAAATACACACAATCTCTCAGAGTACACCTTATAGACAAATTACATGCAATCTCTCAGAGTACACCTTATAGACAAATTACACACAATCTCTCAGAGTACACCTTATAGACAAATTACACGCAATCTCTCACAGTACACCTTATAGACAAATTACACACAATCTCTCACAGTACACCTTATAGTCAAATTACACACAATCTCTCAGAGTACACCTTATAGACAAATTACACGCAATCTCTCACAGTACACCTTATAGACAAATTACACACAATCTCTCACAGTACACCTTCTAGTCAAATTACACGCAATCTCTCGAAGTACACCTTATAGACAAATTACTCGCAACCTCAAACAATACACCTTATAGACAAATTACACGTAATCTCTGACAGTACACCTTATAGACAAATTACACACAATCTCTCAGAGTACACCTTATAGACAAATTACAAGCAATCTCTCACAGTACAACTTACAGACAAATTACACGCAATCTCTCACAGTACACCTTATAGACAAATTACACACAATCTCTCACACTACACCTTACAGACAAATTACACGCAATCTCTCACAGTACACCTTATAGACAAATTACATGCAATCTCTCAGAGTACACCTTACAGACAAATTACACACAATCTCTCAGAGTACACCTTATAGAAAAATTACACGCAATCTCTCACAGTACACCTTATAGACAAATTACACACAATCTCTCAGAGTACACCTTATAGACAAATTACACGCAATCTCTCACAGTACACCTTATAGACAAATTACACGCAATCTCTCAGAGTACACCTTATAGACAAATTACACGCAATCTCTCAAAGTACACCTTATAGACAAATTACACGCAATCTCTCAAAGTACACCTTATAGACAAATTACACGCAATCTCTCAAAGTACACCTTATAGACAAATTACATGCAATCTCTCAGAGTACACCTTATAGACAAATTACACGCAATCCCTCAAAGTACACCTTATAGACAAATTACACGCAATCTCTCACAGTACACCTTATAGACAAATTACACGCAATCTTTCAGAGTACACCTTATAGACAAATTACACACAATCACTCAGAGTACAACTTATAGACAAATTACACACAATCTCTCAGAGTACACCTTATAGACAAATTACACACAATCTCTCAGAGTACACTTTATAGACAAATTACACGCAATCTCTCAGAGTACCCCTTATAGAGAAATTACACGCAATCTCTCAAAGTACACCTTATAGACAAATTACACGCAATCTCTCACAGTACACCTTATAGACAAATTACACACAATCTCTCACAGTACACCTCACAGACAAATTACACGCAATCTCTCACAGTACACCTTATAGACAAATTACATGCAATCTCTCAGAGTACACCTTATAGACAAATTACACACAATCTCTCAGAGTACACCTTATAGAAAAATTACACGCAATCTCTCACAGTACACCTTATAGACAAATTACACACAATCTCTCAGAGTACACCTTATAGACAAATTACACGCAATCTCTCACAGTACACCTTATAGACAAATTACACGCAATCTCTCAGAGTACACCTTATAGACAAATTACACGCAATCTCTCAAAGTACACCTTATAGACAAATTACACGCAATCTCTCAAAGTACACCTTATAGACAAATTACACGCAATCTCTCAAAGTACACCTTATAGACAAATTACATGCAATCTCTCAGAGTACACCTTATAGACAAATTACACACAATCTCTCAGAGTACACTTTATAGACAAATTACATGCAATCTCTCAGAGTACACCTTATAGACAAATTACACGCAATCTCTCAAAGTACACCTTATATACAAATTACACGCAATCTCTCAAAGTACACCTTAGAGACAAATTACATGCAATCTCTCAGAGTACACCTTATAGACAAATTACACGCAATCCCTCAAAGTACACCTTATAGACAAATTACACGCAATCTCTCACAGTACACCTTATAGACAAATTACACGCAATCTTTCAGAGTACACCATATAGACAAATTACACACAATCACTCAGAGTACAACTTATAGACAAATTACACACAATCTCTCAGAGTACACCTTATAGACAAATTACACACAATCTCTCAGAGTACACTTTATAGACAAATTACATGCAATCTCTCAGAGTACACCTCATAGACAAATTACACACAATCTCTCAGAGTACACCTTATAGACAAATTACACACAATCTCTCACAGTACACCTTATAGACAAATTACACACAATCTCTCACAGTACACCTTATAGACAAATTACACACAATCTCTCACAGTACACCTTATAGACAAATTACACACAATCTCTCACAGTACACCTTATAGACAAATTACACGCAATCTCTCACAGTACAATTTATAGACAAATTACACGCAATCTCTCGAAGTACACCTTATAGACAAATTACACGCAACCTCAAACAATACACCTTATAGACAAATTACACACAATCTCTCAGAGTACACCTTATAGACAAATTACACACAATCTCTCACAGTACACCTTACAGACAAATTACACGCAATCTCTCACAGGACACCTTATAGACAAATTACACGCAATCTCTCACAGTACACCTTATAGACAAATTACACACAATCTCTCACAGTACACCTTATAGACAAATTACATGCAATCTCTCACAGTACACCTTATAGACAAATTACACGCAACCTCAAACAATACACCTTATAGACAAATTACACGCAACCTCAAACAATACACCTTATAGACAAATTACACGCAACCTCAAACAATACACCTTATAGACAAATTACACACAATCTCTCACAGTACACCTTATAGAGAAATTACACGTAATCTCTCACAGTACACTTTATAGACAAATTACACACAATCTCTCACAGTACACCTTATAGACAAATTACACACAATCTCTCAGAGTACACCTTATAGACAAATTACACACAATCTCTCACAGTACACCTTATAGACAAATTACACACAATCTCTCAGAGTACACCTTATAGACAAATTACACACAATCTCTCAGAGTACACCTTATAGACAAATTACACGCAATCTCTCACAGTACACCTTATAGACAAATTACACACAATCTCTTACAGTACACCTTATAGACAAATTACATGCAATCTCTCAGAGTACACCTTATAGACAAATTACACACAATCTCTCAGAGTACACCTTATAGACAAATTACACGCAATCTCTCACAGTACAACTTATAGACAAATTACACGCAATCTCTCGAAGTACACCTTACAGACAAATTACACGCAACCTCAAACAATACACCTTATAGACAAATTACACGTATCTCTGACAGTACACCTTACAGACAAATTATACGCAATCTCTCACAGTACACCTTATAGACAAATTACAAGCAATCTCTCACAGTACAACTTATAGACAAATTGCACGCAATCTCTCACAGTACACCTTACAGACAAATTACACGCAATCTCTCACAGTACACCTTATAGACAAATTACATGCAATCTCTCAGAGTACACCTTATAGACAAATTACACACAATCTCTCAGAGTACACCTTATAGAAAAATTACACGCAATCTCTCACAGTACACCTTATAGACAAATTACACACAATCTCTCAGAGTACACCTTGTAGACAAATTACACACAATCTCTCAGAGTACACCTTATAGACAAATTACACACAATCTCTCAGAGTACACCTTATAGACAAATTACATGCAATCTCTCAGAGTACACCTTATAGACAAATTGCACACAATCTCTCACAGTACACCTTATAGACAAATTACACGCAATCTCTCAGAGTACACCTTATAGACAAATTACACACAATCTCTCAGAGTACACCTTATAGACAAATTACACGCAATCTCTCACAGTACACCTTATAGACAAATTACACACAATCTCTCAGAGTACACCTTATAGACAAATTACATGCAATCTCTCAGAGTACACCTTATAGACAAATTACACACAATCTCTCAGAGTACACCTTATAGACAAATTACACGCAATCTCTCACAGTACAACTTATAGACAAATTACACGCAATCTCTCGAAGTACACCTTATAGACAAATTACACGCAACCTCAAACAATACACCTTATAGACAAATTACACGTAATCTCTGACAGTACACCTTAGAGACAAATTATACGCAATCTCTCACAGTACACCTTATAGACAAATTACAAGCAATCTCTCACAGTACACCTTATAGACAAATTACACGCAATCTCTCACAGGACACCTTATAGACAAATTACACGCAATCTCTCACAGTACACCTTATAGACAAATTACACACAATCTCTCACAGTCCACCTTATAGACAAATTACACGCAATCTCTCACAGTACACCTTATAGACAAATTACACGCAACCTCAAACAATACACCTTATAGACAAATTACACGCAACCTCAAACAATACACCTTATAGACAAATTACACGCAACCTCAAACAATACACCTTATAGACAAATTACACACAATCTCTCACAGTACACCTTATAGACAAATTACACGTAATCTCTCACAGTACACTTTATAGACAAATTACACACAATCTCTCACAGTACACCTTATAGACAAATTACACACAATCTCTCAGACTACACCTTATAGAGAAATTACACACAATCTCTCACAGTACACCTTATAGACAAATTACACACAATCTCTCAGAGTACACCTTATAGACAAATTACACACAATCTCTCAAGTACACCTTATAGACAAATTACACGCAATCTCTCACAGTACACCTTATAGACAAATTACACACAATCTCTCAGAGTACACCTTATAGACAAATTACACGCAATCTCTCACAGTACACCTTATAGACAAATTACACACAATCTCTCAGAGTACACCTTATAGACAAATTACATGCAATCTCTCAGAGTACACCTTATAGACAAATTACACACAATCTCTCAGAGTACACCTTATAGACAAATTACACGCAATCTCCCACAGTACAACTTATAGACAAATTACACGCAATCTCTCGAAGTACACCTTATAGACAAATTACACGCAACCTGAAACAATACACCTTATAGACAAATTACACGTATCTCTGACAGTACACCTTACAGACAAATTATACGCAATCTCTCACAGTACACCTTATAGACAAATTACAAGCAATCTCTCACAGTACAACTTATAGACAAATTGCACGCAATCTCTCACAGTACACCTTACAGACAAATTACACGCAATCTCTCACAGTACACCTTATAGACAAATTACATGCAATCTCTCAGAGTACACCTTATAGACAAATTACACACAATCTCTCAGAGTACACCTTATAGAAAAATTACACGCAATCTCTCACAGTACACCTTATAGACAAATTACACACAATCTCTCACAGTACACCTTATAGACAAATTACACGCAATCTCTCACAGTACACCTTATAGACAAATTACACACAATCTCTCAGAGTACACCTTATAGACAAATTACACGCAATCTCTCACAGTACACCTTATAGACAAATTACACACAATCTCTCAGAGTACACCTTATAGACAAATTACATGCAATCTCTCGGAGTACACCTTATAGACAAATTACACACAATCTCTCAGAGTACACCTTATAGACAAATTACACGCAATCTCTCACAGTACAACTTATAGACAAATTACACGCAATCTCTCGAAGTACACCTTATAGACAAATTACACGCAACCTCAAACAATACACCTCATAGACAAATTACACGTAATCTCTGACAGTACACCTTACAGACAAATTATACGCAATCTCTCACAGTACACTTTATAGACAAATTACAAGCAATCTCTCACAGTACACCTTATAGACAAATTACATGCAATCTCTCAGAGTACACCTTATAGACAAATTACACACAATCTCTCAGAGTACGCCTTATCGAAAAATTACACGCAATCTCTCACAGTACACCTTATAGACAAATTACACGCAATCTCTCACAGTACAACCTTTTAGACAAATTACACGCAATCTCTCAGAGTACACCTTATAGACAAATTACACGCAATCTCTCAAAGTACACCTTATAGACAAATTACACGCAATCTCTCAAAGTACACCTTATAGACAAATTACACGCAATCTCTCAAAGTACACCTTATAGACAAATTACATGCAATCTCTCAGAGTACACCTTAAAGACAAATTACACGCAATCCCTCAAAGTACACCTTATAGACAAATTACACGCAATCTCTCACAGTACACCTTATAGACAAATTACACGCAATCTTTCAGAGTACACCTTATAGACAAATTACACACAATCACTCAGAGTACAACTTATAGACAAATTACACACAATCTCTCAGAGTACACCTTATAGACAAATTACACACAATCTCTCAGAGTACACCTTATAGACAAATTACACACAATCTCTCAGAGTACACCTTATAGACAAATTACGCGCAATCTCTCAGAGTACACCTTATAGACAAATTACACACAATCTCTCAGAGTACACCTTATAGACAAATTACACGCAATCTCTCACAGTACACCTTATAGACAAATTACATGCAATCTCTCAGAGTACACCTTATAGACAAATTACATGCAATCTCTCACAGTACACCTTATAGACAAATTACATGCAATCTCTCAGAGTACACCTTATAGACAAATTACACGCAATCTCTCACAGTACACCTTATAGACAAATTACACACAATCACTCAGAGTACACCTTATGGACAAATTACACACAATCTCTCAGAGTACACCTTGTAGACAAATTACACACAATCTCTCAGAGTACACCTTATAGACAAATTACACGTAATCTCTGACAGTACACCTTACAGACAAATTATACGCAATCTCTCACAGTACACCTTATAGACAAATTACAAGCAATCTCTCACAGTACAACTTATAGACAAATTACACGCAATCTCTCACAGTACACCTTACAGACAAATTACACGCAATCTCTCACAGTACACCTTATAGACAAATTACATGCAATCTCTCAGAGTACACCTAATAGAAAAATTACACGCAATCTCTCACAGTACACCTTATAGACAAATTACCAGCAATCTCTCACAGTACACCTTATAGACAAATTACACGCAATCTTTCAGAGTACACCTTATAGACAAATTACACACAATCACTCAGAGTACAACTTATAGACAAATTACACACAATCTCTCAGAGTACACTTTATAGACAAATTACACACAATCTCTCAGAGTACACTTTATAGACAAATTACATGCAATCTCTCAGAGTACACCTTATAGACAAATTACACACAATCTCTCAGAGTACACCTTATAGACAAATTACACACAATCTCTCACAGTACACCTTATAGACAAATTACACACAATCTCTCACAGTACACCTTATAGACAAATTACACACAATCTCTCACAGTACACCTTATAGACAAATTACACACAATCTCTCACAGTACACCTTATAGACAAATTACACGCAATCTCTCACAGTACAACTTACAGACAAATTACATGCAATCTCTCGAAGTACACCTGATAGACAAATTACACGCAACCTCAAACAATACACCTTATAGACAAATTACACACAATCTCTCAGAGTACACCTTATAGACAAATTACACACAATCTCTCACAGTACACCTTATGGACAAATTACACGCAATCTCTCACAGTACACCTTATAGACAAATTACACGCAACCTCAAACAATACACCTTATAGACAAATTACACGCAACCTCAAACAATACACCTTATAGACAAATTACACGCAACCTCAAACAATACACCTTATAGACAAATTACACACAATCTCTCACAGTACACCTTATAGACAAATTACACGTATCTCTCACAGTCCACTTTATAGACAAATTACACACAATCTCTCACAGTACACCTTATAGACAAATTACACACAATCTCTCAGAGTACACCTTATGGACAAATTACACACAATCTCTCACAGTACACCTTATAGACAAATTACACACAATCTCTCAGAGTACACCTTATAGACAAATTACACACAATCTCTCAGAGTACACCTTATCGACAAATTACACGCAATCTCTCAGAGTACACCTTATAGACAAATTACACACAATCTCTCAGAGTACACCTTATAGACAAATTACACGCAATCTCTCACAGTACACCTTATAGACAAATTACACACAATCTCTCAGAGTACACCTTATAGACAAATTACATGCAATCTCTCAGAGTACACCTTATAGACAAATTACACACAATCTCTCAGAGTACACCTTATAGACAAATTACACGCAATCTCTCACAGTACAACTTATAGACAAATTACACGCAATCTCTCGAAGTACACCTTATAGACAAATTACACGCAACCTCAAACAATACACCTTATAGACAAATTACACGTATCTCTGACAGTACACCTTACAGACAAATTATACGCAATCTCTCACAGTACACCTTATAGACAAATTACAAGCAATCTCTCACAGTACAACTTATAGACAAATTGCACGCAATCTCTCACAGTACACCTTACAGACAAATTACACGCAATCTCTCACAGTACACCTTATAGACAAATTACATGCAATCTCTCAGAGTACACCTTATAGACAAATTACACACAATCTCTCAGAGTACACCTTATAGAAAAATTACACGCAATCTCTCACAGTACACCTTATAGACAAATTACACACAATCTCTCAGAGTACACCTTGTAGACAAATTACACACAATCTCTCTGAGTACACCTTGTAGACAAATTACACACAATCTCTCAGAGTACACCTTATAGACAAATTACATGCAATCTCTCAGAGTACACCTTATAGACAAATTACACACAACCTCTCACAGTACACCTTATAGACAAATTACACGCAATCTCTCAGAGTACACCTTATAGACAAATTACACAATCTCTCAGAGTACACCTTATAGACAAATTACACGCAATCTCTCACAGTACACCTTATAGACAAATTACACACAATCTCTCAGAGTACACCTTATAGACAAATTACATGCAATCTCTCAGAGTACACCTTATAGACAAATTACACACAATCTCTCAGAGTACACCTTATAGACAAATTACACGCAATCTCTCACAGTACAACTTGTAGACAAATTACACGCAATCTCTCGAAGTACACCTTATAGACAAATTACACGCAACCTCAAACAATACACCTTATAGACAAATTACACGTATCTCTGACAGTACACCTTACAGACAAATTATACGCAATCTCTCACAGTACACCTTATAGACAAATTACAAGCAATCTCTCACAGTACAACTTATAGACAAATTGCACGCAATCTCTCACAGTACACCTTACAGACAAATTACACGCAATCTCTCACAGTACACCTTATAGACAAATTACATGCAATCTCTCAGAGTACACCTTATAGACAAATTACACACAATCTCTCAGAGTACACCTTATAGAAAAATTACACGCAATCTCTCACAGTACACCTTATAGACAAATTACACACAATCTCTCAGAGTACACCTTGTAGACAAATTACACACAATCTCTCAGAGTACACCTTATAGACAAATTACACACAATCTCTCAGAGTACACCTTATAGACAAATTACATGCAATCTCTCAGAGTACACCTTATAGACAAATTACACACAATCTCTCACAGTACACCTTATAGACAAATTACACGCAATCTCTCAGAGTACACCTTATAGACAAATTACACAATCTCTCAGAGTACACCTTATAGACAAATTACACGCAATCTCTCACAGTACACCTTATAGACAAATTACACACAATCTCTCAGAGTACACCTTATAGACAAATTACATGCAATCTCTCAGAGTACACCTTATAGACAAATTACACACAATCTCTCAGAGTACACCTTATAGACAAATTACACGCAATCTCTCACAGTACAACTTATAGACAAATTACACGCAATCTCTCGAAGTACACCTTATAGACAAATTACACGCAACCTCAAACAATACACCTTATGGACAAATTACACGTAATCTCTGACAGTACACCTTACAGACAAATTATACGCAATCTCTCACAGTACACTTTATAGACAAATTACAAGCAATCTCTCACAGTACACCTTATAGACAAATTACATGCAATCTCTCAGAGTACACCTTATAGACAAATTACACACAATCTCTCAGAGTACACCTTATAGAAAAATTACACGCAATCTCTCACAGTACACCTTATAGACAAATTACACGCAATCTCTCACAGTACACCTTATAGACAAATTACACACAATCTCTCAGAGTACACCTTATAGACAAATTACACGCAATCTCTCACAGTACACCTTATAGACAAATACATGCAATCTCTCAGAGTACACCTTATAGACAAATTACACGCAATCTCTCGAAGTACACCTTATAGACAAATTACACGCAACCTCAAACAATACACCTTATAGACAAATTACACGTAATCTCTGACAGTACACCTTACAGACAAATTATACGCAATCTCTCACAGTACACCTTATAGACAAATTACAAGCAATCTCTCACAGTACAACTTATAGACAAATTACATTCATTCTCTCAGAGTACACCTTATAGACAAATTACACACAATCTCTCAGAGTACACCTTATAGACAAATTACACGCAATCTCTCACAGTACACCTTATAGACAAATTACACACAATCTCTCAGAGTACACCTGATAGACAAATTACACGCAATCTCTCACAGTACACCTTATAGACAAATTACACGCAATCTCTCAGAGTACACCTTATAGACAAATTACACGCAATCTCTCACAGTACACCTTACAGACAAATTACACGCAATCTCTCACAGTACACCTTATAGACAAATTACACACAATCTCTCACAGTACACCTTATAGACAAATTACACGTAATCTCTCACAGTACACCTTACAGACAAATTATACGCAATCTCTCACAGTACACCTTATAGACAAATTACACACAATCTCTCACAGTACACCTTATAGACAAATTACACGCAATCTCTCACAGTACACCTGATAGACAAATTATACGCAATCTCTCACAGTACACCTTATAGACAAATTACACGCAATCTCTCAAAGTACACCTTATAGACAAATTACACACAATCTCTCAGAGTACACCTTATAGACAAATTACACACAATCTCTCACAGTACACCTTATACACAAATTACACACAATCTCGCACAGTACACCTCATAGACAAATTACACACAATCTCTCAGAGTACACTTTATAGACAAATTACACGCAATCTCTCACAGTACACCTTATAGACAAATTACACACAATCTCTCACAGTACACCTTATAGACAAATTACACGCAATCTCTCAGTGTACACCTTATAGACAAATTACACACAATCTCTCACAGTACACCTTACAGACAAATTATACGCAATCTCCCAGAGTACAATTTAAACACAAATTACACGCAATCTCTCGAAGTACACCTTATAGACAAATTACACGCAACCTGAAACAATACACCTTATAGACAAATTACACGTATCTCTGACAGTACACCTTACAGACAAATTATACGCAATCTCTCACAGTACACCTTATAGACAAATTACAAGCAATCTCTCACAGTACAACTTATAGACAAATTGCACGCAATCTCTCACAGTACACCTTACAGACAAATTACACGCAATCTCTCACAGTACACCTTATAGACAAATTACATGCAATCTCTCAGAGTACACCTTATAGACAAATTACACACAATCTCTCAGAGTACACCTTATAGAAAAATTACACGCAATCTCTCACAGTACACCTTATAGACAAATTACACACAATCTCTCACAGTACACCTTATAGACAAATTACACGCAATCTCTCACAGTACACCTTATAGACAAATTACACACAATCTCTCAGAGTACACCTTATAGACAAATTACACGCAATCTCTCACAGTACACCTTATAGACAAATTACACACAATCTCTCAGAGTACACCTTATAGACAAATTACATGCAATCTCTCGGAGTACAACTTATAGACAAATTACACACAATCTCTCAGAGTACACCTTATAGACAAATTACACGCAATCTCTCACAGTACAACTTATAGACAAATTACACGCAATCTCTCGAAGTACACCTTATAGACAAATTACACGCAACCTCAAACAATACACCTCATAGACAAATTACACGCAATCTCTGACAGTACACCTTACAGACAAATTATACGCAATCTCTCACAGTACACTTTATAGACAAATTACAAGCAATCTCTCACAGTACACCTTATAGACAAATTACATGCAATCTCTCAGAGTACACCTTATAGACAAATTACACACAATCTCTCAGAGTACGCCTTATCGAAAAATTACACGCAATCTCTCACAGTACACCTTATAGACAAATTACACGCAATCTCTCACAGTACACCTTTTAGACAAATTACACGCAATCTCTCAGAGTACACCTTATAGACAAATTACACGCAATCTCTCAAAGTACACCTTATAGACAAATTACACGCAATCTCTCAAAGTACACCTTATAGACAAATTACACGCAATCTCTCAAAGTACACCTTATAGACAAATTACATGCAATCTCTCAGAGTACACCTTAAAGACAAATTACACGCAATCCCTCAAAGTACACCTTATAGACAAATTACACGCAATCTCTCACAGTACACCTTATAGACAAATTACACGCAATCTTTCAGAGTACACCTTATAGACAAATTACACACAATCACTCAGAGTACAACTTATAGACAAATTACACACAATCTCTCAGAGTACACCTTATAGACAAATTACACACAATCTCTCAGAGTACACCTTATAGACAAATTACACACAATCTCTCAGAGTACACCTTATAGACAAATTACGCGCAATCTCTCAGAGTACACCTTATAGACAAATTACAATCTCTCAGAGTACACCTTATAGACAAATTACACGCAATCTCTCACAGTACACCTTATAGACAAATTACATGCAATCTCTCAGAGTACACCTTATAGACAAATTACATGCAATCTCTCACAGTACACCTTATAGACAAATTACATGCAATCTCTCAGAGTACACCTTATAGACAAATTACAACGCAATCTCTCACAGTACACCTTATAGACAAATTACACACAATCACTCAGAGTACACCTTATGGACAAATTACACACAATCTCTCAGAGTACACCTTGTAGACAAATTACACACAATCTCTCAGAGTACACCTTATAGACAAATTACACGTAATCTCTGACAGTACACCTTACAGACAAATTATACGCAATCTCTCACAGTACACCTTATAGACAAATTACAAGCAATCTCTCACAGTACAACTTATAGACAAATTACATGCAATCTCTCAGAGTACACCTTATAGACAAATTACATGCAATCTCTCACAGTACACCTTATAGACAAATTACATGCAATCTCTCAGAGTACACCTTATAGACAAATTACACGCAATCTCTCACAGTACACCTTATAGACAAATTACACACAATCACTCAGAGTACACCTTATGGACAAATTACACACAATCTCTCAGAGTACACCTTGTAGACAAATTACACACAATCTCTCAGAGTACACCTTATAGACAAATTACACGTAATCTCTGACAGTACACCTTACAGACAAATTATACGCAATCTCTCACAGTACACCTTATAGACAAATTACAAGCAATCTCTCACAGTACAACTTATAGACAAATTACACGCAATCTCTCACAGTACACCTTACAGACAAATTACACGCAATCTCTCACAGTACACCTTATAGACAAATTACATGCAATCTCTCAGAGTACACCTTATAGACAAATTACACACAATCTCTCAGAGTACACCTAATAGAAAAATTACACGCAATCTCTCACAGTACACCTTATAGACAAATTACCAGCAATCTCTCACAGTACACCTTATAGACAAATTACACGCAATCTTTCAGAGTACACCTTATAGACAAATTACACACAATCACTCAGAGTACAACTTATAGACAAATTACACACAATCTCTCAGAGTACACTTTATAGACAAATTACACACAATCTCTCAGAGTACACTTTATAGACAAATTACATGCAATCTCTCAGAGTACACCTTATAGACAAATTACACACAATCTCTCAGAGTACACCTTATAGACAAATTACACACAATCTCTCACAGTACACCTTATAGACAAATTACACACAATCTCTCACAGTACACCTTATAGACAAATTACACACAATCTCTCACAGTACACCTTATAGACAAATTACACACAATCTCTCACAGTACACCTTATAGACAAATTACACGCAATCTCTCACAGTACAACTTACAGACAAATAACATGCAATCTCTCGAAGTACACCTGATAGACAAATTACACGCAACCTCAAACAATACACCTTATAGACAAATTACACACAATCTCTCAGAGTACACCTTATAGACAAATTACACACAATCTCTCACAGTACACCTTATGGACAAATTACACGCAATCTCTCACAGTACACCTTATAGACAAATTACACGCAACCTCAAACAATACACCTTATAGACAAATTACACGCAACCTCAAACAATACACCTTATAGACAAATTACACACAATCTCTCACAGTAAACCTTATAGACAAATTACACGTATCTCTCACAGTCCACTTTATAGACAAATTACACACAATCTCTCACAGTACACCTTATAGACAAATTACACACAATCTCTCAGAGTACACCTTATGGACAAATTACACACAATCTCTCACAGTACACCTTATAGACAAATTACACACAATCTCTCAGAGTACACCTTATAGACAAATTACACACAATCTCTCAGAGTACACCTTATCGACAAATTACACGCAATCTCTCAGAGTACACCTTATAGACAAATTACACACAATCTCTCAGAGTACACCTTATAGACAAATTACACGCAATCTCTCACAGTACACCTTATAGACAAATTACACACAATCTCTCAGAGTACACCTTATAGACAAATTACATGCAATCTCTCAGAGTACACCTTATAGACAAATTACACACAATCTCTCAGAGTACACCTTATAGACAAATTACACGCAATCTCTCACAGTACAACTTATAGACAAATTACACGCAATCTCTCGAAGTACACCTTATAGACAAATTACACGCAACCTCAACAATACACCTTATAGACAAATTACACGTATCTCTGACAGTACACCTTACAGACAAATTATACGCAATCTCTCACAGTACACCTTATAGACAAATTACAAGCAATCTCTCACAGTACAACTTATAGACAAATTGCACGCAATCTCTCACAGTACACCTTACAGACAAATTACACGCAATCTCTCACAGTACACCTTATAGACAAATTACATGCAATCTCTCAGAGTACACCTTATAGACAAATTACACACAATCTCTCAGAGTACACCTTATAGAAAAATTACACGCAATCTCTCACAGTACACCTTATAGACAAATTACACACAATCTCTCAGAGTACACCTTGTAGACAAATTACACACAATCTCTCTGAGTACACCTTGTAGACAAATTACACACAATCTCTCAGAGTACACCTTATAGACAAATTACATGCAATCTCTCAGAGTACACCTTATAGACAAATTACACACAACCTCTCACAGTACACCTTATAGACAAATTACACGCAATCTCTCAGAGTACACCTTATAGACAAATTACACAATCTCTCAGAGTACACCTTATAGACAAATTACACGCAATCTCTCACAGTACACCTTATAGACAAATTACACACAATCTCTCAGAGTACACCTTATAGACAAATTACATGCAATCTCTCAGAGTACACCTTATAGACAAATTACACACAATCTCTCAGAGTACACCTTATAGACAAATTACACGCAATCTCTCACAGTACAACTTGTAGACAAATTACACGCAATCTCTCGAAGTACACCTTATAGACAAATTACACGCAACCTCAAACAATACACCTTATAGACAAATTACACGTATCTCTGACAGTACACCTTACAGACAAATTATACGCAATCTCTCACAGTACACCTTATAGACAAATTACAAGCAATCTCTCACAGTACAACTTATAGACAAATTGCACGCAATCTCTCACAGTACACCTTACAGACAAATTACACGCAATCTCTCACAGTACACCTTATAGACAAATTACATGCAATCTCTCAGAGTACACCTTATAGACAAATTACACACAATCTCTCAGAGTACACCTTATAGAAAAATTACACGCAATCTCTCACAGTACACCTTATAGACAAATTACACACAATCTCTCAGAGTACACCTTGTAGACAAATTACACACAATCTCTCAGAGTACACCTTATAGACAAATTACACACAATCTCTCAGAGTACACCTTATAGACAAATTACATGCAATCTCTCAGAGTACACCTTATAGACAAATTACACACAATCTCTCACAGTACACCTTATAGACAAATTACACGCAATCTCTCAGAGTACACCTTATAGACAAATTACACAATCTCTCAGAGTACACCTTATAGACAAATTACACGCAATCTCTCACAGTACACCTTATAGACAAATTACACACAATCTCTCAGAGTACACCTTGTAGACAAATTACACACAATCTCTCAGAGTACACCTTATAGACAAATTACACACAATCTCTCAGAGTACACCTTATAGACAAATTACATGCAATCTCTCAGAGTACACCTTATAGACAAATTACACACAATCTCTCAGAGTACACCTTATAGACAAATTACACGCAATCTCTCACAGTACAACTTATAGACAAATTACACGCAATCTCTCGAAGTACACCTTATAGACAAATTACACGCAACCTCAAACAATACACCTTATGGACAAATTACACGTAATCTCTGACAGTACACCTTACAGACAAATTATACGCAATCTCTCACAGTACACTTTATAGACAAATTACAAGCAATCTCTCACAGTACACCTTATAGACAAATTACATGCAATCTCTCAGAGTACACCTTATAGACAAATTACACACAATCTCTCAGAGTACACCTTATAGAAAAATTACACGCAATCTCTCACAGTACACCTTATAGACAAATTACACGCAATCTCTCACAGTACACCTTATAGACAAATTACACACAATCTCTCAGAGTACACCTTATAGACAAATTACACGCAATCTCTCACAGTACACCTTATAGACAAATTACATGCAATCTCTCAGAGTACACCTTATAGACAAATTACACGCAATCTCTCGAAGTACACCTTATAGACAAATTACACGCAACCTCAAACAATACACCTTATAGACAAATTACACGTAATCTCTGACAGTACACCTTACAGACAAATTATACGCAATCTCTCACAGTACACCTTATAGACAAATTACAAGCAATCTCTCACAGTACAACTTATAGACAAATTACATTCATTCTCTCAGAGTACACCTTATAGACAAATTACACACAATCTCTCAGAGTACACCTTATAGACAAATTACACGCAATCTCTCACAGTACACCTTATAGACAAATTACACACAATCTCTCAGAGTACACCTGATAGACAAATTACACGCAATCTCTCACAGTACACCTTATAGACAAATTACACGCAATCTCTCAGAGTACACCTTATAGACAAATTACACGCAATCTCTCACAGTACACCTTACAGACAAATTACACGCAATCTCTCACAGGACACCTTATAGACAAATTACACGCAATCTCTCACAGTACACCTTATAGACAAATTACACACAATCTCTCACAGTACACCTTATAGACAAATTACACGTAATCTCTCACAGTACACCTTACAGACAAATTATACGCAATCTCTCACAGTACACCTTATAGACAAATTACACACAATCTCTCACAGTACACCTTATAGACAAATTACACGCAATCTCTCACAGTACACCTGATAGACAAATTATACGCAATCTCTCACAGTACACCTTATAGACAAATTACACGCAATCTCTCAAAGTACACCTTATAGACAAATTACACACAATCTCTCAGAGTACACCTTATAGACAAATTACACACAATCTCTCACAGTACACCTTATACACAAATTACACACAATCTCGCACAGTACACCTCATAGACAAATTACACACAATCTCTCAGAGTACACTTTATAGACAAATTACACGCAATCTCTCACAGTACACCTTATAGACAAATTACACACAATCTCTCACAGTACACCTTATAGACAAATTACACGCAATCTCTCAGTGTACACCTTATAGACAAATTACACACAATCTCTCACAGTACACCTTACAGACAAATTATACGCAATCTCCCAGAGTACAATTTAAACACAAATTACACGCAATCTCTCACAGTACACCTTATAGACAAATTACACACAATCTCTCAGAGTACAATTTATAGACAAATTACACGCAATCTCTCACAGTACACCTTATAGACAAATTACACGCAATCTCTCGAAGTACACCTTATAGACAAATTACATGCAATCTCTCAGAGTACACCTTATAGACAAATTACATGCAATCTCTCACAGTACACCTGATCGACAAATTACACACAATCTCTCACAGTACACCTTATACACAAATTACACGCAATCTCTCAAAGTACACCTTCTAGACAAATTACATGCAATCTCTCAGAGTACACCTTGTAGACAAATTACACGCAATCTCTCACAGTACATCTTATAGACAAATTATGCGCAATCTCTCACAGTACACCTTATAGACAAATTACACACAATCTCTCAGAGTACACCTTATAGACAAATTACACGCAATCTCTCACAGTACACCTTATAGACAAATTACACGCAATCTCTCAGAGTACACCTTATAGACAAATTACACACAATCTCTCACAGTACACCTTACAGACAAATTACACGCAATCTCTCACAGGACACCTTATAGACAAATTACACGCAATCTCTCAAAGTACACCTTATAGACAAATTACACGCAATCTCTCAAAGTACACCTTATAGACAAATTACACGCAATCTCTCAAAGTACACCTTATAGACAAATTACACGCAATCTCTCAAAGTACACCTTATAGACAAATTACATGCAATCTCTCAGAGTCCACCTTATAGACAAATTACACGCAATCCCTCAAAGTACACCTTATAGACAAATTACACGCAATCTCTCACAGTACACCTTATAGACAAATTACACGCAATCTTTCAGAGTACACCTTATAGACAAATTACACACAATCACTCAGAGTACAACTTATAGACAAATTACACACAATCTCTCAGAGTACACTTTATAGACAAATTACACGCAATCTCTCAAAGTACACCTTATAGACAAATTACACGCAATCTCTCAAAGTACACCTTCTAGACAAATTACATGCAATGTCTCAGAGTACACCTTGTAGACAAATTACACACAATCTCTCACAGTACATCTTATAGACAAATTATACGCAATCTCTCACAGTACACCTTATAGACAAATTACACACAATCTCTCAGAGTACACCTTATAGACAAATTACACGCAATCTCTCACAGTACACCTTATAGACAAATTACACGCAATCTCTCAGAGTACACCTTATAGACAAATTACACGCAATCTCTCACAGTACACCTTACAGACAAATTACACGCAATCTCTCACAGGACACCTTATAGACAAATTACACGCAATCTCTCACAGTACACCTTATAGACAAATTACACACAATCTCTCACAGTACACCTTATAGACAAATTACACGTAATCTCTCACAGTACACCTTACAGACAAATTATACGCAATCTCTCACAGTACACCTTATAGACAAATTACACACAATCTCTCACAGTACACCTTATAGACAAATTACACGCAATCTCTCACAGTACACCTGATAGACAAATTACACGCAATCTTTCACAGTACACCTTATACACAAATTACACGCAATCTCTCAAAGTACACCTTATAGACAAATTACACACAATCTCTCAGAGTACACCTTATAGACAAATTACACACAATCTCTCACAGTACACCTTATACACAAATTACACACAATCTCGCACAGTACACCTTATAGACAAATTACACACAATCTCTCAGAGTACACTTTATAGACAAATTACACGCAATCTCTCACAGTACACCTTATAGACAAATTACACACAATCTCTCACAGTACACCTTATAGACAAATTACACGCAATCTCTCACAGTACACCTTACAGACAAATTATACGCAAACTCCCAGAGTACAATTTAAACACAAATTACACGCAATCTCTCACAGTACACCTTGTAGACAAATTACACACAATCTCTCAGAGTACAATTTATAGACAAATTACACGCAATCTCTCACAGTACACCTTATAGACAAATTACACGCAATCTCTCGAAGTACACCTTATAGACAAATTACATGCAATCTCTCAGAGTACACCTGATCGACAAATTACACACAATCTCTCACAGTACACCTTCTAGACAAATTACATGCAATCTCTCAGAGTACACCTTGTAGACAAATTACACACAATCTCTCACAGTACACCTTATACACAGATTACACGCAATCTCTCAAAGTACACCTTCTAGACAAATTACATGCAATCTCTCAGAGTACACCTTGTAGACAAATTACACACAATCTCTCACAGTACATCTTATAGACAAATTATACGCAATCTCTCACAGTACACCTTATAGACAAATTACACGCAACCTCAAACAATACACCTTATAGACAAATTACACGTAATCTCTGACAGTACACCTTACAGACAAATTATACGCAATCTCTCACAGTACACCTTATAGACAAATTACAAGCAATCTCTCACAGTACAACTTATAGACAAATTACATTCATTCTCTCAGAGTACACCTTATAGACAAATTACACACAATCTCTCAGAGTACACCTTATAGACAAATTACACGCAATCTCTCACAGTACACCTTATAGACAAATTACACACAATCTCTCAGAGTACACCTGATAGACAAATTACACGCAATCTCTCACAGTACACCTTATAGACAAATTACACGCAATCTCTCAGAGTACACCTTATAGACAAATTACACGCAATCTCTCACAGTACACCTTACAGACAAATTACACGCAATCTCTCACAGGACACCTTATAGACAAATTACACGCAATCTCTCACAGTACACCTTATAGACAAATTACACACAATCTCTCACAGTACACCTTATAGACAAATTACACGTAATCTCTCACAGTACACCTTACAGACAAATTATACGCAATCTCTCACAGTACACCTTATAGACAAATTACACGCAATCTCTCACAGTACACCTGATAGACAAATTACACGCAATCTCTCACAGTACACCTTATAGACAAATTACACGCAATCTCTCAAAGTACACCTTATAGACAAATTACACACAATCTCTCAGAGTACACCTTATAGACAAATTACACACAATCTCTCACAGTACACCTTATACACAAATTACACACAATCTCGCACAGTACACCTCATAGACAAATTACACACAATCTCTCAGAGTACACTTTATAGACAAATTACACGCAATCTCTCACAGTACACCTTATAGACAAATTACACACAATCTTTCAGAGTACACCTTATAGACAAATTACACACAATCACTCAGAGTACAACTTATAGACAAATTACACACAATCTCTCAGAGTACACTTTATAGACAAATTACACACAATCTCTCACAGTACACCTTACAGACAAATTACACGCAATCTCTCACAGGACACCTTATAGACAAATTACACGCAATCTCTCAAAGTACACCTTATAGACAAATTACACGCAATCTCTCAAAGTACACCTTATAGACAAATTACACGCAATCTCTCAAAGTACACCTTATAGACAAATTACACGCAATCTCTCAAAGTACACCTTATAGACAAATTACATGCAATCTCTCAGAGTCCACCTTATAGACAAATTACACGCAATCCCTCAAAGTACACCTTATAGACAAATTACACGCAATCTCTCACAGTACACCTTATAGACAAATTACACGCAATCTTTCAGAGTACACCTTATAGACAAATTACACACAATCACTCAGAGTACAACTTATAGACAAATTACACACAATCTCTCAGAGTACACTTTATAGACAAATTACACGCAATCTCTCAAAGTACACCTTATAGACAAATTACACGCAATCTCTCAAAGTACACCTTCTAGACAAATTACATGCAATGTCTCAGAGTACACCTTGTAGACAAATTACACACAATCTCTCACAGTACATCTTATAGACAAATTATACGCAATCTCTCACAGTACACCTTATAGACAAATTACACACAATCTCTCAGAGTACACCTTATAGACAAATTACACGCAATCTCTCACAGTACACCTTATAGACAAATTACACGCAATCTCTCAGAGTACACCTTATAGACAAATTACACGCAATCTCTCACAGTACACCTTACAGACAAATTACACGCAATCTCTCACAGGACACCTTATAGACAAATTACACGCAATCTCTCACAGTACACCTTATAGACAAATTACACACAATCTCTCACAGTACACCTTATAGACAAATTACACGTAATCTCTCACAGTACACCTTACAGACAAATTATACGCAATCTCTCACAGTACACCTTATAGACAAATTACACACAATCTCTCACAGTACACCTTATAGACAAATTACACGCAATCTCTCACAGTACACCTGATAGACAAATTACACGCAATCTTTCACAGTACACCTTATACACAAATTACACGCAATCTCTCAAAGTACACCTTATAGACAAATTACACACAATCTCTCAGAGTACACCTTATAGACAAATTACACACAATCTCTCACAGTACACCTTATACACAAATTACACACAATCTCGCACAGTACACCTTATAGACAAATTACACACAATCTCTCAGAGTACACTTTATAGACAAATTACACGCAATCTCTCACAGTACACCTTATAGACAAATTACACACAATCTCTCACAGTACACCTTATAGACAAATTACACGCAATCTCTCACAGTACACCTTACAGACAAATTATACGCAAACTCCCAGAGTACAATTTAAACACAAATTACACGCAATCTCTCACAGTACACCTTGTAGACAAATTACACACAATCTCTCAGAGTACAATTTATAGACAAATTACACGCAATCTCTCACAGTACACCTTATAGACAAATTACACGCAATCTCTCGAAGTACACCTTATAGACAAATTACATGCAATCTCTCAGAGTACACCTGATCGACAAATTACACACAATCTCTCACAGTACACCTTCTAGACAAATTACATGCAATCTCTCAGAGTACACCTTGTAGACAAATTACACACAATCTCTCACAGTACACCTTATACACAAATTACACGCAATCTCTCAAAGTACACCTTCTAGACAAATTACATGCAATCTCTCAGAGTACACCTTGTAGACAAATTACACACAATCTCTCACAGTACATCTTATAGACAAATTATACGCAATCTCTCACAGTACACTTTATAGACAAATTACATGCAATCTCTCACAGTACACCTTATAGACAAATTATACGCAATTACTCACAGTACACCTTATAGACAAATTACATGCAATCTCTCACAGTACACCTTATAGACAAATTATACGCAATCTCTCACAGTACACCTTATAGACAAATTACATGCAATCTCTCACAGTACACCTTATAGACAAATTATACGCAATCCCTCACAGTACACCTTATAGACAAATTATACGCAATCTCTCACAGTACACCTTATAGACAAATGACATGCAATCTCTCACAGTACACCTTATAGACAAATTATACGCAATCTCTCACAGTACACCTTATAGACAAATTACATGCAATCTCTCAGAGTGCACCTTATAGACAAATTACACGCAATCTCAAACAATACACCTTATAGACAAATTACACGCAATCTCTCAGAGTACAATTTATAGACAAATTACGCGCAATCTCTCAGAGTACAATTTATAGACAAATTACACGCAATCTCTCACAGTACACCTTATAGACAAATTACATGCAATCTCTCACAGTACACCTGATAGACAAATTACACACAATCTCTCAGAGTACAATTTATAGACAAATTACGCGCAATCTCTCAGAGTACACCTTATAGACAAATTATACGCAATCTCTCACAGTACACCTTATAGACAAATTACATGCAATCTCTCACAGTACACCTTATAGACAAATTATACGCAATCCCTCACAGTACACCTTATAGACAAATTATACGCAATCTCTCACAGTACACCTTATAGACAAATTACATGCAATCTCTCAGAGTGCACCTTATAGACAAATTACACGCAATCTCAAACAATACACCTTATAGACAAATTACACGCAATCTCTCAGAGTACAATTTATAGACAAATTACGCGCAATCTCTCAGAGTACAATTTATAGACAAATTACACGCAATCTCTCACAGTACACCTTATAGACAAATTACATGCAATCTCTCACAGTACACCTGATAGACAAATTACACACAATCTCTCAGAGTACAATTTATAGACAAATTACACGCAATCTCTCAAGAGTACACCTTACAGACAAATTACACGCAATCTCTCAAGAGTACACCTTACAGACAAATTACACGCAATCTCTCAAGAGTACACCTTACAGACAAATTACACGCAATCTCTCAAGAGTACACCTTACAGACAAATTACACGCAATCTCTCAAGAGTACACCTTACAGACAAATTACACGCAATCTCTCACAGTACACCTTATAGACAAATTACACGCAATCTCAAACATTACACCTTATAGACAAATTACACGCAATCTCTCAGAGTACAATTTATATACAAATTACACGCAATCTCTCACAGTACACCTTATAGACAAATTACACGCAATCTCTCACAGTACACCTTATAGACAAATTACACACAATCTCTCACAGTACACCTTATAGACAAATTACACGCAATCTCTCAGGGTACACCTTGTAGACAAATTACACGCAATCTCTCAGAATACACCATATAGACAAATTACACGTAATCTCTCACAGTACACCTTATAGACAAATTACACGCAACCTCAAACAATACACCTTATAGACAAATTACACGTAATCTCTCACAGTACACCTTATAGACAAATTACACACAATCTCTCACAGTACACCTTATAGACAAATTACACGCAATCTCTCACAGTACAGCTTATAGACAAATTACACACAATCTCTCACAGTACACCTTATAGACAAATTACACGCAATCTCTCACAGTACACCTTATAGACAAATTACACACAATCTCTCACAGTACACTTTATAGACAAATTACACACAATCTCTCACAGTACACCTTATAGACAAATTACACGCAATCTCTCAGGGTACACCTTGTAGACAAATTACACGCAATCTCTCAGAATACACCATATAGACAAATTACACGTAATCTCTCACAGTACACCTTATAGACAAATTACACGCAATCTCTCAGAGTACACCTTATCGACAAATTACACACAATCTCTCAGAGTATACCTTTTAGACAAATTGCACAAAATCTCTCACAGTACACCTTATAGACAAATTACACGCAATCTCTCAGGGTACACCTTGTAGACAAATTACACGCAATCTCTCAGAATACACCATATAGACAAATTACACGTAATCTCTCACAGTACACCTTATAGACAAATTACACGCAATCTCTCAGGGTACACCTTATCGACAAATTACACGCAATCTCTCAGAATACACCATATAGACAAATTACACGTAATGTCTCACAGTACACCTTATAGACAAATTACACGCAATCTCTCAGAGTACACCTTATCGACAAATTACACACAATCTCTCAGAGTATACCTTTTAGACAAATTACACAAAATCTCTCAAAGTACACCTTATAGACAAATTACACACAATCTCTCAGAGTATACCTTTTAGACAAATTACACAAAATCTCTCACAGTACACCTTATAGACAAATTACACACAATCTCTCACAATTCAGTTTATAGACAAATTACACAAAATCTCTCACAGTACAGTTTATAGACAAATTACACACAATCTCTCAGAGTATACCTTTTAGACAAATTACACAAAATCTCTCACAGTACACCTTATAGACACATTACACACAATCTCTCAGAGTATACCTTTTAGACAAATTACACAAAATCTCTCACAGTACACCTTATAGACAAATTACACACAATCTCTCACAATTCAGTTTATAGACAAATTACACAAAATCTCTCACAGTACAGTTTATAGACAAATTGCACACAATCTCTCAGAGTATACCTTTTAGACAAATTACACAAAATCTCTCACAGTACACCTTATAGACAAATTACACACAATCTCTCACAGTACACCTTATAGACAAATTACACGCAATCTCTCAGAGTACACCTTATCGACAAATTACACACAATCTCTCAGAGTATACCTTTTAGACAAATTACACAAAATCTCTCACAGTACACCTTATAGACAAATTACACACAATCTCTCAGAGTATACCTTTTAGACAAATTACACAAAATCTCTCACAGTACACCTTATAGACAAATTACACACAATCTCTCACAATTCAGTTTATAGACAAATTACACAAAATCTCTCACAGTACAGTTTATAGACAAATTACACACAATCTCTCAGAGTATACCTTTTAGACAAATTACACAAAATCTCTCACAGTACACCTTATAGACAAATTACACACAATCTCTCAGAGTATACCTTTTAGACAAATTACACAAAATCTCTCACAGTACACCTTATAGACAAATTACACACAATCTCTCACAATTCAGTTTATAGACAAATTACACAAAATCTCTCACAGTACAGTTTATAGACAAATTGCACACAATCTCTCAGAGTATACCTTTTAGACAAATTACACAAAATCTCTCACAGTACACCTTATAGACAAATTACACACAATCTCTCACAGTACACTTTATAGACAAATTACACACAATCTCTCACAGTACACCTTATAGACAAATTACACACAATCTCTCACAGTACACCTTATAGACAAATTACACACAATCTTCAGAGTACACCTTATAGACAAATTACACGCAATCTTTCAGAGTACACCTTATAGACAAATTACACGCAATCTTTCAGAGTACACCTTATCGACAAATTACACGCAATCTCTCAGAGTATACCTTTAGACAAATTACACAAAATCTCTCAGTACACCTTATAGACAAATTACACGCAATCTTTCAGAGTACACCTTATAGACAAATTACACGTAATCTCTCACAGTACACCTTACAGACAAATTACACGCAATCTCTCAGAGTACAGCTTATAGATAAATTACACGCAATCTCTCAGAGTACAGCTTATAGACAAATTACACGCAATCTCTCACAGTACACCTTACAGACAAATTACACGCAATCTCTCACAGTACACCTTATAGACAAATTACACGCAATCTCTCACAGTACACCTTATAGACAAATTACACACAATCTCTCACAGTACACCTTATAGACAAATTACACACAATCTCTCACAGTACACCTTATAGACAAATTACACACAATCTCTCACAGTACACCTTATAGACAAATTACATGCAATTTCACACAGTTCACCTTATAGACAAATTACACACAATCTCTCACAGTACACCTTATAGACAAATTACACGCAATCTCTCACAGTACACCTTATAGACAAATTACACGCAATCTCTCAGAGTACACCTTATAGACAAATTACACACAATCTCTCAGAGTACACCTTATAGACAAATTACACGCAATCTTTCACAGTACACCTTATAGACAAATTACACACAATCACTCAGAGTACAACTTATAGACAAATTACACACAATCTCTCAGAGTACAATTTATAGACAAATTACGCGCAATCTCTCAGAGTACACCTTATAGACAAATTATACGCAATCTCTCACAGTACACCTTATAGACAAATTACATGCAATCTCTCACAGTACACCTTATAGACAAATTATACGCAATCCCTCACAGTACACCTTATAGACAAATTATACGCAATCTCTCACAGTACACCTTATAGACAAATTACATGCAATCTCTCAGAGTGCACCTTATAGACAAATTACACGCAATCTCAAACAATACACCTTATAGACAAATTACACGCAATCTCTCAGAGTACAATTTATAGACAAATTACGCGCAATCTCTCAGAGTACAATTTATAGACAAATTACACGCAATCTCTCACAGTACACCTTATAGACAAATTACATGCAATCTCTCACAGTACACCTGATAGACAAATTACACACAATCTCTCAGAGTACAATTTATAGACAAATTACACGCAATCTCTCAAGAGTACACCTTACAGACAAATTACACGCAATCTCTCAAGAGTACACCTTACAGACAAATTACACGCAATCTCTCAAGAGTACACCTTACAGACAAATTACACGCAATCTCTCAAGAGTACACCTTACAGACAAATTACACGCAATCTCTCAAGAGTACACCTTACAGACAAATTACACGCAATCTCTCACAGTACACCTTATAGACAAATTACACGCAATCTCAAACATTACACCTTATAGACAAATTACACGCAATCTCTCAGAGTACAATTTATATACAAATTACACGCAATCTCTCACAGTACACCTTATAGACAAATTACACGCAATCTCTCACAGTACACCTTATAGACAAATTACACACAATCTCTCACAGTACACCTTATAGACAAATTACACGCAATCTCTCAGGGTACACCTTGTAGACAAATTACACGCAATCTCTCAGAATACACCATATAGACAAATTACACGTAATCTCTCACAGTACACCTTATAGACAAATTACACGCAACCTCAAACAATACACCTTATAGACAAATTACACGTAATCTCTCACAGTACACCTTATAGACAAATTACACACAATCTCTCACAGTACACCTTATAGACAAATTACACGCAATCTCTCACAGTACAGCTTATAGACAAATTACACACAATCTCTCACAGTACACCTTATAGACAAATTACACGCAATCTCTCACAGTACACCTTATAGACAAATTACACACAATCTCTCACAGTACACTTTATAGACAAATTACACACAATCTCTCACAGTACACCTTATAGACAAATTACACGCAATCTCTCAGGGTACACCTTGTAGACAAATTACACGCAATCTCTCAGAATACACCATATAGACAAATTACACGTAATCTCTCACAGTACACCTTATAGACAAATTACACGCAATCTCTCAGAGTACACCTTATCGACAAATTACACACAATCTCTCAGAGTATACCTTTTAGACAAATTACACAAAATCTCTCACAGTACACCTTATAGACAAATTACACGCAATCTCTCAGGGTACACCTTGTAGACAAATTACACGCAATCTCTCAGAATACACCATATAGACAAATTACACGTAATCTCTCACAGTACACCTTATAGACAAATTACACGCAATCTCTCAGGGTACACCTTATCGACAAATTACACGCAATCTCTCAGAATACACCATATAGACAAATTACACGTAATGTCTCACAGTACACCTTATAGACAAATTACACGCAATCTCTCAGAGTACACCTTATCGACAAATTACACACAATCTCTCAGAGTATACCTTTTAGACAAATTACACAAAATCTCTCAAAGTACACCTTATAGACAAATTACACACAATCTCTCAGAGTATACCTTTTAGACAAATTACACAAAATCTCTCACAGTACACCTTATAGACAAATTACACACAATCTCTCACAATTCAGTTTATAGACAAATTACACAAAATCTCTCACAGTACAGTTTATAGACAAATTACACACAATCTCTCAGAGTATACCTTTTAGACAAATTACACAAAATCTCTCACAGTACACCTTATAGACAAATTACACACAATCTCTCAGAGTATACCTTTTAGACAAATTACACAAAATCTCTCACAGTACACCTTATAGACAAATTACACACAATCTCTCACAATTCAGTTTATAGACAAATTACACAAAATCTCTCACAGTACAGTTTATAGACAAATTGCACACAATCTCTCAGAGTATACCTTTTAGACAAATTACACAAAATCTCTCACAGTACACCTTATAGACAAATTACACACAATCTCTCACAGTACACCTTATAGACAAATTACACGCAATCTCTCAGAGTACACCTTATCGACAAATTACACACAATCTCTCAGAGTATACCTTTTAGACAAATTACACAAAATCTCTCACAGTACACCTTATAGACAAATTACACACAATCTCTCAGAGTATACCTTTTAGACAAATTACACAAAATCTCTCACAGTACACCTTATAGACAAATTACACACAATCTCTCACAATTCAGTTTATAGACAAATTACACAAAATCTCTCACAGTACAGTTTATAGACAAATTACACACAATCTCTCAGAGTATACCTTTTAGACAAATTACACAAAATCTCTCACAGTACACCTTATAGACAAATTACACACAATCTCTCAGAGTATACCTTTTAGACAAATTACACAAAATCTCTCACAGTACACCTTATAGACAAATTACACACAATCTCTCACAATTCAGTTTATAGACAAATTACACAAAATCTCTCACAGTACAGTTTATAGACAAATTGCACACAATCTCTCAGAGTATACCTTTTAGACAAATTACACAAAATCTCTCACAGTACACCTTATAGACAAATTACACACAATCTCTCACAGTACACTTTATAGACAAATTACACACAATCTCTCACAGTACACCTTATAGACAAATTACACACAATCTCTCACAGTACACCTTATAGACAAATTACACACAATCTTTCAGAGTACACCTTATAGACAAATTACACGCAATCTTTCAGAGTACACCTTATAGACAAATTACACGCAATCTTTCAGAGTACACCTTATCGACAAATTACACGCAATCTCTCAGAGTATACCTTTTAGACAAATTACACAAAATCTCTCAGTACACCTTATAGACAAATTACACGCAATCTTTCAGAGTACACCTTATAGACAAATTACACGTAATCTCTCACAGTACACCTTACAGACAAATTACACGCAATCTCTCAGAGTACAGCTTATAGATAAATTACACGCAATCTCTCAGAGTACAGCTTATAGACAAATTACACGCAATCTCTCACAGTACACCTTACAGACAAATTACACGCAATCTCTCACAGTACACCTTATAGACAAATTACACGCAATCTCTCACAGTACACCTTATAGACAAATTACACACAATCTCTCACAGTACACCTTATAGACAAATTACACACAATCTCTCACAGTACACCTTATAGACAAATTACACACAATCTCTCACAGTACACCTTATAGACAAATTACATGCAATTTCACACAGTTCACCTTATAGACAAATTACACACAATCTCTCACAGTACACCTTATAGACAAATTACACGCAATCTCTCACAGTACACCTTATAGACAAATTACACGCAATCTCTCAGAGTACACCTTATAGACAAATTACACACAATCTCTCAGAGTACACCTTATAGACAAATTACACGCAATCTCTCACAGTGCACTGTATAGACAAATTACACACAATCTCTCAGAGTACACGTTATAGACAAATTACATGCAATCTCTCACAGTACACCTTATAGACAAATTACACGCAATCTCTCACAGTACACCTTATAGACAAATTACACGCAATCTCTCAGAGTACACCTTATAGACAAATTACACACAATCTCTCACAGTACACCTTATAGACAAATTACACACAATCTCTCACAGTACACCTTGTAGACAAATTACACGCAATCTCTCAGAGTACACCTTTTCGAATCATAGAATGATACAGCACAGAAGGAGGCCATTCGGCCCATCATGCCTGTGCCGGCTCTTTGAAAGAGCTATCCAAATAGTCTCACTCCCCTGCTCTTTCCCCATAGCCCTGCAAATTTATCCCCTTCAAGTATTTATCGAATTCACTTTTGAAAGTTAGGATTGAATATACTTCCACCTCCCTTTCAGGCAGTGCATTCTAGATCACAGTAACTCGCTGCATAACTTTTTTTTCCTCATGTTGTCTTTGGTTCTTTTGCCAAATACCTTAAATCTGTGTCCTCTGGTTACTGACCCTTCTGCCACTGGAAACAGTCTCTCCATATTTACTCTATCAAAACCCTTCATGATTTTGAACATCTCTATCAAATCTCCCCTTCAGCTTCTCTGCTCTAAGGAGAGCAATCCCAGCTTCTCTAGTCTCTCAACGTAACTAAAATCCTGCATCCCTGGTACCATTCTGGTAAATCTCCTCTGCGCCCTCTCCAAGGCCTTGACATCCTTCCTGAAGTGTGGTGCCCAGAATTGAACAGAATACTCCAGCTGGGGCCTAACCAGTGATTTCTAAAGGTTTAGTATAACTTCCTTGCTTTTGTATTCTATGTCTCTGTTTATAAAGCCTTTTTAACAGCCTTCTCAAATTGTCCTGCCACCTTCAAAGATCTGTGTACATACACCCCCAAGTCTTTTTGTTCTTGCACTCCCTTTAAGATTGTACCATTTAGTTTATATTGCCCCTCCTCATTCTTCCGGTCAAAATGAATCACTTCACACTTCTCTGCGTTAAATTTAATCTGCCATGTGTCATCCCAGATAGTACAACACCCTATAGATACGTTATACACAGCCTTCTCAGAATACAACACCTTATAGATAACTTACAGAACCCTCAGATAGTACAACACCCTTTCGATACGTTATACACAGCCTTCTCAGAATACAACACCTTATAGATAACTTACAGAACCCTCAGATAGTACAACACCTTATAGATACGTTATACACAGCCTTCTCAGAATACAACACCTTGTAGATAACTTACAGAACCCTCAGATAGTACAACACCCTATAGATACGTTATACACAGCCTTCTCAGAATACAACACCTTGTAGATAACTTACAGAACCCTCAGATAGTACAACACCCTATAGATACGTTATACACAGCCTTCTCAGAATACAACACCTTGTAGATAACTTACAGAACCCTCAGATAGTACAACACCTTATAGATAAATTGCACACAGCCCCTCACAGAGTACAACACCTTACAGATTACAGGCGTTATTTTAAAGGGGTTCTTGCCTCTGTTAAAATTGCCATATGAACATTCTAACCACCTGCAAAGATCACAAACAATTTCGGGGCTCAGTTTCTAAATGACAGCCAAATGTTGAATTGTTCGGAAAACCAGCAGGAAATGTGTTTTATTTAAGATGAAAAATAATTGAAGTAAAATTTAGTCCAATTATTGTAATATTTGTCACATTTTCTCCTGGTTTTTCTGCCCCCATACTTTCAAAGTTCTGTTGAGGGGTGGGGGGAAATCACAAACTGCGAATCATTATCAGAGCAGGCAGTTTAGTTTGCTGTCCTTTTTCTAAGCGTATTCCTCTGAACACATAAGATAATCTTACCCGTACTACTGGTTCATGAAACGCTAGGACCTTGGCAGCTCAGCCTGAGCAGAGGAAAGTTATAATTCATCTGAGCTTGGACTGCACCGACCAGTTCCAACATGAGAATGCTTAATCAACGGAGCCGCTGTAATACTTTGTAGCAACAATCTATCTCAAGTATGAAATATTACAGCACGGTCGTGTAAATATTTAAAAGCCAACAAAAGTGATTAAAATTGCAAACGTTCATTAAGGGATTTGGGGATCTATGCTAATTCTATTTATAAAAAAAAAAATTTGGGTCGCACCTCAAAAGGCTTGAGTAGACAAAAGGACTGGAGTCACTGCTGTTTAATTCAACCCAGCTCTAAAATTAGTGCAAATGATAGGTCTCCTCAACAGTACCTGTTATAAGTGATCCGCCTAAATAAACGCCAGCATCAAACCAACCACAAAGTGAGCTGTGCACTTCTCAAGTGCCAGGCTACACTTAGCACCTCTCAGCCTGGCTGGGGAGATGAGTTTTTTCTGTGAGGTGCATTTTATAGTTACCGAGTGCTTCTCACATTCCCAGCTACGGTGAATCACCGGGGGGAGATTTCGACACCGGCGCCGGGCGGGAAACTGACGCTGCAGGTCGGCCGCTCATAATAGAAACCGCCTGATTTTCATTTCTGTTGATTTCAGTCGCCGTGTCAGCCAGTGGCCCAGTGGGTAACACTCGAGCCTCTGAGTCAGAAGGTCGTGAGTTCAAGCCCCACTCCAGAGACTTCAGCACAAAATCTAGGCTGACACTCCAGTGCAGTGCTGAGGGAGTGCTGCACTGTCGGACGAGCCGTCTTTTGGGTGAGACATTAAATGAAGGCCCGGCCTGCCCTCTCAGGTGGGCGTAAAAGAGCCCATGGCACTGTTTCGAAGAAGAGAAGGGGAGTTCTCACCGGTGTCCTGGCCAATATCTACCCTTCAACTTTACATCACTGAAACAGATAATCTGGTCGTTTCCTACATTATAACAGTGACTACACTTGAAAAGTACTTCATTGGCTTTAAAGCACTTTTGGATGTCCTGAGGTCAGAAAGATGCTATATAACTGCTACACACATATATTATCTCATTGCTGTTTGTGGGAGCTTGCTGTGCGCAAATTGGTTGCCGCGTTTCCTACATTACAACAGTGACTACACTTCAAAAAGTACTTAATTGTCTGTAAAGCGCTTTGGGATGTCCTGAGGTGGCGCTATATAAATGCACAATCTTTCTTTCTCTAATGCTGACAGTATCGGTGAATAAGAGGCTCGGTGAAATGGGTCAAGGGGTTGAAAACCGTGCAGTAAGAATTCCTCAGATTGTCCTTTGTGGCAGTATTGTAAATGAATTTGTGATGGTTTCCCTTGTTCTCTACCGCACAGCACCCGGAATTTCCTTGTTGGGGGGGGCGGGGGGAGTTTTCCCCCGACCAGAAGCTGTAACTTCAGCAGAAACCCCGGATACATCGTATAAGTGGGGTTTACGCAGATCTTCCGCTGAAGTTACAATAGCCAATCGGGAGAATCCGCAACAAAATACCTGGTGCGCGTGTTTACAGTTTCACTAGAGCTCTTTGCAAACGTATCTATGATGCTGCTGGGGAGCGACGGACAGTAGAACTCTTACCCAAATCCATCCAGTCTAAAGGCGATGCTATCAGTCCCTCGACCCCACTTTTCCTGTTTGGTTGCTGCTGAAGAATTGACTGTGCTCCCACCTGATCAACCTTCACACACAAATGCTCACACACGTGTACACACACATTTTATTTCTTCAGTGGCTCGTTCAGTGTGTTTGGAAGCATAGTTTGCCCCTGTATTGTTGAACGTTTAGTCAACTCTGTTAGCTGCCTCACCTTTGGTCCAGATAAGGTCACCCTGATTCCAATGTTTGTCTTCAACTGAATGGTGCAAATTCGTTTTTGGCCGTGATGAATGTGTCTATTAAACAACGTCCTTTGCATTGTTCTAGGCGTTGTGACAACTGGCCAAGCCTGGGAATTGTTCAAGATCTCAGAAAGGGTGAAGAAAAAAGAATCTTGTCCCTTTACCCATTTTAATTAAGGTCGGGGAGGTTTACAAAGTGTCCAGGGAGGGGAGGTGGAGTTCCAAATGAGCACTTTGCAAACCAGGTTTGATTCCGCACTGGATTTACACGCTGACATGAATCTGTCATTCATGAAAGAAAGACTTATGAAATAATATGAGTGCCTGCGGGTGGCGCTGTCCAGGGAGAGTATAAATACTCGGGCACGGGCCCAGCTTGCGCAGGACATTCTTAACAGGAACTAGTGAAGGACACAACTAGACCTCCATGTTGTAAAACAGTTGATTAAAGCTTTGTTTAACGCTTAGACCAAGTGCCTAGTAGTTTTCTTACGTCACACTCCATGCGATGTCAAGCCAGAGTGCTGTGAGACTGCCCCTCCAAGGAATCTCACTGAGTTGTTGCCAACTCTGGTTGGACCTATTCCTGGAGGCATTATTACATGACCTCCAGCCGCCCCGCCTACACTCTCCTGCTCGACACGCCCATCCTTGCAGCACCCCGCCTTCCCACGGCCAGTAGGAAAGCAGACACCCGTTACCTGACTGGATGATTCTTGACTGTCAGTCAAACAGACTTCTTTCCCAACTCTGATATTTTAATAAATAATAAACAAAAGTGTTCAAAGAAAATGAAAAAAAGCTAGACACATTTATTTTAAAGCCTCATGATATTTCTCCCAGGGTGCTCAGGGCAGTGTCCTGGAGACTGATCTTTAATTCCTGGAGACTCCAGGGCAATCCTGGAGGGTTGGCAACCCTGATCTCGCTGCATTTTGCTCCAACTCAGTTTGGGCTCCTGACCTCAGTGTTTAGTGAAAATAGTTTTGCACCAAAGTGTAATGACCTGTAAAAGCCTTGCACGGTGAATTCACAATGTATAACACATCCGTTTGAAATTCCCCTGTCTGCGCTTTAACCCAAGTAGGCGAAAGCCTTCATTTAAACAGCAGACAGTGAAGTTTTATATAGCTGAACGACACAGACCTTATCGAGAGTCAGTGACAGTACCGATCGTAGTGTCAGTAGGTGACAGTATAGACTGTATCGTGAGTAAGTGGCAACAGAGATCGTAGCGACGGTAAGTGACAGTACAGATCGTATCATGAGCAGATGAAACTACAGACCGCATCGTGAGTAGGTGACAGTCAACATTGTAGCTACAGTAGGTGGCAGTATAGACCGTAGCGACAGGTGACAGTAGAGATCGTAGTTACAGTAGGTGACAGTGCAGACCTTATCGAGAAGGTGACAGTAGAGCGTACCGAGTGTAGGGGTCAATAAGACCGTATCTTGAGTAAGTGGCAGTACGGACCGTATCGAGAGTATGACGACAGTACAGGCCATATCATGGATAGGTCACAGTATAGACCATATCGAGAGCAGGTGATAGTACAGATCATGTTGAGAGTAGGTGAGAGTAGAGATCATATCGTGAGTAAGTGACAGTACAGATTGTATCGACAACAACAACAAATACAACAACGTGCATTTATATAGCGCCTTTAACGTAATAACACGTCCCAAGGCATTCCACAGGAGTGATTATCGAACAAAATTTGAAACCGAGCCACATAAGGAGACATTAGGACAGATGACCAAAAGCTTGGTCAAAGAGTTAGGTATTAAGGAGCGACTGAAAGGAGGAGCGAGAGGTGGAGAGGTTTAGGGAGGGAATTCCACAGCTTAAGGCCTCGGCAGCTGAAGGCACGGCCGCCAATGGTGGAGCGATTCAAATCGCAGATGTGCAAGAGGCCAGAATTGGAGGAGGGCAGAGATCTCGGAGAGTTGTAGGGCTGGAGGAGGTTACAGAGATAGGGAGGGGTGAGGCCATGGAGGGATTTGAAAGCAAGGATGAGAATTTTTCAATCGCACTGTTGCCGGACCGGGAGCCAATGTGGGTCAGTGAGCACAGGGGTGATGGGTGACCGGGACTTGGTGCGAGTTAGGATAAGGGGAGCTGAGCTTTGGATGAGCTCAAGTTTACGGAGGGTGCAAGGTGGGAAGCCAGCCAGGAGAGCGTTGGAATAGTCAAGTCTAGAGGTAACAAAGGCTGAATGAGGGTCTCAGCAGCAGATGAGCTGAGGCAAAGGCAGAGATGGGCAATGTTACGGAGGTGCAAGTAGGTCTTGGTGATTCAGTGGATATGTGGTTGGAAGCTCATCTCGGGGCCAAATACAACACCAAGGTTGCAAACGGTCTGGTTCAGCCTCAGACAGTTGCCAGGGAGGGGGATGGAGTTTGTGGCGGGGACCGAAGACAATGGCTTCGGTCTTCCCAATATTTAGTTGGAGGAAATTTCTGCTCATCCAATACTGGATGTCGGACAAGCAGTGTGCCAATTTAGAGACGGTGAAGGGGTCGAGAAAGGTGGTAGTGAGGAAGAGCTGAGTGTCGTCAGCATACATGTGAAAACTGACGCTGTGCCGAGGGGCTGCAGGTAGATGAGAAATAGGAGGGGGCCAAGGATAGGCCCTTGGGGGACTCCAGAGGTAGCGATGCGGGAGCGGGAAGAGAAGAGATTGCAGGTGATTCTCTGGTTACGACTGGATAGATAAGAATGGAACCAGGCGAGTGCAGTCCCACCCAGCTGGACGATGGAGGAGAGGCGTTGGAGGAGCATGGTGTGGTCAACCATGACAAAGGCTGCAGAAGGATGAGGAGGGATAGTTTACCATGGTCACAGCCACATAGGATGTAATTTGTGACTTTGATAAAGGCCGTTTCAGCCGTGTGGCAGGAACGGAAATAGATGATAGTACAGACCGTGCTGAGAGTAGGTGAAAGTACAGACTATACTGAGTAGAACATAAGAACATAAGAAATAGGAGCAGGAGTAGGTCAATTGGCCCCTCGAGCCTGCTCCGCCATTCAATAAGATCATGGCTGATCTTCTACCTCAACTCCACCTTCCCACATTATCCCCATATCCCTTGATTCCCTTAGTATCCAAAGACCTATCGATCTCTGTCTTGAATATACTCAACGACTGAGCCTCCACAGCCCTCTGGGGTAGAGAATTGAAAGATTCAAAACCATTTGAGTGAAGAAATTTCTTCTCATCTCAGTCCTAAATGGCCGATCCCTTATTCTGAGACTGTGAGCCCTGGTTCTAGACTCTCCAGCCAGGGGAAACATCCTCCCTGCATCTACCCTGTCAAGTCCTGTAAGAATTTTGTATGTTTCAATGAGATCACCTCTCATTCTTCTAAACTCTCGAGAATATAGGCCCATTCTACTCAATCTCTCCTCATACGCCAATCCCCCCATCCCAGGAATCAGTCTAATGCACTCCCTCTATGGCAAGTATATCCTTCCTTAGGTAAGGAGACCAAAACTGTGCACAGTACTCCAGGTGTGGTCTCACCAAGGCCCTATACATTTGCAGTAAGACTTCTTTATTCTTATACTCCAATCCTTTTGTAATAAAGACTTTGCTTTCCTAATTGCTTGCTGTACCTGCAACTTTCAGTGATTGGTGTACAAGGACTCCCAGGACCCTCTGAATACCAGCATTTCCCAGTCTCTCACCATTTAAAAAATATTCTGCTTTTCTATTTTTCCTACCAAAGTGAATAACCTCACATTTCCCCACATTATATTCCATCTGCCCGGTTCTTGCCCACTCACTGAGCCTGTCTCTATCCCTTCGCAGCCCCTTTGTGTCCTCCTCACAACTTACTTTCCCACCTAGCTTTGTATGGTTAGCAAACTTGGATACATTGCACTCGGTCCCCGCAGCTAAGTCATTGATGTAGGTGACAGAACAGATTGTATTGAGAGACAACAATGCATTCAGCAACATAAGAAGCCATCAGCCCAAAGAGAGAACATCGATACTGATAGAGTAGTGAGAGAAGGCGATGGTTAGTACAGTGCAGACCACAGAGGACAGCAGTACACACAGAGGCAGGAGTGAAGGGGGAAGACAGTGCAGAGCCCAGTGTGTGCGGGATACTCACACGACCCACAGTGCTGTGATGGTGGAGACGGACAGGCTGACAGGCAGGATGACCCAGGCTGTCATTGCCGGCGACAGGCGGTGTCTCCGCTTCTATGCATGTGGACGAGCTCGGCCTGTCACTGCAACAGAACCGGGAGCAAGGATCAGAAAGGGTCCATCAACCGAACCGAGGATACATCCAGGAGCAGCAACACCCACCCAAGCTGTGTGCAGACCCAAGCGTCTTTATTCTTTTTGCTTCTACTGCAGATCTTGCTGAAATATTCCAGGCTCATCCCTAGATTCTGGAGCTGGGCTGCTTTTTATTGGAGGGGGGTCGGCCGGTGCAACTCTGGGGGGTCTGGGTCTGGGTGTGAGTCCAGCCCCAGAAAGCTACAGCCTCCTCCCCACCCCATCTCTATCCCCACCCCACTCCATCCCATCCCATCCCTCCATCACTTACTGGTGCCGCTCTTTCCCCAAGGCTCCGGGGTCCCTCGCTGCTCCCCAGCCCGCGGGAGGTCTCGGCACCACCGTGGATCGCAGTCCAGCAACTCCGAGCCGGCGGCAGAGACTTCCCTCCGCAAGAACTGCAACCCACGCGGCTCATTGCGGCGCAAACCACCGCTAGTGGGCCCCCGAGAGACTGAGAGAGAGAGAGACTGACAGTGAGAGAGACTGAGAGAGAGACAGAGACTGAGAGAGAGAGAGAGAGAGACTGAGACAGAGACTAAGAGACTGAGAGAGAGAGAAAGAGAGACTGACAGTGAGAGAGACTGAGAGAGAGACAGAGACTGAGAGAGAGAGAGAGAGAGACTGAGAGTGAGAGAGACTGGGAGAGAGACAGAGACTGAGAGAGAGAGAGAGAGACTGAGAGAGAGAGAGAGACTGAGAGATTGACAGACAGACAGTGAGAGAGACTGAGAGAGAGACAGAGACTGAGAGAGAGAGACTGACAGTGAGAGAGACTGAGAGAGAGACAGAGACTGAGAGAGAGAGAGAGACTGAGAGAGAGAGAGACTGACAGTGAGAGAGACTGAGAGAGAGACAGAGACTGAGAGAGAGAGACTGACAGTGAGAGAGACTGAGAGAGACAGAGACTGAGAGAGAGAGACTGACAGTGAGAGAGACTGAGAGAGAGACAGAGACTGAGAGACTGAGAGAGAGAGAGACTGAGAGAGAGAGAGACTGACAGTGAGAGAGACTGAGAGAGAGACAGAGACTGAGAGAGAGAGAGAGAGACTGAGAGAGAGAGACTGAGAGAGACAGAGACTGAGAGACTGAGAGAGAGAGAGAGAGAGAGACTGAGAGAGAGAGAGACTGAGAGAGAGACAGAGACTGAGAGACTGAGAGAGAGAGAGAGACTGAGAGAGAGACTGAGAGAGAGAGACTGAGACAGAGAGAGAGACTGAGACAGAGAGAGAGAGAGACTGAGACTGAGAGAGAGAGAGAGAGAGACTGAGAGAGAGAGAGAGACTGACAGTGAGAGAGACTGAGAGAGAGACAGAGACTGAGAGAGACAGAGACTGAGAGAGAGAGACTGACAGTGAGAGAGACTGAGAGAGAGACAGAGACTGAGAGAGAGAGAGAGACTGAGAGAGAGAGAGACTGACAGTGAGAGAGACTGAGAGAGAGACAGAGTGAGAGACTGAGAGAGAGACAGACTGAGAGAGAGAGAGACTGACAGTGAGAGAGACTGAGAGAGACAGAGACTGAGAGACTGAGAGAGAGAGAGAGAGACTGAGAGAGAGACTGAGAGAGAGAGAGAGACTGACAGTGAGAGAGACTGAGAGAGAGACAGAGAGTGAGAGACTGACAGTGAGAGAGACTGAGAGAGAGAGACTGAGAGACTGACAGTGAGAGAGACTGAGACTGAGAGAGAGAGAGAGACTGAGAGAGAGAGAGAGACTGACAGTGAGAGAGACTGAGACTGAGAGAGAGAGAGAGACTGAGAGAGAGAGAGACTGACAGTGAGAGAGACTGAGAGAGAGACAGAGAGTGAGAGACTGACAGTGAGAGAGACTGAGAGAGAGAGAGACTGACAGTGAGAGAGACTGAGAGAGAGACAGAGAGTGAGAGACTGAGAGAGAGAGAGAGACTGAGAGAGAGAGACTGACAGTGAGAGAGACTGAGAGAGAGACAGAGAGTGAGAGACTGAGAGAGAGAGAGAGACTGAGAGAGAGAGAGACTGACAGTGAGAGAGACTGAGAGAGAGACAGAGAGTGAGAGACTGAGAGAGAGAGAGAGACTGAGAGAGAGAGAGACTGACAGTGAGAGAGACTGAGAGAGACAGAGAGTGAGAGACTGAGAGAGAGAGAGAGACTGAGAGAGAGAGAGACTGACAGTGAGAGAGACTGAGAGAGAGACAGAGACTGAGAGACTGAGAGAGAGAGAGAGACTGAGAGAGAGAGAGACTGAGAGAGAGACAGAGAGTGAGAGACTGAGAGAGAGACAGAGACTGAGAGAGAGACTGAGACTGAGAGAGAGACTGAGACAGAGAGAGAGACTGAGACAGAGAGAGAGACTGAGAGATTGACAGACAGACAGAGAGAGAGAGAAACTGAGACAGAGAGAGAGACTGAGAGAGAGACTGAGTTGGAGAGAGACTGAGACAGAGAGAGAGACTGAGAGAGAGACTGAGTTGGAGAGAGACTGAGACAGAGAGAGAGACTGAGAGAGAGACTGAGTTGGAGAGAGACTGAGACAGAGAGAGAGACTGAGACAGAGACTAAGAGACTGAGAGAGAGAGAGAGAGAGACTGACAGTGAGAGAGACTGAGAGAGAGACAGAGACTGAGAGAGAGAGAGAGAGAGACTGAGAGTGAGAGAGACTGGGAGAGAGACAGAGACTGAGAGAGAGAGAGAGAGACTGAGAGAGAGAGAGAGACTGAGAGATTGACAGACAGACAGTGAGAGAGACTGAGAGAGAGACAGAGACTGAGAGAGAGAGACTGACAGTGAGAGAGACTGAGAGAGAGACAGAGACTGAGAGAGAGAGAGAGACTGAGAGAGAGAGAGACTGACAGTGAGAGAGACTGAGAGAGAGACAGAGACTGAGAGAGAGAGACTGACAGTGAGAGAGACTGAGAGAGACAGAGACTGAGAGAGAGAGACTGACAGTGAGAGAGACTGAGAGAGAGACAGAGACTGAGAGACTGAGAGAGAGAGAGACTGAGAGAGAGAGAGACTGACAGTGAGAGAGACTGAGAGAGAGACAGAGACTGAGAGAGAGAGAGAGAGACTGAGAGAGAGAGACTGAGAGAGACAGAGACTGAGAGACTGAGAGAGAGAGAGAGAGAGACTGAGAGAGAGAGAGACTGAGAGAGAGACAGAGACTGAGAGACTGAGAGAGAGAGAGAGACTGAGAGAGAGACAGAGACTGAGAGACTGAGAGAGAGAGACTGAGACAGAGAGAGAGACTGAGACAGAGAGAGAGAGAGACTGAGACTGAGAGAGAGAGAGAGAGAGACTGAGAGAGAGAGAGAGACTGACAGTGAGAGAGACTGAGAGAGAGACAGAGACTGAGAGAGACAGAGACTGAGAGAGAGAGACTGACAGTGAGAGAGACTGAGAGAGAGACAGAGACTGAGAGAGAGAGAGAGACTGAGAGAGAGAGAGACTGACAGTGAGAGAGACTGAGAGAGAGACAGAGTGAGAGACTGAGAGAGAGACAGACTGAGAGAGAGAGAGACTGACAGTGAGAGAGACTGAGAGAGACAGAGACTGAGAGACTGAGAGAGAGAGAGAGAGACTGAGAGAGAGACTGAGAGAGAGAGAGAGACTGACAGTGAGAGAGACTGAGAGAGAGACAGAGAGTGAGAGACTGACAGTGAGAGAGACTGAGAGAGAGAGACTGAGAGACTGACAGTGAGAGAGACTGAGACTGAGAGAGAGAGAGAGACTGAGAGAGAGAGAGAGACTGACAGTGAGAGAGACTGAGACTGAGAGAGAGAGAGAGACTGAGAGAGAGAGAGACTGACAGTGAGAGAGACTGAGAGAGAGACAGAGAGTGAGAGACTGACAGTGAGAGAGACTGAGAGAGAGAGAGAGACTGACAGTGAGAGAGACTGAGAGAGAGACAGAGAGTGAGAGACTGAGAGAGAGAGAGAGACTGAGAGAGAGAGACTGACAGTGAGAGAGACTGAGAGAGAGACAGAGAGTGAGAGACTGAGAGAGAGAGAGACTGAGAGAGAGAGAGACTGACAGTGAGAGAGACTGAGAGAGAGACAGAGAGTGAGAGACTGAGAGAGAGAGAGAGACTGAGAGAGAGAGACTGACAGTGAGAGAGACTGAGAGAGAGACAGAGAGTGAGAGACTGAGAGAGAGAGAGAGACTGAGAGAGAGAGAGACTGACAGTGAGAGAGACTGAGAGAGAGACAGAGAGTGAGAGACTGAGAGAGAGAGAGAGACTGAGAGAGAGAGAGACTGACAGTGAGAGAGACTGAGAGAGACAGAGAGTGAGAGACTGAGAGAGAGAGAGAGACTGAGAGAGAGAGACTGACAGTGAGAGAGACTGAGAGAGAGACAGAGACTGAGAGACTGAGAGAGAGAGAGAGACTGAGAGAGAGAGAGACTGAGAGAGAGACAGAGAGTGAGAGACTGAGAGAGAGACAGAGACTGAGAGAGAGACTGAGACTGAGAGAGAGACTGAGACAGAGAGAGAGACTGAGACAGAGAGAGAGACTGAGAGATTGACAGACAGACAGACAGACAGAGAGAGAGAGAAACTGAGACAGAGAGAGAGACTGAGAGAGAGACTGAGTTGGAGAGAGACTGAGACAGAGAGAGAGACTGAGAGAGAGACTGAGTTGGAGAGAGACTGAGACAGAGAGAGAGACTGAGAGAGAGACTGAGTTGGAGAGAGACTGAGACAGAGAGAGAGACTGAGAGAGAGACTGAGTTGGAGAGAGACTGAGACAGAGAAAGAGACTGAGACAGAGAGAGAGAGACTGAGACAGAGAGAGAGACGGAGAGAGAGACAGAGGCTGGGACAGAGAGAGAGACTGAGAGAGACTGAGACAGAGAGAGAGAGAGAGAGACTGAGAGATTGACAGACAGACACTGAGACAGAGAGAGACAGAGACTGAGAGATTGACAGACAGACACTGAGACAGAGAGAGACAGAGACTGAGAGATTGACAGACAGACAGAGAGACAGAGAAAGAGACTGAGACAGAGAGAGAGAGACTGACAGTGAGAGAGACTGAGAGAGACAGAGACTGAGAGAGAGAGACTGACAGTGAGAGAGACTGAGAGAGAGACAGAGACTGAGAGACTGAGAGAGAGAGAGAGACTGAGAGAGAGAGAGACTGACAGTGAGAGAGACTGAGAGAGAGACAGAGACTGAGAGAGAGAGAGAGAGACTGAGAGAGAGAGACTGAGAGAGAGACAGAGACTGAGAGACAGAGAGAGAGAGAGAGAGACTGAGAGAGAGAGAGACTGAGAGAGAGACAGAGACTGAGAGACTGAGAGAGAGAGAGAGACTGAGAGAGAGACTGAGACTGAGAGACTGAGAGAGAGAGACTGAGACAGAAAGAGAGAGACTGAGACAGAGAGAGAGAGAGACTGAGACTGAGAGAGAGAGAGAGAGAGACTGAGAGAGAGAGAGAGACTGACAGTGAGAGAGACTGAGAGAGAGAGAGAGACTGAGAGAGAGACAGAGACTGAGAGACTGAGAGAGAGAGACTGAGACAGAGAGAGAGACTGAGACAGAGAGAGAGAGAGACTGAGACTGAGAGAGAGAGAGAGAGAGACTGAGAGAGAGAGAGAGACTGACAGTGAGAGAGACTGAGAGAGAGACAGAGACTGAGAGAGACAGAGACTGAGAGAGAGAGACTGACAGTGAGAGAGACTGAGAGAGAGACAGAGACTGAGAGAGAGAGAGAGACTGAGAGAGAGAGAGACTGACAGTGAGAGAGACTGAGAGAGAGACAGAGAGTGAGAGACTGAGAGAGAGACAGACTGAGAGAGAGAGAGACTGACAGTGAGAGAGACTGAGAGAGACAGAGACTGAGAGACTGAGAGAGAGAGAGAGAGACTGAGAGAGAGAGAGAGACTGACAGTGAGAGAGACTGAGAGAGAGACAGAGAGTGAGAGACTGACAGTGAGAGAGACTGAGAGAGAGAGACTGAGAGACTGACAGTGAGAGAGACTGAGACTGAGAGAGAGAGAGAGACTGAGAGAGAGAGAGACTGACAGTGAGAGAGACTGAGACTGAGAGAGAGAGAGAGACTGAGAGAGAGAGAGACTGACAGTGAGAGAGACTGAGAGAGAGACAGAGAGTGAGAGACTGACAGTGAGAGAGACTGAGAGAGAGAGAGACTGAGAGACTGACAGTGAGAGAGACTGAGACTGAGAGAGAGAGAGAGACTGAGAGAGAGAGAGACTGACAGTGAGAGAGACTGAGACTGAGAGAGAGAGAGAGACTGAGAGAGAGAGGGACTGACAGTGAGAGAGACTGAGAGAGAGACAGAGAGTGAGAGACTGACAGTGAGAGAGACTGAGAGAGAGAGAGACTGACAGTGAGAGAGACTGAGAGAGAGACAGAGAGTGAGAGACTGAGAGAGAGAGAGAGACTGAGAGAGAGAGACTGACAGTGAGAGAGACTGAGAGAGAGACAGAGAGTGAGAGACTGAGAGAGAGAGAGAGACTGAGAGAGAGAGAGACTGACAGTGAGAGAGACTGAGAGAGAGACAGAGAGTGAGAGACTGAGAGAGAGAGAGAGACTGAGAGAGAGAGAGACTGACAGTGAGAGAGACTGAGAGAGACAGAGAGTGAGAGACTGAGAGAGAGAGAGAGACTGAGAGAGAGAGAGACTGACAGTGAGAGAGACTGAGAGAGAGACAGAGACTGAGAGACTGAGAGAGAGAGAGAGACTGAGAGAGAGAGAGACTGAGAGAGAGACAGAGAGTGAGAGACTGAGAGAGAGACAGAGACTGAGAGAGAGACTGAGACTGAGAGAGAGACTGAGACAGAGAGAGAGACTGAGACAGAGAGAGAGACTGAGAGATTGACAGACAGACAGACAGACAGAGAGAGAGAGAAACTGAGACAGAGAGAGAGACTGAGAGAGAGACTGAGTTGGAGAGAGACTGAGACAGAGAGAGAGACTGAGAGAGAGACTGAGTTGGAGAGAGACTGAGACAGAGAGAGAGATTGAGAGAGAGACTGAGTTGGAGAGAGACTGAGACAGAGAGAGAGACTGAGAGAGAGACTGAGTTGGAGAGAGACTGAGACAGAGAAAGAGACTGAGACAGAGAGAGAGAGACTGAGACAGAGAGAGAGACGGAGAGAGAGACAGAGGCTGGGACAGAGAGAGAGACTGAGAGAGACTGAGACAGAGAGAGAGAGAGAGAGACTGAGAGATTGACAGACAGACACTGAGACAGAGAGAGACAGAGACTGAGAGATTGACAGACAGACAC